>NC_069474.1:5370846-5462357 GCF_026875155.1 Cherax quadricarinatus | reverse complement strand
TGCTATGGATCCCATCACACTTTGGGTTTACCCTTCAGATAAAGTTGACATTTTACCCCCAAAAAGAGTATCCAAAGGAGATCGAAAAAAATTAAAACTTGGTATAACTGTGTCTAGCATTAGGAATAATATTAGGAGAGAAGTAAATAATGAAGATGATTGTTATAGGAATGCAGTTAGAAGCCTGAGTAGATCTATAACCCACTATGATAACATGAACGTAGATAAGTATGTTTATGGAGCAACTTGCAATGTGAACAGACTGACTGATGTTGTAGTGGCCAGGCTTAGGCTTGGTTACAAGTACTTCTGGCAGTTTGGGAGACACACAGATGATGATCAAACTAAATGTATAATTATGTGATCAGGCATATGGTCACTCTCTTGAACACTATGTGCTTAATTGTCCACTTATTGAGGAATACAGAGACAGACAGTATAATAACCTATGTGACATGTCAAGATATCTTATTAATGAAAATAAGATACCAGATATACTAAGCAAATTTCCTAAATTTGCTTGTAACAGATAAGTGAACTATAGATATGTAGATATAAATCCATATGTATTCCTGTTAACCCTTTGGGGCCTAGTTCCTAGGCCTTTTGTGTATCCACATGCTCTCGCACTACCGTCCACAGGATGGATATGGGGTGCACAATAAACTAGCCACTTCGGTGGCAAAATCTAATCTAAATCTGGGATAGTAGAGACAGAGCAGCACATTACCTGAGAAAGCACTGGCCTTAATGGATTGAGTTCTCAGTAGGAAGACATAATACCAAGCATAAACCATTGGCGGATCCTCAAAATGTTCTGTTCCCATCATTACACATCAAACTAGGGCTAAAAAACAGTTTGTTACTTCTCTTGATAAAGAGTTTGCATCCTTCAAGTATCTTCAAGACTTCCTCTCCAAGCCATCAGAGAAGGAAAAAGAAGCCTGGGAGAGTTTTGTGCTGTAGTACAGGACTTTCTGGGCAACAGCAAGGTTGACAATTTTGTGGAACCTGTTGAGACCTTTGTCGAAAGCTATGGTCAGATGGGCTGCAGGATGTCCCTTGAGGTCCATATCTTTGAAGCTCATCTTAACAATTTCAAGGAGACTATGGGACCATACTCAGAGGAGCAAGGGGAGAGCTTCCATGAAAATATAATGAACTTTGAGCACATATATCAGGGATTTTTAATGAAAACATGATGGGAGACTACATTTGAGGGCATAAACGAGAAAGTAATTTGTTGCATACTCGCCAGTCTAGAAAACCTGCTCATTTTTAACTTTGGAAATTTAGCCATTTTTGGTCAAAAATTCTTCCTGTAATCCACAAAAGCAAAGTTTAAAAGGAATGATGGACATTTTCTATTGTTTTTCAGCAAAAGAAAAATAACACTTACTTGCCGGGAACAAAAAATATGTTACATAGTGTAATCTTCAATAAATTTCTTGAGGCAGGGCAACTGCCTGGGAAAGGGAGAACAACAAACTGAGTTCCAATTTTTAAGAAAAGGAGACAGATAGGCAGCAGTAAACTACAGACGTTTGTAGTTGACATGTATAGTATATGAAGTTATACAGAAGATTATCAGGACAAGAGTAATGGAGCATGTATAAAGGTACATGACAACCAGCATTACTTATGGGAAGAGAAATTTTACGTCATGAACCTAGTGAAGTTGTACGATATGGTAAAGAAGTGAGACAGAGGAGAAAGGGATGGGTAGACTGCATCTTCTCGGACTGTAAGAAGGCTACTGACAGTGTACAACACAAGAAACTGTTTGAAAACCTAGAGGAGCAAGCAAGAAGAGCAGGGGGAAGTACTGCAATGCATCAGGGAATACGTGACAGGAGAGAAACCACCTGTGTTGGGATATGATGAGGTGTCAAAGTGAGCGCATGTGTTGTGTAGGCTTCCATAAGAATCAGTCCTAAGTCAGATACTATTTCTAGCACATGAAAATGACATGACTGAAGAGATAGACTAAGAGGTGCTCCTGCTCACAAATGATGTAAAACTAGTGATGAGAATAAAAGTGGACAAGAATCAGCTTTAATCTCCAAGGGGATTTGGACAGGCTGAAATTTTGGTCTGACAAATGGCTCTTGGAGTTTAACCCCGCCAAGTGAAAAGTCATGTACCTTACGGAAGAACAAACAAGACCGCAGATGGAGTATATCCTAGGGGGACAAAGGCTGTTAAACTCTCTAAAGGAAAAGAATCTTGAAGTGAGCGTCATATCGAGCACATATGAGGTGCACATCAACCAAAATAACCGCTGCAGCATATGCGCTTCTGGGAAACCTAAAAATAGCTTTGCAACATCTATGGAGACATTTACGACATTGTAAACCATGTAAGTCAGGCCCATCAGACCCACACCTGGTCAAACGAGTCAAGGAATTGGAGAAAGGGCAATAGTTTGCAACAAGCTTAGCCACAGAGTTAAGGGGAATGTACTAAGAGGAAAGATTAAGGGAAGTCAACCTGACGACACTGGATGACAAGAGAGATAGGGAAGACATGATAACAATAAATAATATTATGGGAGGAACTGACAAGGTGGACAAAGCAAGAATGTTTCCGAGATGGGACACAGGAACTAGGTGGACAGGCGAGAATATTTCCAAGATGGGAGACAGGAACAAGGTGGACAGGGCAAGAATGTTTCCAAGATGGGACACATTCTTTCTCTATCTGTCCATCTCTCTATCTCTGTATGTACCCCCCATATATACATATATATATATATATAAATATATATATATATATATATATATATATATTTTATAATATATATATATATATATATATATATATGTCGGGGCCGAATAGGCAGAACTTGCGATCTTGGCTTAAATAGCAACGCTCACCCTTGCCATATAGGACAAGTGAAAATTTATGTATGCAATAATTCCCCAAAATCATTCTGAACCTAACAAAAAAAATATATTTCACTGTGTTTGTTTTTGTATTAAATTATTGCAAACAAATTTAAAAAATAATAGTTTGGGTTAAGCTAAAAAAAATTGCCCTTGTTATAATAAGGTTAGGTAAGTTTCTAAGATTCTTTTGGTGCAAAATTTAAAATTTGTTACATCAACATTAATGAAAAAATATATCTATAAACGTATAAGAGAAAATTTTAGAAAGGACTTAATTTAATGAGTTATTTGCTAATTGACCAGTTTTACATATTCGGCACGACATATATATATAATAATATATAATATATATATCGTGCCGAATATGTAAAACTGGTCAATTAGCAAGAACTCATTTAAAATTAAGTCCTTTCTAAAATTTTCTCTTATACGTTTAAACATATATTTTTTTCATTAATGCTGATATAAAAATTTATAAGTTTGCACCAAAAGGAACTTAGAAAACTTAACTAACCTTATTATAACAAGAACAATTTATTTTATTCTAACCCAACTAAACATATTTTAGATTTGTTTACAGTAATTTAATGCTAAACACAGTGAAATATATTTTTTTCGTTAGGTTCAGAATGATTTTGGCGAAATTATTGCATACACAAATTTTCACTTGTCCTATATGGCAAAATGAGCGTTGCTATTTAAGCCAAGATCGCAAGTTCTGCCTATTCGGCACGACACACATATATATACATACATATATATATATATAATATATATAATATATATATATAATATATATATATATATATATATATATATATATATATATATATATATATATATATATATGTCGTGCCGAATATGTAAAACTGGCCAATTAGCAAGAACTCATTTAAAATTAAGTCCTTTCTGAAATTTTCTTTTGTACGTTTAAAGATATATTTTTTAAATTAATGTTCATGTAAAAATTTATAATTTTGCACCAAAAGAATCTTAGAAAACTTACCTAACCTTATTATAAAAAGAACAATTTATTTTAGCCTAAACCAACTAAATATATTTTAGATTTGTTTACAATAATTTAATACTAAACAAACACAGTGAAATATATTTTTTTCGTTAGGTTCAGAATGATTTTGGTGAAATTATTGCATACACAAATTTTCACTTGTCCTATATGGCAAGATGAGCGTTGCTATTTAAGCCAAGATCGCAAGTTCTGCCTATTCGGCACGACATATATATATATATATATATATATATATATATATATATATATATATATATACTATATATATATATATATATATATATATTATATATATGTCGTGCCGAATAGGCAGAACTTGCGATCTTGCTTAAATAGCAACTTCATCTTGATTATAGGACAAGTGAAAATTTTGTTATGCAATTAATATTCGCCAAAATCATTCTAAACCTAAACGAAAAAAATATATTTCACTGTATTTGTTTAGTAATAAATTACTGTAAACAATCTGATAATATATATAGTTTGGGTTAGGCTAAAATAAAATTGTTCTTGTTACAGTAAGGTTATGTAGTTTTTATAAGATTTTTTGGTAATTAAAAATTTTTATTAACATATAATGAAAAAATATATTATTTAAACTATAAAATTTCAGAAGGACTTTATTTTAAATGGGTTCTTGCTAATTGACCAGTTTTACAGATTCGGCACGACATATATATATATATATATAATATATATTTTTAAAAATAAAATATAAATATATATATATAAAAATTATATAAAATATAAAAATTTAAATTTAATATTTTAAAATATTTTATATATATATATTTTTTATGTTGTGTGTGTATAAAAAATATTTTTTATATATATTTTTTAAAATTTATATATTTTTAAATATATTTTAATTTTTTATATAATTATATATACCCATTTATTAAATAAAATTTTTTTTAAAAAAATTTTTAAAATTTTTATTTTTTTAAATATATTTTTAATATATTTTTATATATTTTAAATTATATAGTTTTTATATATAATTTTATATGCCTGTGTGGGTTGTATTTATTTTTATATATTAAAAAAAAAAATTATATTATATTTTTTTAAATATATATATATAAAATTTATTTTTATAAATTTTATTTTATATTTTTTTAATTTATATGTTTCCCTCTTTGGGGAGAATAAATCACAACCCATCGGGGGTTTGAAAACTAGGAGACCCCTTTTTGCACCATTTCCCTTTTTCTGTTTTTCCCTTTAGGGAAATCACAGAAAGGACTGACCACGAGCTAAACATCGGTTTCCCAAAGATGATGGCCCCATTTGCAGGTACAAAAGGAGTCCCTCCTACATGACCTTACACAGGTAATGACACGGGGGACAGGAAATGGGTCTCATCCTGAATCCATCCAAATGTGAAATCATCTCAGTCAGTCAACAGGTGATAAATGCAGTGAGATCAAACTACCAGGAGCAGCAGTCATTGCCCCACAAATTAGTGTCTTGCTAGGAACACCTCTGGGAAGCAATGCCATTGACACAATTCTCAGGAAGAAATTGGAAGAGTTAAGGAGAATGGAACAACGAATGGGCAATCTGGACACCACGATGCCTTGTACCTTCTCACAAAGTGTTGGGAGTCTGCCCAGGTTGACTTTATTTTCCTAAGATGTGCACCTTCATTTTGATAACCCTATACTGCACGAATATGACAGTATTCTGAGGCAGATTTTTACAAAAGTCTAACCTTACTCTAGAAGACGGGCGTGGAACCAAGTACACTTCCAGTCAGACTAGGAGGCATTGGTGTCCGCAAGTCATCAAAAGATTGCGTTACCTGTTTTTCGGGTCCTCGTGTATTGAAACCAGAGAGCTTTTTAGCAGCGTTTTCCCCCTGAACATTTAGGGAAAAGATTGGCCCCCGGCCCAAAAAATTCTTGACGAGCAATGTTTGGGGTTTAATTAAGGGGGCTCAGAAACCACCCCTGCCCCCCCCAACAACTACAAAAAAATGCAGGGGGAGGGCCCAATTAGTGGAAAATTTTGCCTCAAGGGATCCCTTCAGAGTTTTGTCAGGGAAGGGGAAAAAAAGGCCCCTGCTGGCAGTGGGCCCCCCATGCTGGGTTTACTTTCGGGTTGGTTTCCCCAATCCACCCTTTGGGCCCACAGCCTCGACCCCAGACCATCCGCATCGGTGTTGCCCTTCGCCCTTGCCCCCCCTATTCTGCCAAAACACAGGTGTATTTGTGGCAAATTTGAAGCAGCAGACCCTTCGGGGGACCATGGTCTTGTGTGCCGTAAATCGAGGGGAAAAATTGCAAGACATGAGGGGTTAATTTAAAATTATCAAGGGAGCCCCACAAAAGTGGGGTGCCCAGCAGTAAGGGGGCCACCCCAACTATGCAGATTTTGATGGGCCGAAACGTTTCCCGATGGTATCACCTTCCCAAACCTGGCAGTTGGGGAAACAGGTGGGTGGGGATATACCTTGGGGGATCTACCCTTTGGGGGGGTTTCCTATCTCCCCAAAAAACCCCCGGGGGGAAGGAGGGGCAGCTTTTCCAAACTTTAGGGAGTCCCAAAAATCTAGAAAATTGGAGAAAATTTCCATCATTTTATGTTTGTTCCCCTTGGTCAGGCCTTGGTCATGGGGGAAAAGGTGCTCTAAAATTTTCCTTTTAAAGGGGGCTGGGAGGGAAAAAAAAAAACTCTCGGGTAACTAGGGTTCCCCGGGGAGCTTGTTTTTTTTTTTCCCGCGGCTTTGTGCGGGGTTGGTTCAAAGGGGTAATGCATGCTGCATTTTGGGCACACGCCCAAGCTCTGAGGAGCTGGATGAGATTTTCGCCTTATAATCAGTGATACCACGTAACAACATGTACCATATATGCCACCTTTATATCAACAATGTATCTCTTAAATCTTTGTGCCATATTATGTAATAAATATTCTATTGGTAAAAAAAAAATAGTTTTTAAAAGATGGGGTGGTAGGGGAAGTGGAATATTCAAATGGCTTCAGGAAGAAATCCAAATATTCTTCTTGAAGCCTTCTTATCCACTTCTCCGAGGCCTATGGGTCCCACAATTTACACCAGAGGTGGACCCCATCCTATATATATATATATATATATATATATTTTATATATATATATATATATATATTATATATATTATATTATATTATATAATATATATATATATATATATATATGTCGTGCCGAATAGGCAGAACTTGCGATCTTGGCTTAAATAGCAACGCTCATCTTGCCATATAGGACAAGTGAAAATTTGTGTATGGAATAATTTCACCAAAATCATTCTGAACCTAACGAAAAAAAATATATTTGATTATGTTTGTTTAGTACTAAATTACTGTAAACGTATTTAAAATATATTTAGTTGGGTTAGGCTAAAATAAATTGCTCTTGTTATAATAAGGTTAGGTAAGTTTTCTAAGATTCTTTTGGTGCAAATTTAAAAATTTTTACATTAACATTAATGAAAAAATATATCTTTAAACGTATAAGAGAAAATTTCAGAAAGGACTTAATTTTAAATGAGTTCTTGCTAATTGACCAGTTTTACATATTCGGCACGACATATATATATATATATTATATATATATATATATATATTCAATATTATATATATATATATATATATATATATATATTTATATATATATATATATTTGCCTTTCTATCTACCTCTACCTTTCTTTATCTATGACATTCTCTCACTATGTCCACTCAGGAACTCAAAGCATTAAACAGCTCTCAACAAAATTTAATAATTACAGTTACTCTTCAAGTCCTTGTTGCTGTAGTGAGGTGAGAGACGCCGGCAGCCCTGGGCAGCGAGACACTTGATGATCCCAAGACACAGAGGTCAATGAGCAGCACTGAGACAGACTACCTGGTAATGGAGGAACTGGCCACACTCCGCCTCACTCCACCTCCCTGGTTATGGTGGTACTGGCCACACTCTGCCTTCCTCCACTTCCATGGTTAAAGTGGTGCTGGCCACACTCTGCCCCCCTCCACTTCTCTGGTTATGATGGTACTGGCCACACTCCGCCTCCCTCCACTCCCCTGGTTATGGTGGTACTGGCCACACTCTGCCTTCCTCCACTTCCATGGTTAAAGTGGTACTGGCCACATTCCGCTTCCCTCCCCTCCCCTGGTTATGGTGGTACTGCCACACTCCACCTCTATCCACTTCCCTGGTTATGGTGGCACTGGCCACACTCTGTCTCCCTCCACTCCCCTGGTTATGGTGGTACTGGCCACACTCCATCTCACTCCACTAACCTGGTTATGGTGGTACTTGCCACACTCTGCCACCCTCCAATTCCCTGGTTATGGTGGTACTGACCACACTCCACCTTACTCCACTTCCCTGGTTATGGTGGTACTGGCCACACTCCACCTCCCTCCACTTCCCTGGTTATGGTGGTACTGGCCACACTCCGCCTCCCTCCACTTTCCTGGTTATGGTGGTTGTGGCATGCAAAAAGTACGTAACCTTTATTAGGCGCATGCACACACCCTCATTTACAGGTTATCTCCCCAACCAGTGAACCAGGTGACTGAGAGTTGACGATGGCGCCCTGTCGTTCAACTAGTAACCAGGTTCCAGCCAATAAGAAGATGGTTTTGGCAATCGCACAGGTTATGTGTGTTCCACTCTCCTGTCTGTTCTTGTTATTCCCATTCAAGAGCTGGTTGAAGCACGGTCTGCTCTCTTGAGGCTTCTATTCTGCCTTGCTTACCGTGGAGTGCACTAATACCTATCACTGTGCAGAAGTGTATATAGTGTACATATTGCTGTTCTAAATTGGTGAATGATAATGTAAGTCAAAACTTTTCTGCTGTTTTTATTTAGCTCTCTTTACACCCAGGATAACAGGCCATTTGGACTCCTGGGTTGTAATATGGGGGCCTGGCCGGTAGCTGGAGCTGGACTTAGAGAAAGGGTTGAGCCTAAGGTGAAGCTGGTAGCAGGAACATTGTGCAGCTTGCTGTCTGGCATTGCATTAGCTTTTCCAACGCTTTACAAACTTTGCGCGTCAGTTACTTTGCTATGGTCAGCCTTACTATTGTGTGATTGTTCAACAGCTCGCTGCTAGCTTGTTCGGTGTGCTCACTTCGCTACGGTAAATCTTGTAGAACAGTGTGTAGCTTGCTGTCTGGCAATGCTTTACAAATTTTGCGTGTCAGTTGCTACTCGCCTGTTCGGTGTGAAGAATTTTGCAGTCAGTTTTGCTATTGCGTATCCACCTTGTATCCGTATTCTGCAATCGTATTGTGCATAGCTAAGCGTGTTCTGCAAATTAACGTGTTACGTTGGGGTATTCTGCAATCGTACTGTGCCTAGCGAATAACTTATGCCACCTAGACGAGTCAGACGTCTGGTGTCGGCACATGCTTTGTTTAGCCTACCTAAATTATCCCTACAGTATTGTTGGCAAATTGATCATTCCATTGGCATTAAATACAAATTCACTCTCATAGCTGCGCAACTGCATTCACTGATCACTGACAAACTTCGAGACGAAGAGACGGCACATCAGACTCGTCCCTCTACGGAAGCTAGGGAAAAAACTCCTATGTTCTCGCAGGAGCAAAATCATCAGTCTAGTGCAGCAGGGTTGTCTCGAGGTGAATCAGCGGTGTTGGCACTTAAGCTGGAAAAATGAATCTTGAGCAGACTAGGGAACAGAGAGCATTTGCTAAAGAAGAATTTGATAGGGAAAGAGAAAGGAGGCAGTTTTCGGATTCTGTAAATAATTTTAGTTTACAGAAAGCAGTACAGCTTGTTGCCCGGTTCAATGAGTCCGAACCAGAACAATTTCTCGAAAGCTTCGAAGATCAGGCTCGAGCCTTGCGGTGGCCGGAACAGCATTGGGCATCGTTGGTTCACACAGCATTGTTTGGTAAGGCACAGGAATTTACATCAGTGTTAAATGACACTGAATTTTCTGATTATCAAGTAGTGAAGACAACAGTTTTGGGAGCATGTGCCTGTATCCCAGCTAAATATGGTAAACTATTTAAATTAGGCAGGCGACAGCTTGGTCAATCCCTGGTTGATTTTCTGCGACAGCAGGCCAAAGCTTTTACCAGCTGGTATAAAGCAAATGGTGTCGCCACTTTTGAGGATCTGATGCAGCTTATTCTGATTGACAACCTGTTGGAGTCCGTGGGACCAGAGGTTCGAGTCTTTCTGCAGGATCGTGACTTAACCACTGCATTGGAAGCAGCCAGGTTGGCTGATACCTTCGAAACTAACCGCTCCTTGTCCGAGCGGTCCCGTCTCTCTTTTCAACAGCCTGGCAAGAGCAGAGATCGTCAACCTTGGAGAATGAAGAGAGAGCTGGAGGGAGAACGTCTACGTCACCCAACTAAGTCACCTGGTGAGCCACGCTTCTCAACCTGTCGTCCACCTGCTGCCAGACGAACTACTCAACATGGTGCATCTCGAAAACAGTATCCAGAGAGACACCAGCCAGAGCGACACCAGTTACAACGTCAACAGGGAGTTAAGGGCAAGCCTGTCGTCTGCTTCCTCTGTAACAAAGTAGGTCACATCCGTCCCAACTGCCCCCACAAACCCCAACTCATTGGGAAAATCTCTAATATCCCTAGTAACATGTCCCCACTGAAGTAGAAAAGGGGATGGCCCCCAATTATTGTAAGAGTCTTATTTCCCTTCAGGAAAACTCCAAAACAACTGAAGTCAAAACCTTTAGAGGTACTGGAGCATATTGCTCTCTTATAAGAGAGGGAATATTACCCCTTTCAAAGAACACTTCCTTGAATTCCTCTGTTTTATTGGAAGCATTTGTAGGAGCTATATATTCTGTCCCTTTGCATAAAATTTATGTACAATGCAAATATTGCACTGGGTACTTGACTGTGGGTGTCTCAAAAGGATTCCCAATGAAAGATGCCATGTTATTACTGGGTAATAACATTACCACTGCAACTGTGTGTCATGAACCCATAATGATTAATTCTTCTCCGGTGTTGGCCATAACTCGGGCAACATCCCAAGGGTCGTCTGGCGAGAATGTTGACCTATCCTTGGACAACTCCGATCTCGGAATAGCCACTTTGTTTCACGAGGAAAACTGGCCAAAGCCTCGTAGATCAAGTGAACAGACCCGGATCAAGCCTTCCTATTCCAAGGTTGCAGGATTGCCAGATATCTCTGTTTCCATGCCAGAGGGACTGTCCTTCCAGGAGGAACAACGAAAGGACCCTTCTTTAAAATTCGCTTTTCAGGCACCCATGGGTAAATCCTCTTTGAATCATCCGGTCTAGTATGAACTTAAAAACGATGATTTGATCTGCACTGAGACTGGTAAGGAGATAGAGGGCCGGCAATTGTCTGTCAGGTTAGTGGTTCCAACAAAGTTTAGACCTCAAATATTGAACATAGCTCATAATACTTCAATAGGAGGTCACTTAGGAATTACTAAAGCATTATATAGAATTACAAAATAATTTTATTGGCCAAAATTAAAGCAGGATGTGAAGTATATCCAGTGTTGCCGAGAATGTCAGCAAGTAGGGAATCCTGGACACTCCATTAAACCTGCACCTCTCCAACCTATACCTGCTGATGGAGAACCTTTTCCAGATTTAATTATAGATTGTGTAGGTCCACTACCTAGGTCAAAGTCGGGAAATCAGTATTTATTTACCATTATGGATAGAATAACCAGATATCCTGAAGCAATTCCCATGCGTAGTATTAATACTAAAGCTATTCTCAAAGCTTTAACCAAATTTATTTCTTGTTTTGGCATTCCTAAAGCTATTCAAAGTGATCAAGGTACTAACTTCACTGCCAAAGCAGTTAGGGAAGCATTAACTAGCTTAAGGATAATCCACAACTTATCCACTGCCTATCATCCTCAGCCCCAAGGCGCCTTGGAAAGATTCCATCAGACGTTAAAAACCATGATGAGGACTTTTTGCATGCATTTTCCTACAGACTGGGATGAATTACTACATTCGTTGCTATTCTCAGTGCGAGAAACGGTGCAAGAGTCTACCGTGTATAGTCCGTTTGATCTGTTCTTTGGGCACAATGTACGAGGTCCTCTTCAGGTGCTCAAAGAAGGATGGATGGGAGAAGACGTTAGCTTAACACTCTACAACCCGTCTTCAAGGTTGCAGGTGGCACGTCAGTTAGCCAAGGCTAACCTAAAGACAGCTCAAAATAAGATGAAACAAAGGTAATAATGAAATACACAATTCCGATCCTTCAATCCAGGAGACAAGGTGTTGGTGCAGGAACCTATAACCGGCCACACCTTGAAAGCTAGATTTACAGGACCTATGCAAATTGTTAGTAAATATCTGATGTAAATTATGTGGTAGCTCCTCTTGATAAGACTTTAAAAACTAAAACCTACCATATTAATCAGTTAAAATCTTTTCATACACCAGATAAAATCCCAGTAATGACTCTGTCCTCTTCCTCTGAGGACGGCTCTGATTCTTTGCACTCTATTTCTGAAATTAATGTTAAACTTTCAAACTCTGTCCTCATCAAATACTCTAGCCCTTTAATGGTGGGACTATCTGAAACGCAAGCAACAAGTTTAACTGAGCTTCTACAGTCATACCATAATATTTTTTCGGATGTGCCGAAAAAATGTACGTTAGGTTATCATGATGTAGATGTGGGAAACTCTAAACCTATTAAACTCTCCCCCTACAGAGCTAATCCTGAAAAGCAGAGGCTACTTCAGCATGTAGTAGAATTTCTGTTAATGCATGGTTTAGTGGAGGAGTCATCTAGTCCATGGGCTTCACCGTACATCCTTGTTAAAAAAGCTGATGGAGGATTTCGTATGTGTACAGACTACCGTAAGGTGAAAGAAGCCACAATTACAGATGCTTACCCTTTCCTCGTCTGGATGATATAATCGACTTTGTGGGTAAGGCTACTTTTGTGTCCAAGTTAGATCTCCTTAAAGGTTACTATCAGGTACCTTTGACGGATAAGGCGAAGGAAATCTCTGCCTTCGTAATTCCAGGAGGTCATTATCAATACACTTACCCACTTTGGAATGAAAAACTCCCCCTCTTCATTCCAGAAACTTATCCATCAGGCTATTAAAGGACTTTAAGGCACGGCAGCACACCTGGATGATATTGTTGTGGTGTCTGATACTTGGTATCAACACCTACTTAGACTTAAGACTCTTTTTGAGACCTTTCAGAGTTCCCATTTAACTGTTAATTTATCTAAGTCTTCCTTTGGCCAGGCCACTGTTACTTTTCTAGGCCATGAAGTAGGTAGTGGTAAAGTTGCTCCTAAACTTGCTAAAGTTCTTGCAATTAAAGATTATCCAGTTCCTCATGATAGGAAATCTCTTCAACGTTTCCTAGGCATGATAGGATTTTACAGAAGATTCTGTAAGAATTTCTCAGATATTGTTGCCCCTCTTTCCTCTCTTACCAGTCACAAAGTTCCCTTTAATTGGACCCCAGAATGTCAAAGTGCTTTTGATAAAGCAAAAAGATTATTGTGTACTGCACCCATTCTTTTGTCTCCAGACTTCTCCAAACCTTTTTCATTACAGGTTGATGCTTGTGAGTCTGGGGATGTGGCAGTACTATTGCAAAACGAGAATGAGGAGTTGCAGCCAGTAGCATACTTTTCAGCCAAATTCCAGCCACATCAGAGGGCTTACTCTACCATTGAAAAAGAAGCCCTCGCACTGGTACTTGCTTTGGAGCATTTCGATGTTTATGTGGGCCAGACATCGTAGGTGGTCACCGTCTACAGTGATCCCAACCCTCTAGTATATCTCCAAGCCATGAAGAATCAAAACACAATTCTCATACGTTGGGCTTTAAGACTGCAACCCTACTATCTCAGAATTAAATATATTGCCGGCAAAGAAAATAAGTTGGCAGACTCTTTATCTAGAGTCTAACTATAGTATATAATTATATATTAGGATAGGATGTTAGGTTACTTGTGGTAACCTCTTTCATGCTCTTTTTTTTATCCCCAGGTTTGGAGTTTTTTTTTAATGAGGGGATGCGGGCTACCGTCCACCTGTATCTTGGACCTAAGCTAGCCAGACTATCTGCTGCCTCACTCTGAGTTTAGAGTTTGGCTTTTTGTCACGAGAAAAGCTGGGCTCTATCTAAGAGTTTGACGGTTGAGAGAAAAGGCGGTCCCATTATTTTGTGCCATGGTGGCACGGTTACCACTGGGAGGTGGCAGTCTAATCATGAGCCTTCTTGGGGTGGGGGTGTGGCATGCAAAGAGTACATAACCTTTATTCGGCACATATACACACACTCATTTACAGGCTATCTCCCCCAACAAGCGAACCAGGTGACTGAGAGTTCACGATGGGGCCACGTCATTCAACTAGTAACCAGGTTCAAGATAATAAGATGGTTTTGGCAATCGCAGAGGTTTTGTGGGTACCACTCTCCTGTCTGTCCTTGTCATTCCCATTCTAGAGCTTGTTGAAGCATGGTCTGCTCTCTTGTGGTTTCTATTCTGCCTTGCTTACCTTGGAGTGTACTAATACTTATCACTGTACATAAGTGTATATAGTGTACATATTGCTGTTCTAAATTGGTGAAGGATAATGAAAGTCAAAATTTTTCTGCAGTGTTTATTTTGCTCCCTTTACACCCAGGATAACAGGCCATTTGGACTCCTGGGTTGTAATATTTGTACTGCCACACTCTGCCTCACTCCACTTCCCTAGTTATGGTGGTACTGGCAACACTCCGCCTACCTCCACTTCCCTGGTTATGGTGGTACTAGCCTCACTTCGCCTCCCTACACTTCCCTGGTTATGGTGGTACTGGCCACACTCCGTCTCCCTCCACTCCCCTGGTTTTGGTGGTACTGGCCACACTCTGCCTCACTCCACTTCCCTGGTTATGGTGGTACTGTCCACACTCCGCCTCACACCACCTCCCTGGTTATGGTGATACTGGCCACACTCCATCTCACTCCACTTCCTGGTTACATTGGTACTTGCCACACTCCACCTCCCTCCTCTTCCCTGGTTATGGTGGTACTTGCCACACTCCACCTCCCTCCTCTTCCCTGGTTATGGTGGTACTTGCCACACTCTGCCACCCTCCACTTCCCTGGTTATGGTGGTACTGGCCTCACTTCGCCTCCCTCCACTTTCATGGTTAAAGTGGTACTGGCCACACTTTGCCTCTTTCCATTTCCCTGGTTATGTTGGTACTGGCCACACTCTGCCTCCTTCCACTTCCCTGGTTATGGTGGTACTGGCCACACTGTGCCTCCCTCCTCTTCCCTGGCTATGGTGGTACTGGCAACACTCCGCCTCCCTCCACTTCCCTGGTTATGGTGGTACTGCTACACTCTGCCTCACTCCAATTCCCTGGTTATGGTGGTACTGGCAACACTCCACGTCCCTCCACTTCCCTGGTTATGGTGGTACTGGCCACGCTCTGCCTCCCTCTACTTCCCTGGCTATGGCGGTACTGGCAACACTCCGCCTCCCTCCACTTCCCTGGTTATGGAGGTACTGCTACACTCTGCCTCACTTCAATTCCCTGGTTATGGTCGTACTGGCAACACTCAACCTCTTTCCACTTCCCTGGTTATGGTGGTACTGGCCACACTCCACCTCACTCCACTTCACTGGTTAAGTTGGCACTTGCTACACTCCGCCTCCCTCAACTTCCCTGATTATGGTAGTATTGTCCACACTCTGCCTCCCTCCACTTCCCTGGTTATGGTGGTGCTGTCCACACTCTGCCTCCCTCCACTTCCCTGGTTATGGTGGTACTGGCCACTCTCTGCCTCCCTCCACTTCCCTGGTTAAGGTGGTTGTGGCATGCAAAGGGTATTTGACCTTTATTCGGATCATGTACACACTCTCATTTACAGGCTATCTCCCCCAACCAGCAAACCAGGTGACTGAGTGTTGACGATGGAGCACCGTCGTTCAACTAGTAACCAGGTTCCAGCCAATAAGAAGATGGTTATGGCAATTGCAGAGGTTATGTGAGTACCACTCTCCTGTCTGCCCTTGTTATTCCCATTCAAGAGCTGGTTGAAGCACGGTCTGCTCTCTAGTGGCCTCTATTCTGCCTTGCTTACCGTGGAGTGCACTAATACCTATGACTGTACATAAGTGTATATAGTGTATATATTGCTGTTCTAAATTGGTGAATGATAATACATGTATAAGTCAAAACTTTTCTGCTGTGTTTATTTTTCTCCCTTTACATCCAGGATAACAGGCCATTTGGACTCCTGGGTTGTAATATGGGGGCCTGTCCGGGAGCTGGAGCTGGACTTAGAGAAAGGGTTGAGCCTAAGGTGAAGCTGGTAGCAGGAACATTGTGCAGTTTATTGTCTGGCATTGCATTAGCTTTGCCAGTGATTTACAATCTTTGCATGTCAGTTACTTTACTATGGTCAGCCTTGCTATTGTGTGATCGTTCAACAGTTTGCTACTAGCTTGATCATTGTGCTCGCTTCACTACAGTCAATCTTATAGAACAGTGTGTAGCTTGCTGTCTGGCAACGCTTTACAAATTTTGCGTATCAGATGCTACTCGCCTGTTCGGTGTGAAAAATTTTGCCGTCAGCTTTGCTATTGCGTATCCACCTTGTATGCATATTCTGCAATCGTACTGTGCATAGCTAAGCGTGTTCTGTAAATTAACTTGTTACGTTGGGGTATTCTGCAATCGTACTATGCACAGCGAATAACTTATGCCACCTAGACGAGTCAGACGTCTGGTGTCAGCATATATTTTGTTTAACCTACCTAAATTGTCCCTACAGCATTGTTGGCAAATTGCTCATTCCATTGGCATTAAATACGAATGCACTCTCACAGCTGCGCAACTGCATTCACTGATCACTGACAAACTTCGAGAAGAAGAGATGGCACATCAGACTCCTCCATCCATGGGAGCTAGGGAAAAAGCTCCTATGTTCTCACAGGAGCAAAATCGTCAGTCTAATGCAGCAGGGTTGTCTCGAGGTGAATTAGCGGTGTTGGCACTTAAGCTGGCAAAAATCAATCTTGAGCAGACTAGGGAACAGAGAGCATTTGCAAAAGAAGAATTTGATAGGGAAAGAGAAAGGAGGCAGTTTTAGCATTCTCTAAATGATTTTAGTTTATAGAAAGCAGTACAGCTTGTTCCTCGCTTTAATGAGGCCGAACCAGAACAATTTTTTGAAAGCTTCGAAAATCAGGCTCGAGCCTTGACATGGCCGGAACAGCATTGGGCATCGTTTGTTCACACAGCATTGTTTGGTAAGACACAGGAATTTACGTCAGTGTTAAATGACACTGAATTTTCTTATTATCAAGTAGTGAAGACCACAGTTTTGGGAGCATATACCTGTATCCCAGCTAAATGTGGTAAATTATTTAAATTAGGCAGGCGACAGCTTGGTCAATCCCTGGTTGATTTTGTGCGACAGCAGACCGAAGCTTTTACCAGCAAGTATAAAGCAAATAGTGTCGCCACTTTTCAGGATCTGGTGCAGCTTATTCTGATTGACAACCTGTTGGAGTCCGTGGGACCAGAGGTTCGAGTCTTTCTGCAGGATCGTGACTTAACCACTGCATTGGAAGCAGCCAGGTTGGCTGATACCTTCGAAACTAACCGCTCCTTGTCCGAGCGGTCCCGTCTCTCTTTTCAACAGCCTGGCATGAGCAGAGATCGTCAACCTTGGAGAATGAAGTGCCAGCCGGAGGGAGAACGTCTACATTACCCATCGAAGTCATCTGGTGAGCCACGCTTCTCAACCTTTGGTCCACCTGCTGCTAGACAAACTACTCAAAATAGTGCATCTCGACAACAGTATCCAGAGAGACATCAGCCAGAGCGACACGAGTTGCAACGTCAGCAGGGAGTAAAGGGCAAGACTCTCGTCTGCTTCCTCTGTAACAAAGTAGGTCACATCCCTCCCAAATGCGCCCACAAACCCCAACTCAATGGGAAAATCTCCTTTGACGGATAAGACGAAGGAAATCTCTGCATTTGTAATTCCAGGAGGTCATTGTCAATACACAGTTACCTCCTTCGGAATGTAAAACTCCCTCTCTTCATTCCAGAAACTTATCCATCAGGCTATTAAAGGACTTGAAGGCACGGCAACATACCTGGATGATATTGTTGTGGTGTCTGATACTTGGGATCAACACCTACTTAGACTTAAGGCTCTTTTTGAGACCTTTCAGAGTTCCCATTTTACAGTTAATTTATCTAAGTCTTCCTTTTTCCAGGCCACTGTTACTTTTCTAGGTCTTGAAGTAGGTAGTGGTAAAGTTGCTCCTAAACTTGCTAAAGTTCTTGCCATTAAAGATTATCCAGTTCCTCATGATAGGAAACCTCTTCAACGTTTCCTAGGCATGATAGGATTTTAAAGAAGATTCTGTAAGAATTTCTCAGATATTGTAGCCCCTCTTACCTCTCTTACCAGTCACAAAGTTCCCTTTAATTGGACCCCAGATTATCAAAGTGCTTTTGATAAAGCAAAAAGATTATTGTGTACTGCACCCATTCTTTTGTCTCCAGACTTCTCCAAACCTTTTTCATTACAGGTTGATGCTTGTGAGTCTGGGGTTGGGGAAGTACTATTGCAAAACGAGAATAAGGAGTTGCAGCCTGCAGCATACTTTTCAGCCAAATTCCAGCCACATCAGAGGGCTTACTCTACCATTGAAAAATAAGCCCTCGTGCTGGTACTGGCTTTGGAGCATTTCGATGTTTATGTGGGCCAGACATCACAGGTGGTCACCATCTACAGTGATCCCAACCCTCTAGTATATCTCCAAGCCATGAAGAACCACAACACAAGGCTCATGCATTGGGCTTTAAGACTGCAACCCTACTCTCTAAGAATTAAATGTATTGCCGGCAAAGAAAATATGTTGGCAGACTCTTTATCTAGAGTCTAACTATATTATGTAATTATATATTAGGTTAGGATGTTAGGTTACTTGTGTTAACCTCTTTCATGCTCTTTTTTTTATATCCCCTGGTGTGGGTTTTTTTTTTTAGTGAGGGGATGCAGGCTACCGTCCACCTGTATCTTGGATCTAAACTAGCCCATCAGTGTGCTGTCTCACTCTGAATTTTGAGTTTGGCTTTTTGTCACGAGAAAAGCTGAGCTCTATCTAAGAGTTGGATGGTTGAGAGGAAAGGTGGTCCTATTATTTTGTGCCATGAGGCATAGTTACCACTGGGAGGTGGCAGCCTAATCATGAGCTATCTCGGGGTGGGTGTGTGGCATGCAAAGAGTACATAACCTTTATTCAGCGCATGTACACACCCTCATTTACAGGCTATCTCCCCCAACCAGCGAACCAGGTGACTGAGAGTTGATGATGGGGCCCCGTCGTTCAACTAGTAACTAGGTTCCAGCCAATAAGAAGATTGTTTTGGCAATCGCAGAGGCTATGTGGGTTTCACTCTCCTGTCTGCCCTTGTCATTCCCATTCTAGAGCTGGTTGAAGCACGGTCTGCTCTCTTGTGGCTTATTACAACCCAGCAATCCAAATGGCCTGTTATCCTGGGTGTAAAGGGAGCAAAATAAACACAGCAGAAAAAGTTTAGACTTATATTATCCTTCACCAATTTAGAACAACAATATGTACACTATGTACAGTAATAAGTATAGCACACTCCTCAGTAAGCAAGGCAGAAATAGAAGGCACAAGATAGCAGACCGTGCTTCAACCAGCTCTAGAATGGGAATGACAAGGGCAGACAGGAGAGTGGTACCCACATAACCTCTGCGATTGCCAAAACCATCTTCTTATTGGCTAGAACCTGGTCACTAGTTGAACGACGGGGCCCCATCATCAACTCTCAGCAACCTGGTTCGCTGGTTGGGGGAGATAGCCTTTCAATGAGGGTGTGTACATGCGAGGAATAAAGGTTACGTACTCTTTGCATGCCACACCCCCACCCCGAGAAGGCTCAGGATAAGGCTGCCACCTCCCAGTGGTAACCGTGCCACCATGGAACAAAATAATGGGACTGCCTTTTCTCTCCACCATCCAACTCTTAGACAGAGCTCAGCTTTTCTCGTGAACAAAGCCAAACCCTAAACTTAGAGTGAGACAGCAGTCAGTCAGGCTAGCATAGGTCCAAGATACAGGCGGACGGTAGCCCGCATCCCCTCACTAAAAAAAAATAACCCACACCAGGGGATTAAAAAAAAAGAGCTTACAAAGGGTTACCACAAGTAACCTAACATCCTCACCTAAGTAAAAAAAATAATTATACTCTAGATAAAGAGTCCGCCAACACATCTTCTTTGCCGGCAGTATATTTAATTCTGAGTGAGTATGGTTGCAGTCTTAGCGTCCAGGGCATGAGCCTTGTGTTATGATTCTTCATGGCTTGGAGATATACTAGAGGATTGTGATCACTGTATACTCTGACCACCTGCGATGTCTGGCCCACATAAACATCGAAATGCTCCAAAGCCAGTACCAGTGTGAGGGCTTCTTTTTCAATGGTAGAGTAAGCCCTCTGATGTGGCTGGAACTTGGCTGAGAAGTATGCTACAGGCTGCAACTCCTCATTCTCGTTTTGCAACAGTACTGCCCCAACCCCAGACTCACAAGCATCAACCTGTAATGAAAAAGGTTTGGAGAGGTCTGGAGACAAAAGAATGGGTTCAGTACACAATATTCTTTTTGCTTTGTCAAAAGAAGCTTGACAATCTGGGGTCCAATTAAAGGGAACTTTGTGACTGGTAAGAGAGGTAAGAGGGGCTACAATATCTGAGAAATTCTTACAGAATTTTCTGAAAAATCCTATCATGCCTAGGAAACATTGAAGAGATTTCCTATCATGAGGAACTGGATAATCTTTAATAGCAAGAACTTTAGCAAGTTTAGGAACAACTTTACCACTACCTACTTCATGGCCTAGAAAAGTAATAGTGACCTGGCCAAAGGAAGATTTAGATAAATTAACTGTTAAATGGGAACTCTGAAAGGTCTCAAAAAGAGCCGCAAGTCTAAGTAGGTGTTGATCCCAAGTATCAGACACAACAACATCATCCGGGTATGCTGCCGTGCCTTCAAGTCCTTTAATAACCTGATGGATAAGTTTCTGGAATGAAGAGGGGGAGTTTTTCATTCCGAAGGGGATAACTGTGTATTGAAAATGACCTGGAATTACGAAGGCAGAGATTTCCTTCGCCTTACCCGTCAAAGGTACCTGATAGTAACCTTTAAGGAGATCTAACTTGGACACAAAAGTAGCCTTACCCACAAAGTCATTTACGTCATCCAGACGAGGAATAGGGCAAGCATCTGTAATTGTGACCTCATTCACCTTACGGTAGTCTGTACACATACGAAACCCTCAATCAGCCTTCTTAACAAGGATGCACGGTGAAGCCCATGGACTAGATGACTCCTCCACTAAACCATGCTTTAACGAAAATTCTACTTCCTGCCGAAGTAGCCTCTGCTTTTCAGGATTAGCTCTGTAGGGGAGAGTTTAATTGGGTTAGAGTTTCCCACATCTGCATCATGATAACCTAACATACATTTTTTCGGCACATCCGAAAAAATATTAGGATATGACTGAAGAAGTTTTATTTGTTGCTTGCATTTCAGATAGTAACTCCATTAAGGGCTAGGATCCTTGAGGAGGACAAAATTTGAAAGTTTAATATTAATTTCAGAGATAGAGTGCAAAGAATCAGAGTCATCCTCAGAGGAAGAGGACAGAGTCATTACTGGGACTTTATCTGGTGGATGGAAATATTTTAATTGATTAATGTGGTAAGTTTTAGTTTTTGAGGTCTTATCAATGGGAGATACCACATAATTTACATCAGATAATCAACTTACAATCTACATAGGTCCTGTAAATCTAGCTTTCAAGGTGTGGCCAGGTATAATTTCTTGCACCAACACCTTGTCTCCTGGATGGAAGGAGCGGAATTTTGCACTTCTCTCATACCTCTGTTTCATCTTACTTTGAGCTGTCTTTAGGTTAGCCTTTGCTAACTGACGTGCCACCTGCAACCTTGAAGACGGGTTGTAGAGTGTCGAGCTAACGTCTTCTCCCATCCATCCTTCTTTGAGCACCCGAAGAGGACCTCGTACATTGTGCCCAAAGATCAGCTCAAATGGACTATACCCTGTAGACTCTTGCACCGTCTCTCGTACTGAGAACAGCAACAAAGGTAGTGATTCATCCCAGTCTGTAGGAAAGTGCATGCAAAAAGTTCTCATCATAGTTTTTAACGTCTGATGGAATCTTTCCAAGGCGCATTGGGACTGAGGATGATAGGCAGTGGATAAGTTGTGGATTATCCTTAAGCTAGTTAATGCTTCCCTAAATGCTTTGGCAGTGAAGTTAGTACCTTGGTCACTTTGGTTTTAAGAATGCCGAAACAAGAAATAAATTTGGTTAAAGCTTTGAGAATAGCTTCAGTATTAATACTATGCATGGGAATTGCTTCAGGATATCTGGTTACTTTATCGATAATCGTAAATAAATATTGATTTCCAGACTTTGCCCTAGGTAGTGGACCTACACAATCTATAATTAAATCTGCAAAAGGTTCTCCATCAGCAGGTATAGGTTGGAGAGGTGCAGGTTTAATGGAACGTCCAGGATTCCCTACTTGCTGACACTCTCGGCAACACCTAATATGATTCTTCATATCTTTGTTTAATTTTGGCCAATAAAATTCTTTTGTGTTTCTCTACAAGGTTTTTGTAATTCCTAAGTGACCTCCTAATGAAGTATTATTAGCTATATTCAATATTTGATGTCTATACTTTGTTGGAACCACTAACCTGTTAAATAATTGCCGGCCCTCTATCTCCTTACCAGTCTCACTGCAGACCAAATAATCATTTTTAAGTTCATACTTGACCGGATGATCCAAAGAGGATTTTCCCATGGGTGCCTGAAAAGCGAATTTTAAAGAAGGGTCCTTTCGTTGTTCCTCCCGGAAGGACAGTCCCTCGGGCATGGAAACAGAGATGTCTGGCAATCCTGCAACCTGGGAACAGGAAGGCTTGATCGAGGTCTGTTCACTTGATTTACGAGGCTCCTGCCGGTGTGCCTCATAAAACAACAAGGCTATTCCGAGATCGGAGTCGTCCAAGGATAGGTCAACATTTTTGCCAGAGAACCCTTGGGATGTTGCCTGAGTTATGGCCAACACCAGAGAAGAATTAATCATTATGGGTTCAGGACACACAGTTGCAGTGGTAATGTTATTACCCAGTAATAACATGGCATCTTTCATGGGGAATCCTTTTGAGACACCCACAGTCAAGTACCCAGTATAATATTTGCACTGTACATAAATTATGTGCAAAGGGACAGAATATGTAGCTCCTACAAATGCTTCCAATAAAACAGGAATTCAAGGAAGTGTTCTTTGAAAGGGGTAATATTCCTTCTCTTATAAGTGAACAATATGCTCCAGTGTCTCTAAAGGTTTTTACTTCAGTTGTTTCTGAGTTTTCCTGAAGGGAAATAAGACTCTTGCAATAATAAAGGGCCATACCTTTTTCTACTTCTCTAGAGGACATGTTACTAGGGATATTAGAGATTTTCCCAATGGGTTGGGGTTTATTGGGGCAGTTGGGACGGATGTGACTTACTTTATTACACAGGAAGCAGACGACAGGCTTGCCCCTTACTCCCTGCTGACCTTGCAAATGGTGTCGTTCTGGCTGGTGTCTCTCTGGATACTGTTGTCGAGATGCACCATGAGTAGTTTGCCTCTCCGCAGGTGGACCATAAGTTGAGAAGCGTAGACGTTCTCCCTCTGGCTGGCACTTCATTCTCCAAGGTTGACGATCTCTGCTCATGCCAGGCTGTTGAAAAGAGAGACAGGACCGCTCGGACAAGGAGCGGTTAGTTTCGAAGGTATCAGCCAACCTGGCTACCTCCAATGCAGTGGTTAAGTCACGATCCAGCAGAAAGACTCGAACCTCTGGTCCCACAGACTTCAGCAGGTTATCAATCAGAATAAGCTGTACCAGTTCCTCAAACGTAGAGACACCACTTGCTTTATACCAGCTGGTAAAAGCTTTGGTTTGCTGCCTCACAAAGTCCACCAGGGATTGACCAAGCTGTCGTCTGCCCAACATGTAAAAATTTTTATATATTTTGCTGGGATACATGTATATGCTCCCAACACTGTGGTCTTCACTACTTGATAATCAGAAAATTCAGCATCATTTAATACTGACGTAAATTCCTGTGCCTTACCCAATAATGCTGAGTGAACCAACGATGCCCAATGCTGTTCCGGCCACCTCAAGGCTCGAGCCTGATTTTCTAAGCTTTCGAAAAATTGTTCTGGTTCGGCCTCATTGAACCGGGGAACAAGCTGTACTGCTTTCTGTAAACTAAAATCATTTACAGAATGCGAAAACTGCCTCCTTTCTCTTTCCCTATCAAATTCTTCCCTTGCGAATGCTCTCTGTTCCCTAGTTTGCTCAAGATTGATTTTTGCCAGCTCAAGAGCCAACGACGCTGATTCACCTTGAGACAACCCAGCTGCACTACACTAACCATTTTGCTTCGTAGGTGTATCATCATCCTCCTGCGAAAACATAGTAGTTTTTGCCTAGCTCCCGTAGAGGGAGGAGTCTGATGTGTCATCTCTTCTTCTATAAGTTTGTCAGCAATCAGTGAACGCAGTTGCACAGCTGTGAAAGTGCGTTTGTATTTAATGCCAATGGAACGAGCAATTTGCCAACAACGCTGTAGGGACAATTTAGGTAGGTTATGCAAAGTATATGCCAACACCAGACGTCTGACTCGTCTAGGTGGCATAAGTTATTCGCTATGCACAGTACGATTGCAGAATACCCCAACGCGTTAATTTGCAGAACACACTTAGCTATGCACAGCACGATTGCAGAATACGCATACAAGCAAAGCCGACTGCAAAATTCTCCACACCGAACAGGCTGTAACAACTGACACGCAAAATTTGTAAAGCAATGCCAGACAGCTACACTGTTCTATAAGATTGACTGTAGTGAAGCGAGCACACCGAACAAGCTAGTAGCGAGCTGTTGAACGATCACACAATAGCAAGACTGACCATAACAAAGCAACTGACACGCAAAATTTGTAAAGCATAGGCAAAGCTAATGCAATGCCAGACAGCAAGCTGCACGATGTTCCTTTGCGAGCTTCACCCTAAGCTCAACCGTTTCTCTAAGTTCAGCTCCAGCTCTCGGACAGGCTACCCATATTACAACCCAGGAATCCAAATGGCCTGTTATCCTGGGTGTAAAGGGAGCAAAATAAACACAGCAGAAAAAGTTTAGAGTTATATTATCCTTCACCAATTTAGAACAACAATATGTACACTATGTACAGTAATAAGTATAGTGCACTCCACGGAAAGCAAGGCAGAAATAGAAGCCACAAGATAGCAGACCGTGCTTCAACCAGCTCTAGAATGGGAATGACAAGGGCAGACAGGAGAGTGGTACCCACATAACCTCTGCGATTGCCAAAACCATCTTCTTATTGGCTAGAACCTGGTCACTAGTTGAACGACGGGGCCCCATCATCAACTCTCAGCAGCCTGGTTCGCTGGTTGGGGAGATAGCCTTTCAATGAGGGTGTGTACATGCGCCGAATAAAGGTTATATACTCTTTGCATGCCACATGGCTTCTATTCCGCCTTGCTTACCGTGGAGTGCACTAATACCTATCACTGAACATAGTGAATATAGTGTACATATTGCTGTTCTAAATTTGCGAAGGATAGTGTAAGTCAAAACTTTTCTCCTGTGTTTATTTTGCTCCCTTTAAACCCAGAATAACATGCCATTTGGACTCCTGGGTTGTAATAGTGGTACTGCCACACTCCGGCTCACTCCACTTCCCTGGTTATGGAGGTACTGGCCACACTTCGCCTCTCTCCACTTCCCACCTTGTCTCTCCTGTCGCTATTTTTTCTTGTTTGCTCTGTTTACAAAAATCTCACATACATTATAATTCTCTAAAGTGTAAAGTGTAGAATGTGGTAGAACTATAAACTGACAGTTCACTCGGGAATAAGCCATATTACATGGTTTTAAGCAGTATTTTTACTCACAGGAGGAGTGACACTACTTGGTTTTGGTTTAGAAAAACACGTAAGCAAACACTAGGAGACATTTATTAAAATATGTTTCGGTCCTGGGACTCTGATCAAGGTCCCAGAACTTTGACGTTTTTCCAACTTGACGGTATATATTACTAAGGTTTTAACCAGGAATAAACTGAGTGCCTCCTAAAAGCATGCTAATATATGATGCTTTGCAAGCAAGCGACGAGGATCTAGCTCCTACTGTTACCGACCAATGCGAAGGCTTCTACGAGGTACGTCGTCTACGTGACCGTATGTTGGTCCATACAACAGGCTGGACCAGCTACGTCTTCTACGTGACAGTATGTTGGTCCATACAATAGGCTGGACCAGCTACGTCGTCTACGTGACAGTATGTTGGTCCATACAATAGGCTGGACCAGCTACGTCGTCCAGATGACCGTATGTTGGTACATACAACAGGCTGGACCAGCTACGTCGTCTACATGGCAGTATGTTGGTCCATACAATAGGCTGGACCAGCTACGTCGTCTACGTGACAGTATATTGGTCCATACAAGAGGCTGGACCAGCTACGTCGTCCAGATGACCGTATGTTGGTCCATACAACAGGCTGGACCAGCTACGTCGTCTACATGGCAGTATGTTGGTCCATACAACAGGCTGGACCAGCTACGTCGTCTACATGGCAGTATGTTGGTCCATACAACAGGCTGGACCAGCTACGTCGTCTACATGGCAGTATATTGGTCCATACAACAGGCTGGGCCAGCTACGTCTTCTACATGTCAGTATATTGGTCCATACAACAGGCTGGGCCAGCTACGTCTTCTACATGGCAGTATATTGGTCCATAAACATGCGGACCAGCTACGTCGTCTACATGGCAGTATGTTGGTTCATACAACAGGCTGGACCAGCTACGTCGTCTACATGGCAGTATGTTGGTCCATACAGCAGGCTGGATCAACAACATCTAAACACTCTACTGAACATCTACGTCAGCCAACTTTTCACTCATAAAGTTCTCATATTTCAACTATTTTTCCCACTCCATAAAGAGGTTAAGTTTCTGAATTTCTGTCCAGTGTAAAGTTAAATGTTTAAAGAGGAGTTACTCAAGTTCTTACCACCATAATATGGAATATCGTCTCTGTCTCGGAATATTGATACATAACATTTCAAACATTATAAATGTAAAGCAAAAGGACACTTACTGTGGCAACGTTTCGCTCTCCAGGAGTTTTGTCAAGCCGTTACAAACAATACATGAACACATAGGGTATCTATAGGCTCAGACTGAGGTATAATGAAACCGTACCACGGGCGGGATTTGAACCCGCGTTCAGAGAGTCTCAAAAGTCCAGACCGTCGCGTTAGCCACTGGACCAGCTAGTTGGACGAATCTTATTGTGGCTAGCTGGTCCAGTGGCTAACGCGACGGTCTGGAGTTTTGAGACTGTGATGAATGGTTTAGAAAACCGACAAGTTGAAGAATTGAGACACTTATGCAACACATGGGAATCTTCAATAAAGATTCCCATGTGTTGCATAAGTGTCTCAATTCTACAGTTATGAGACTCTCTGACCGCGGGTTCAAATCCCGCCCGTGGTATGGTTTGTTTGCAATCGTGTCATTACGATTTCGTGAGAGGGACATGACCTCCCAGTGGCTACATTCTCACTACTACTACTCTGCACCTCTGCTTCCGACTGCTCCGCTTGATCTTCAGATAGTTCCTGACTATGGAACTGAACTTCTCCAGGCTGAGGGACTGACAACCTCAAATTCTACGACTTCAAGGGTGATGGACTGATTACATCGTCTTCACATCTCTAATGTTCCTGCCTACTTTCTGTATTCGACTGAAGAAGCCTACTGTGTAGGCGAAACGTTTCAGAATAAAGTTGCCTAACTGTTACATATGTGTCTTACCTACCATTCCTACATGTGTTAATGTGTTCACTGAGGCGTGTTTCTAAGTTCCTTGCTGTGTCACCTACATACACATTAAAAATGTGCAAACATTGCTGGTATTATAATGATAATATTATGTTCTTTCCTTTTTCCAGTTCCCAGAGAACTTTTTTATACTGATCAAAAGATCTCACAGGAACACTGACTATGATGTTATTTATCTTAAACCTGTTTAAACAATAATGTTTAAATATACATGCATGTTTCATATTTAACATTCTGAAATATTATGTTTATAAATTTTTTATACCTTTTATGGGTGACACATTCATAAAAAAAATATCAGTGGTAAAAATACCTTAGAAAGGGTTATACTATAAGCATTTAATATTTTTTTTATTGCGATTCTTTCCCTATTAAAGGTTTAATGGAGTATTTTAAATCCCAGGATGACTAACACTGCTTTAAGGAGCTATTTTTACTCACAGGTTTAGTAACATAACTTGGCATTAAGGCAGCATTTTTACTCACAGGATGAGTAACTCTAGAATTTAAAACAATATTTTTACTGCCAGGAGGAGTAATATCCCTCAGAGGAATATATGATTAAGACACATGTGCAGCAGTTGTGTAACTTTATTAGTGAAACATATTCACCTACACAGAATTCTTCTTCAGTCAGATACAGAGGCAAGTGTTGTACATGTGTCTTAATTATCAACTTGTTGGTATTGTGATCCATTTTCAACTTAACAGTAGAGTAGAACCTGACTAACAATGTCAACAGTTGGTGTGAGGGAGGGTGTGAGATTTAGAGGTATGAGTGTAAGTGCCGGTGGTGTGAGACTGGATGGTATGGGAGTGGTGTGGGTGCGAATGTGGTAACTACCTGAGGTATGGAGTACACCAAATTCATTTCCAGTTTTTTAAAGAAGACAGGCAGGTAGTATGTACCTACAGACCAGTGTCATTAACATGTATAGTATGTCACGTCATGGCAAAGGTTATCAGAAGTGTGGTGGAACACCTGGAAAGGAATGGGCTCATACATGGCAACATGCACGGTTTCAGGGATGAGGAATTATGTGTCACAAACCTACTTTAGTTCTACGACAACCTAACAGACGGAAGATAGGAAAGAGATAGATGCGTCGTTTGCGTTTTCATGAACTATAAGAAGGCTTTTCATGAGGTACTGCACAAGAGATTGGTACAAAAGCTAGAATAGGCAGGAAAAGCACTGCAATGGATCAGGGAATATATAACTGGAAAGAAAGAATAAGGTATGGGAGCGGGCGCAAGTGTAGAGTGTGGTTCTTCAAGGTCAGTCCTTTGGCTGCTGCTGTTTCTTGTATATGTGATTGACATGACAAAAGGGATAGTCAGAGGTGTCCATCTTCGTAGACAACATGAAACGAAGGAGGATGATACAAGTAGAAGGAGATCAGCAAAGATTACTAACTGATCTGGACAGACTGCAAGCGTTGTCTGAAAAATGTCTCCTGGTGTCCAGGAGACTCCTTGGAGTATTAGGTTAGGTTTTCTCCTATGTTGTCTTCCCATTGAACACTGGTGCAGTTGATATGGAGGAGAGTTACTTCAGTGTAGTGTAAAACGTCGTTTGTCTGATTGTACGTCTGGCAGCAGTTCTGGTATTTGAATGCCGGACGTCCTCTTTTGGTCATATTTGGTCCATTTCGTTGTCCTCACCGTTAGTTTTCCTATCACTATAAGTTCCTTGTATGATGTCGCAGCAATACTTGTAATTAGACCATCACTGGAGCTTGGATCGGCCCAGGGAATAGCAAAGACATAGGAGCACAAGTTGTTGCTGCTACCTGGGTCATGACCCAGCACGGTGTTTGTGTGTATGTAGTAATTAGTTGTCGATAGACACTGAACCTGCTTTGTGTATCAGTAGTAGTTAAGGCACTCGTCTGTGTGTGGGGGAAGTCCAAGTCACCTACTGGTTTAAGTCGTTTAGGTCCAAGTCATACCCACTTATTTAAAAATGCACTTCGTCAGATCGTGTGTGTGTGTACTCACCTATTTGTGGTTGCAGGGGTCGATTCACAGCTCCTGGCCCCGCCTCTTCGCTGATTGCTACTAGGTCCTCTCTCTCCCTGCGCCATGAGCTCTATCATACCTCGCCTTAAAGCTATGTATGGTTTCGCATCCACTATGCCACTTTCTAGGCTATTCCATGGCCTGACTACTCTATGACTGAAGAAATACTTCCTAAGATCCCTTTGATTCATCTGAGTCTTCAACTTCCAATTGTGACCTCTTGTGTCTGTCCCTTCTCTGGAACATCCCGTCTTTGTCCACCTTGTCTATTCTGCGCAGTATTTTATATGTAGTTATCATGTCTCCCCTGACCCTCCTGTCCTCCAGTGCCGTAAGGCCTATTTCCCTCAACCTTTCTTCGTAGGACAATCCCCGTAGCTCTGGGACTAGTCCTGTTGCAAACCTTTGCACTTTCTCTAATTTCTTGACGTGCTTGACTAGGTGTGGATTCCAAACTGGTGCTGCATACTCCAGTATGGGCCTGACGTAAATGGTATACAGAGTCTTAAACAAATTCTTACTGAGGTATCGGAACGCTATCCGTAGGTTTGCCAGGCGCCCGTATGCTGCAGCAATTATCTGATTGATGTGCGCCTCAGGAGATATGCTAGGCGTTATACTCACCCCCAGATCTTTTTCCTTGAGTGAGGTTTGCAGTCTTTGGCCATTTAAACTATATTGTGTCTGTGGTCTTCTTTGCACCTTTCCCCATCGTCATGACTGCATTTGGCAGGGTTTAAATTATCAAGGAGCCAGCTTGCTGGACCAGGCTTGATAGCCTGTCCAGGTCTCTTTTATCCTGCCTGATGCCTCATCCGATTTGAATTCTTCTCATTAACTTCGCTACATTCTGCAAACAAGGACACTTCGATTCAATCCCTTCCGTTATGTCGTTCATATATACCAAGAACACAGCAACAGGTCCTAGGACTGACCCCTGTGGAACCACCGCTTGTTCACAGGCGCCCACTCTGACACCGTCGACGCGTACCATGACTTCTTTGTTGCCTCCCTGTCAGATATCTCGATCCATTTAGCAGAGCCGTTCCGTGTAATGTTGTGCCTGATCCTCTACTTTGCAGTAACCTCTTGTGAGAACTGTGTCTAAGGCCTTCTTGCATTCCAAAAAATTATGCAGTCGATCCACCCCTCTTCTCTGCTTGCCTTACTTCTGTCACCTTGTCCATAAAACTCTAGTAGTTTGTGACACAAGATTTTCCATCTCTGAAACCGTGCTGGTTGTCAATTTTACCACTTGTTTCTTTCCAGGTGCCCCACCACTCTCCTCCTGATGTCTACTCCCATGACCTTGCATACTATGCACGTTAGTGAATTACAGGTCTGTAGTTTAGTTCCTCATGTCTGTCCTCCTTTTTAAAAATTGGAACTACATTTGCCATTTTCCATACCTCAGGAGTTGCCCAGGTTTCAAATGAGTGTTGAAGATCTTTTGTTAATGTCACACAATATCTCTGCTCCTCTTAAGAGACCCCACGGAGAGATGTTTTCCTGGTCCCACCGTCTTTGAGGTGTCAAATTTTCGCATAGCAGCTTCTTCACCTCCTCCCTTGGTTATATGTACCCACATCCAGCACTTGCTGGTGTCCCCCCTGTTCTTATTTCCTGAGTCCTACTGGTTTCCACTGTAAATGCCTCTTTAAATCTATGTTGAGCTTCCTGACATACCCTCTTTGGTTCCGTCTTGTGAATTCCCCATCACCCTTCCTCAGCCAGATTATACCTGGTCTTGGACGTTGTTTTCCATCCTAGTGGCGTACAACACTTCGGGTCCATCTTTACTATTTTGATGCTATGTCAGTTTCATATTGTCTCTGAGCCTCGCCTCTTATTCTGTGCATATACGTTTCCTGGCTCTTCAGCTGATTTCTTTAATTTTACCTGAGCTCTATGTCTTCTTACCTTTTCCATTCTCTAGAACACCTAGTTTTTGCCTCCCTACACCTTTGGTGGAAACCAAGGACCCTCGTTCTGTTCTTCCCATTATTTCTGTTTCCCTTGGAAACAAACCTCTCCTCGCCTCCTGCATTTGTTGCCACATAGTCCATCATTTCTTGTACTTGGCTTCCGTGTCCGTTCCCTCTCCCACTGATGTCTTGAAGGAAGTAACCTCACGCCGAGTAGTTCCCCCCCCTTTTGTAGTTGGTTTTTTTTTCTCCCAGCCTATTCCTGCTAGTCTCCTCCACTTGGAGCTCAACTATGTAGTGAATCACAGACCACATGATCACTAGCCTCCAGGGGCCTTTCATACATGATACCCTCATGTCCGAACTACTCAAGGTGAATACAAGGTCAGCCTTGCTGGTTCATCCTCTCTCTCTCTCTGGGAGTGTCTCTAACATGTTGAGCCAATGATGTTTTCCAGTACCACATCCATCATCTCGCTCTCCATGTTTCGGGACCACCATGGGGCTCCAGGTTTTGCCCAGTCAATCTCCTTGTGTGTTAGTAAGACACAAAATGCAACAGTTGGTATCTTTATTTCGAAACGTTTCGCTTCTGCACAGTAGGCTTCTTCAGTCGAGTACAGAAAAGCTGATAGAAGCAGAAGAGACTTGAGACGATGTAATCAGTCCATCACCCTTAAATAAGTTTTGGTGGTCAGTCCCACAGTCTATAGAAGAGATTGTACCGTATTGTTTCAGACTACGGAATAAAAAAATGCTCTCTCCTAGACTGACTGACACCTCAAAACTTTAAGGGTGATTTACTGATTACATCGCTTTCAAGTCTCTTCTGCTTCTCTAACTTTTCTGTACTCGACTGAGAAAGCCACTTGTGTAGGCGAAACCTTTCGAAATAAATATCCTAACTGTTGCATATGTGTCTTACCTAACAAACCTGTCGGTATTTATACCATTTTAATGTTCAATCTCCTTGTGATTGAAATCACCCCATAACTTAGTAACTTTGCTCCCTCCATGTGTTCTCTCCTGCCACACTTGCTAGTGTGTCGATCCAATGCTCGGTTGCCTCATCGTTTTTCCTCTCTGCCTCCTGCAGTTTGTGGTGGGTTGTATCATTACTGCAATTATAAATTATGTCCCTCAGACTGGATTGTTTCTACAAAGCCGTTCCCATTCGCCGTGCCATCCATTCCTTCCTTTTCCTCCAAAACTCCACTGGTTTTAATGAGTTGCAGTGCAACTCCTCCTCCCTCTGTCTTTCCTGAGGATTTGATATCCGGATGGAAAGATTGAATCTGTTATTAGTCTGGTGAGTTTTTTTTCTGGTTTTAGTGCTAATATGTCTGGGGATGTCCCTTGATTCTTTCGTGCCACTCCTCATACGTGTTTGTAATTCCATCTGCATTTGTATACCACACCTTCAACTTCTTTTCTAAACTGTGTGGTCCCTTGGGAGTATATCGGTTGGGGAAGTGGGAGACCTGGTAAGGAACTATGGTTGTTGCCAGTGGGGGAGTTTGTATGTAGTGGGTGGGTGCACTGGATCTGGCATGGGTGTTTTGATTTAGAGTGTTTTTGGTTGCCTGGGTTGACCTGGTTGGGAGGTTTCTATAGAAATACTTTCTAACATCCTATGACTCAACTGGGTTTTCAGTTCCAAATGTGTCCTTGTTTCAGTATCCATCTCCGAAACATTCGTCCATTGTCCACCTGTTCAATGCCTCTTAGCATTTTATACGATGTTATCATGTCCCCTCTATCACCTCCTATCCTCTATGTCATCAGGTATGAGTTCCCTTAACCTCTCCTCATAAAAACATACCCCTCAGTTTCCGGTCTGACTAATTGTGATGCAATTTTTGCACTTTCTTCTAATATCGGGACGTTTTGACTATTGATTGAGGGTTCCATACTGCGCTGCAAAATTCAGTATAGGCCTTTAAAACTACAACTGTGTACAATATCGTGAATACTCCTTACTCAATGTCTAAGCCAATCTCAATAATGCAATCTCCCATAGGCTGCAGCAGTTATTTGATTGAGTGTGCCTCAGGGGACATGTTCGTTATAAAGCTTTACCTCCAAGAACCTTTTCTTTAACTGAACGTTTGTAGCTGGTTGGTATCCTAACCTGTAACACCTCGTGGTCTTCTGTTCCTTACCCCAATCTTCATGCCCTTACACTTACTGGGGTTAACTCCAGGATCCCATTTGTCGGACCATACTTTTAGTTTGTCCAGATTCCCCTTGTAATCTTAAGTCGTCCTCGCCCAATGTATTCTCCTCATCATTCACATTCATCAGCGAACAGAGACACTTCTGAATTTATTCCTTCCACCATGTCATTCAGTTACACAAAAACTAAGCGCCCCCTCGACACTGCAGCACGTAACAACACTCGCTGTTTCGTCTCCTGACCGGTATTCCCTTGAATCCATTGCAGTACATACTCCAATATTCCTCCTCTCCTCTAATTTTTTATACCATCTCAAGTGTGGTACGTGTCAAAAGCCTTCCTTGCGAGTCTAAAAATATGCAATAACCCATCACTCTCTCTCTGTCCTTACCTCTGTTACTTTATCGTAGAACTCAAGTAGATTGTGACACAGGATTCCATCTCTGAAGCCATGCTGACCTGTCATGTATGGCCGAATCTTTCAATGTGTTCCACCACTCTCTCCTATAACTTTTCCATGACTTACATACTATACTAGTCAGTGACACTGGTCTGTAGTTTTATTACCTGTCTCTTCCCTTTTTTTAAAATTTGAAGTACAAGTGGCTGACCTCCAACGCCCTCAGGCAACTACTAGTGTCGATAGATTTACTGAAGACTTCTGCTAGCAGCACACACAGTCCTCTGCTCCCTCTCTCAGAATCCATAGAGATATGTCATCTGGCCCACCGCCTTTGAGGTGTCGAGTTCCTTTACAATTTCTTCAATTCTACCTTGGTTATGTGTATTGTGTCAAAGCATCCTGTGGCGCTCCCTACCTCCACATTTGTTGGAAGCATTCCAGAGTCTATTGTGAATACTTCACTAAATCTTTTGTTTAGTTCATCACATACTTCTTGTCACTCTTCCGTCATCTCCCTCCTTCTTTCCTCAGCCATGATCTACCTGTCCTGTGACTGTTTTTTTCTCCTAATGTGACTTATAACAACTTTGGTTCAGATTTGGCTTTTGATGCTATGTGTCTTCTCGTATTGCCTCTGGCCTCTCTCCTTATCCCCTATAAATCGTTCGGTTTTTTCAGATAAGCTACTTCTTTTCTTGAGTCCCTTTGCTTCTATACCTTTTCCATGCTCTAGCACACTTGCTTAGCCTTCTTACACCTTTTCCCCCAGTTAAACCCATGGGCTCACTGAGCTACTATTTTTTTATTTGTACTTGTAAAACCTTCCCACCTGCCTCCCTGCACTAAGTTGTCATTTACTTTTTTCCCATCATTTCATTTACTGTCTTTCATCAAATTATCTTCCCACTGCACTTCATGCAAGGAAACTTCTCATTCCTATGCAGTCCCCTTTTTTGGAAGTTCGGTTTCTCTCTTTGGTTCTCGCGGCTGCTAGCGTTCTTGACTGTTAATTCTAACAAGATATTCAAAACTCGGACAACATGACCTAGCGCAAAGGGGTCTTTTCGTGGGGTGATATCCATTATGTCCTGAACTATTCAAGGAGGAATATGAAGATCCAGCCATGCTGCAACCATCCTCTCATCTCTCTCTCTGGTTGTCATCCCTACATGTTGAAACATTGAAGGTTCTCCAAACAGTTCTTCCAAATCTTAGCCCACCACGATTCTGGTCCCCCAAGTAACTCTAGATTTCCCAGATCAATCCACTATATTGAATGAAAACCCCTACTTAATCAATTTTGTCCTACTCGTGATAGCCCCTCCTGGTCACTTTAGCTAGTAGAATCCACCATTGCCCAATAGTCATATTATACTCTTCTCTTAACCTCCTCAGTTAAGTGGTGGGTTATACATCTCGCTATCTCACCTTTGGACCCCCAGTCTGGTGAAGTGTTCTACATGAAGTCATCTGTATCCTTTCTTTTCAATTCCTCCCAACTACTGAAAACTCCGACTGTTATTTTATGATCAATGCTGCTCCAACCCTTCCTCTGTTTAACTCTGTCTATTCCTCCTCATAATCCTGATTTCCAAGGTGGAAAAATTGCATCTGTATCATCCCTGTTAGGTTATGTCTTCTGTTAGTTGCAATGATGTTTATGTTTATGCAAATCAATGATCATTCTTGCCACCTCACTCCTATTTTGTTATTTCCATCTGCATTGGTGTAAACCTTTAGGGTCCCTCGGCCAAAAAAATGTAGCTAATTTGTTTTACCGCGTCCGATTTCCTCCAGTTTTTGGTGGCACAAACAAAGTGTTTCACATCATTCTCGAAAATATTTATCAAAAATATACCTCAAACTACAACGAAAAAGACAGAAAAAAGACTTGATTTGCTGAAAATGCCCTGCGTCAAAATTTTATTCCTATATGGGGACATCGTAAGGTTGTTTGACACTTGCCCGAGAGAGCAATGCTTATACGAATTTTACTCATCGCCTTTTCTCTAAATACGGTTTCTTTATTTACAAAAAAAAATAAAGTTTTAGTTTCCTGAATATTGGCAAAAAATCTGCCCCTTTACTCCCACATAACTCCGAAAGGTATTTGGAATATTTCCAAAATTAGCTTTTGCCAAAATTATAGAAACATTATTCTACAATTTCTTCTGTGAATATTATTCCATTTAATTAAGTAATAAATGCAGAAATAGGAACATTAGGTGAATAGTCACTTCCGAGATATAAGCCTAGAACGCCGGCCTGCCCACAGTCTCAAAAAAAAAAAAAAAAAAATCGCGAAAATTCGCGTTTGTTTTGGTGTATTTCTTTTTAAAAAACTGATGTTCTAAGTGCAGTTATCCTCTTCAAACACGTTTTCTCTTACCTCAGAGACCAACAGAATACACATGGAGAGGAGTAACTCAATTATTTATCGAAATATTTCCCGATAATCTCGCCATACTTATGGCCCAATATTTTTCAGTCTAGAGTATATAACATGTTTGTATATTATATCTATGTTTTAATTATATCAAATTAAGATCAATTCTGAAAATTAAATAAGCTGTAGAGTTGATATATCAGCTGATATAACTATATAAGAAGTGATTTCTCCTGCGCGTGGCAACCCTTCCGCGCATCATGATATGATTAATGACTTGCTAAATCTAGGATAAGCTCCGCCTTCAGTTTATGATGCCACGTAGTCAGTTATATATATAGCAAGTATAATGCAAGAAAAAGCGATAAAAAACAAGGAAAAATATCCAAAATATAAACGGGCTGTGAGCAGACTCGCTACCATATCACCGTCACCATACTCTTATAAATGATGTAATTTCTTGTAGAAACGTCGTAGAACATTCATTCTGGTACCATTGTGTTGCCAAAGAGTAAGCTATTTCCCGAATATATACTCAATTTCCATAATTTTTCGATTTTTGGTCGAGCGCCGCCGCTGAAATTGCCCAAGGGAACCCATTAGGGGGCTGTAGGGCAAATTTCCGCGCGCGCTCACCGAAAAATCGAAAAATATGGAAATTGAGTTATATATACTAGAAAAAAATAGCTCACTCTTTTGGCAACACAATGGTACATAGAATGAATGTTCTACGGACGTTTTTCTACAAGAAATTCTAGTAATTATAACAGTATGGTACAGCGAAGTTGGTACCCGAGTCTGCTCACTGCCTCTATATTTTTTGGAGTTAATTTCTTGTTTTTTAACGCCTTTTCTTGCATTAACCTTCTAATATAATAAGTGACAATTTGGCAACCTAAAAAACCCGTAGGCGGGAACTTATCCCAGAAAAAAAACTGATACGACAGCCTGGGAACCAGATGGAAAGCTCGGCAGGTGTTCCTGCGCCCTGAGGTGCCAACCAGGAATCGCGCCATTATTAAACGCTTATACTAGCTTATATATCAACTCTAACGGCTTTATTTGTCATCAGTAATTGATCTAATATGATATAATAAAACACTCCTAAAATAACATACAACCATGTTATAAATACCTAGGCTGAATAAAATAGGCCATAATATTGACGAAAGATTATCTGGAATATTTCGATAAATATTGATCCCATGTCCCATTCTTTAGTCTCTGAGTAAGAGAAAACGGTGTTTTGAAAGAGGATAACTGCACTAGAACATCAGTTTACTAAGAATTACACCCAAACAAACGCGGATTTTCTGCGAAATTTTTTTTATTTTTTTTTTTTTTTTTGAAGACGGGGGCTTGCCGGTGCTCTCGGGACTATTATCTCGGAAGTAACTTATTCACCAAATGTCCAAGCTTCCCCGCTTAAATTACTGAATTATTGGAATAATAAATACTCACAAAGTTGTAGAATAATGATTTCTCCATTTTCGGTGCGCAAATTTTGAAATATCCAAATACTTTGGGAGTTATGTGGGAGTAAAGGGCAGATTTTTTTGCACTATTCCAGGCACTAACAAACCTTTATTTTTTGAAATAAAGTAAGTTTATTTAGAGAAAGGGGCTCAACGAAATATTAGTATAAGCATTGTTCTCCGCACCACGTGTCCAAACAACCATAACGTTAGTCCCATAAAATGATAAATTTGGCCACAAGGATTTTCCAGTAAATCAGTCATTTCTCAGTTGTTGTTAGAGGTATATTTTGATAAATATTTTCAAGAAAGAGTGAAAAACACTTTGTCTTGGTGTACCAAAACTGGAGAAAAATCGGACAGTAAACAACAGAGTTACAGATTTTGCCCTAACATGCTTTAAACACCACGCTTCAAGCATCCACCTCCTCCTAAATTCTCATCACCTCCCGATTTTAACTATCCGAAGTTTCCGGTTCATAACTTGAAATTGGTACAAGATAAAATTCGTTCATGATTTATTAAACATCTTGAAATAATATCTACTGCTAGAGGTAATATAGTACTTAGAAGATTTCCCATTCCACCTCTTAGCTCAACAAATATTTCTGTTTACCCGAAAACAAATTTTTCACTACAAGCTAATGAATCTAATCACGTTCTGTACTTTTTTAAATATTTTAGGGTCTAATTTTATTTTATACTTGATCAAATTCTTGAAAAATCTCACTGATACAACTTATGTGTGTTTTCTTAAACTGTTGTAATAACTCTTTCGGCTGATTGGCTGGGGAGACTAGTAAGTAATGTAATTAATTCTTTAAATTTTTCTAATAATGATTTTTTTATTGTGACCTTCAACAATCTCCTTCTTGACCCATGAATTAAAAGTGAATCATAACCTTTAGTAAGATAAACCAAATAATGCGTAATTCCACCAATTGTTTTCGTTTCAATACCTGTGGATAATATATTTCGAGAGGTAAATGACTGGGGTCAATTCTTCGCGATAAAATTGATCCTTAATCTTTTCACCCTTTCAAATATGTCCAATGACATTTCTAGGTTGAGAATTATTAAATCTATCTATATTTTAAATATTTCCTCTGTATTTTGCGTGTGAAACCCTCGGTTAAATTTGGATGGATCTCCTGCTCAGAGTCACATCTTGTTGTGTCTTCCAACACCAATTTCTTACTGATTCGTTTCTAATGGATCTTTCCATTTTATAATTTTATGCAATACTGAATCCTTATATCATCTAATGCCGTAATTACCATGGACTTGCAACGGTTTACCACAAATCCCGAGTGTGGATATGGAATTATATGCATCTAAACCAATGCAATTAGCATTTTTGAATAATTAAAATGTATTGGCACATGCATATACATGTATAATTTACGTTCAAACGTTTGCAAGCCTCTCTCTGCAATGTTTGCAAGCATCCTCTGTAACAATGTTTGCAAGCCTCTCTGATCTCTGCAATATTTGCACGTATCTCTTCTCTTTGCAATGTTTGCAGAGCCTCTCCCCTCGGTTCTCTTCAAATACTCAGCAAATGTTTAGCAGAGCAATCTTTCTTAGTTCTCTCTACTTCGTCCTCCTTCTATGCCTCACTCTCTTCCAAAGAAGGCCTTTCTTCTCTTAAAGCTCTCTTTTCTGTAATGTTTGCAAAGGCCGCTCTCTGCAATGGTTTGCAAAGTCTGTCTCCCTGCAAAATAAGTAGATTCAGTTGCAAGCCTCTCCTCTGCAATGTTTGGAAGACCTGCTCTTTTCTCTCTGCAATGTCTGCAAGCCCTCTCTCTGCAATGTTTGCAAGCCTTATCATCTCTTCTGCTTCAATGTTTGCAAAGCTCACTCTCTGCAATGTTGCAAGTCGCTGAGTCTCTGCAGGATGTTTGCACAAAGCCTCTCTCCCTCCTGCCAATGTTTGCAAGCCTCTCTCTGCATATTTTTGCAATCCGCTCTTCTCTGCAAATGTTTGCAAACCTCTCCTCTGCAATGTCTGCAGCTTCTCTCTCGCAATGTTTTGCAAGCACTGCTCTGCACTGTTTGCAGGCTCCTCTCTGCAAGTATGTTTGCAAGCCTCTCTCTGCATGTTGCAAGTCTGTCTCTGTCAATGTTTGCTAGCCTCTCTCTGCAAGTTTTGCAAGTCTCTCTCATGTCAAAGTTTAGCAAGCTCATCTCCTGGCAATGCCGCTCCCTCTCTCTGCATTCTCTCCTCTCTGCAAATGTTTTGCAAGCCTTCCTCGTGCATCCTGTGCCTCTCATCCTCCCTCTCTGGTCTCCTCTATCGCGCAAATTCTCGATTGGTCTCGTCTAGCTACTTTTAGCAATGTTTTGCAAACCTTCTCTCTGCAAATGGTCTGCAAGCCTCCTTCATTCCAGCCTCTCTTCTGACAATGTTTTGCAAGCTTCCTCTCTATTCTTCTCATCCTCAGCACATCTCTCTATCAATGGTATGCAAGCCTCTCTCTGCCTCTCTGTCATGATGCAGCCTCTCTCTGCAATGTTTGCAAGCCTCTCTCTGTAATGTTTGCAAGCTCTCCCCTGCAATTTTTGCAAGCATCTCTCTGCAATGTTTGCAAGCCTCTATTTTGCAATGTTTGCAAGCCTCTCTCTGCGATGTTTGCAAGCCTCTCTCTGTAATGTTTGCAAGCCTCTCTCTGCGATGTTTGGCAAGCCTCTCTGTAATGTTTGCAAGACTCTCTCTGCAATGTTTGCAAGCCTCTCTCTGCAATGGAAGTTTTTGTTTCATTCGAAAATACATGATATAACTTTATATGTTTACTCTGGAGATAATTCTGTATCTGTTTATTTAAGAAACACCCCCCCCCCCTTTATCTGTAAATAACCCTCGATATATTCTTCGCCTTTTCATTCTCCAATATGTTTTGTAATGCATGTAAAGTGCTCGGTCCGTCTTTCTTTTTCATGAGTACTGCTTGTAAATATCTTGAAAAAACATCGATACACAGGAGAATGTATTTATATCCATCATTATATCTGGATAATTTAGACTATCACCCAAACACAGGTTAATATCACTCGGGGTTTGGCTGCAATTATTTTTCCTACGAGGAAACTTCTTAGGTTTAAGAACATATAAATTATATGATCTTTCTGAATTAAGAAATTTCTGACCTCTTTAAAGGGTTTTTATGGATGGATCACTCTTTTTTATAGCTACATATAAATTGTTTACACCAGAGAATGATCCCACAGAGTGAGGATCTCCATGAACCTTTTCAATTAAATTTGTTCGCTCAATTGGTATGAAATTTTTCGTAGGAATCCTGACGAAAAACACATTGGTTTCCAACTGTAATCTTCTGGTGTATTTTATGCAAGGTCTGTGAATAAATAACCAAAGGGTGATCGATTTATGGCAGATTTATATATAATTACAAATTCTTTATTTTTACCGTAAACTTGTCGCCCCAGAATCTTTACTTGTCCAAGATTCCTCATTTTAAATAAACAAAATGCGGGGCGTTTAAAGCCATGGTACACTATATCGTCCTCCGTGAAAAAAATTATTTTGAGTAATCAGAATAATGCTTAAATTATGATGACTGCCTTTAGTAAAACATTCGAGAATAATTTCACTGTTACCAGCTTTTAAAAATAGGTCATAAACAATAATTATTGTATTTTTCATCGGGTGATGCAATGACATTCTGTGGGTCGATAATATGTTTACTTAATGTTAATTTACGGGGTATCTCTGAATCTTGTTCTTAGGGTGTGATGTCACCCCGTGTTATGCAGAAAGGTTTGGGGCAACCCGGGGGCTAGAGCCTTGTCTAAGGGCAAAGGTTAAAAAATTACACACATCTCAAGGATAAAACTGGCCCCCCAGGAATATCCCAGTCAAAACAGAAAGCGCCCCCAAACCAGTATTTGTTACTTCAATGGGTTGGTTAACAGAGGGTTAGGCAAAAATCCTAGCTAGGAAAATATATCTATTTATTCAATATAACACTTATTACACACTCTAGAAACACCTTCATCTATCTTCTATCCTAAACTCCCAAAATGAGGGTACACAAGAAACAGGTGGCTGGAGGTTTAGCCCCCATAACGCCGGGACGACTCTACTCCACTCCCAACCCCTTTCTTATTTCCTTTACTCATCCCACAGCACCCTGACCATGTCAGAGCCTAGGTGAAATACAGGCAAGCCCTAGAAGAGCCTATGACTTGAGTTAGCTAAACAAAAGGAGTACACAACTAAAAAATTAGCTTAAATACACAGCATCTCCGACGCCAGCCTCCACAAATGCTGACTCCATGTGACTGCCCAAGCCACGCTTATTCCCTTACCCAAACATAGTTAGAAAATACCTACCTAGCACGATTTCTTCATAATTACAGTTAGAGTACTTTACTGTGCCCCCAAATGCACATTATGAATTATAAAATTATTCTTTACAATTATAATGTTCATACTATTATGGCACACTTCTGCACTATATGTACATTACGATATCATGCAGAACCCTGTATAACACCCCCATCTCCAGACCATAGGTCTCTCTCTGCTAGCGGGTTCCCTATGGACGCAGCTAGGCAAAAGGAAAAAGAAAGAAAATAAACCCCACATTAGGGTCTGAGGCAACGGGCAAAATGGTAACTGGGGAATGACCACCATACAATCATGGTCTTTTGGTACTACAAATATGCAATATTAACAAACTGAGGTACTAGATTGCAGACATGTGAAACTCGCCGAACATAAAAGTGATCAAGTTCTATGCCAAACGAGCCCACAGTCACACTCTTAGACAATTGTGTTAGGAAAAGGCAGCATCACAACACAGCACTGGCCAGGTACTGGCGTTGATGCATTTTACCTAAATTACATCAAGCAAACTTATAAATGTGTGCTACGTTGGTATGTCCCTTATTACTTTGATAGTAAGGTTCTCGGTTCTCCCGGAACCGGCTCCAAAGCTAACACTTCCTCTCCAACACTGAAGGAGCGAGGAGCTGCCCTTTGGTCGTTGACTGCTTCATGGCCCTCTGACTAGCTTTGAGGTTGTCTGCCGCCATCTGTCTCACTTGGTCCAATCGTTTCCTGAAAAAGAAAAAATCTTCTGGCGGGGAAGCCTCATTTTCACCACCCAGCCAATGCTCCTTGAGAATAGTCAGTGGTCCCCTCACTGGATGACCATAGAAAAGCTCGAAAGAGCTGAAACTGAGAGATTCTTGGGTGCTTTCCTGTACGGCAAACAAGAGAAAGGGGATACCCTCATCCCAATCACTAGTGTTAGTCATACAATAAGCTCGCATCATTGTCTTAAGAGTTTGATGAAATCTCTCTACTACTCCCTGAGACTGAGGGTGATAGGCAGTTGAAAATTTGGGCTGTACATCTAACCCCCTTTTTAAACCACATTCCTGAATAATTTTGAGGTCAAGTTAGACCCTTGATCTGTTTGTACCTCCCAAGGAAAGCCAACATGGGAAAAGAACTTCATCAAAGCCCTTAAGACCACTCGAGCTGTTATCTTCATAAAAGGGATTGCTTCTGGATACCGGGTGTGGAACAAATTATCGTTAGTAAATAATTGTTTCCCACTCTGGTCCTTGGGAGTTGGGCCCAACGACATCCACTACTAGCTTGCTAAAGGGGTTTCACCTGGTGCTGAAATGGGCTGGAGGGGAACAGGTTTAATGCTTTGATTAGGTTTCCCTATTATTTGGCAGAGATGACAGGTTTTTATATAATCTCCTACCGTCTCCCACAGCCGAGGCCAGAAAAAAGTGCCTGGAAACCCTGGATACTGTTTTTAGCAATAAACCCAGGTGTCCACCTAAAGGTGTGTCATTTCGCTAACTAAGAACATGGTTTCTATAAGGCTCAGGCACCACAACCTGGTGACAAAAACTTGGCTCTCCTTCTACTGGTAGTAACCGGTGGTGCCTTCTTCATTAGTATACCTTTCTTGAAATAGAAGCATTTACTTAAATGTAAAGATTCTCCCCTCAGTCACAGCTGAAGCTCTGGGTCGACTTAAGAGTGTTTATCACACCCCTGTGCAGCAGTTAACTGCATCACAGTAGGCCCAATCTCCCTCACACTACTTCCCTGATCTCTGCACTGATTAGGCTCGACTCGGGTTGGTATCCTTTTCTTCAGTTGACTGCAGTTCAACATCAGAAAATAAAGTTACCAACCTAAGTCCTACCTTCCTCATGAGAATATAAGGATTACTCTTGGTAGCTGACTCAGGAGACATTGACTTCTTGTGATTGGCCCAACAGGGAAAAGGTCTGGGAGGTGTCCCTAGCCTTCTTCTTCCAAAACTTTGGGGTCTGGTTCCCCCATACTAGTGTTCTTCACTGTTCTAACCGACCCATAAGTTGTTTCCCAATAAGAGGGTTACCCTTCGAAGGAATTTCATCTGAAATACTACAGGGAGATAGCCAACTTGGTAGTCAGATTCTCCCCATTAATTTTGTGGGACAGATGTTCTTATGGGTGACCTGCGTATACCCTTCAATAATATATGTACTCCAGTATAGGCATCCTTAGGGACACTGGCTGCCACTCAGCGCGTTGCAAGTGTAGGTACAACATCCATCTCTCAAGGACAGTATGTCTCAACCCTACCCACATCTTATGCAAAGCTACTGTGGACTTACTCGAAAATACCTGCATCCTGGGGTCTAGGACCAAAGTACCCTCCTCACTTGCTTTGAGACCAAATACAGGCAACTGGATGTGTCGTCTGCAGTTAGGGTCCTTCTTCTGCCTCCCCCTCTTCCTCACCTTTCTCCTTTCCTTCTCTCTTTCTGCTGGGGTTTCTCCCTTTCCCTGATCTCTCGTCTGATCAGCAAACTTTTGTGTGTCCAGTTGGTTTAGAGTAGTAAAGGGCATTGCTCTTAAAGGTATTTTTACCATTTGGTGTAGGACTGGTACTGTTTTACTCGAGGGACCTGAAACATCTGATTTGTTAGGTAAACTTTTGAGCTCAGCTGACTACCTTTTCCTTCTATTTTAGAGGGTTCCTCAGCCTTAGTTTGTCCCTTGAAAATTCTGTCCCTCTTACCTTTATGGCCATAGGACTTGGAATAAGGGTTAGAACGAGTAGGGAATGTGTCAGAAGGAGTATGACTGTTTTTACATTCCAATTCCCTGCGAGCCCAGAATCGGGTTCACCGAGATCAGTGCTTCTGATTGATTATCTGGGTTTTTTGTCGTTCAGGATACATTCTCTGGAGGTTCATCAGGGATTGATTGTACATTTCCGCTGAACCACAGACCTAATTAATTTGTTATAGTCTTTATTGAATCTCCTTTAAAACAAACACAAGTTCGGAAAAAGAACAGGTTTCTCATTCACTAACTCAGTTAGGTCTGCCCATCCCGAAATTTTTTATTCTGAACTTTTTGTCTATATTTCTCAGGTATCATTTTGGTAGGCAAGCAATACTTCCTTCTTTAATTTTTCATACTCAGAACAAATTTTTCCCCTCCAGAGTCTCAACTCTCTGGGAATCCTTTACCACAAGATGAGTGTGAAACTAGGTTAGCATTTTCTGTTTTGGGCCATCCTTGCTTCAGAGCTGTCTTCTCAAAAAAGAAAAAATATCTATTTGGTCACTCTCTGTAAACTTAGGGACAAAATTTGCAGCTTTATATATGTTAAAGTACTGCTCAGGCTCTTGTTCTGAACCACCTAACTTTGACCGTTCTTCTCCTTAAGCTTTCCATTAATTTCATTGTCAGCCTCTAGCACGGCTATTTTAATCTCATCTCTCCAGTTTCCCATATCACCTGTAGTAGCGTGATCCCTCACGTTCACCGTTTACAGGCATGTTTACTGATGAATTATTACCTTCTTCCCTGAAGCCTAAAATGTTTAAATGCTCATCTTCTGACATAGTTTTTTAACTTTAAACACTGCTTCCCTCTTACAGTATCAGTGGACAAATTTTTCCCACAGGCACTAAAAATAACCAAATTGAATGTAAAACTATGCCACATAGCACTAACCACCAACCACAACAAAAATGTGTTATCAACCTTTCTCCCCACCTTAGGAGAAAAACAACTGTAAACTATATATGGAAAGCAACACTTTCACTGACCACCTCGGTAAATCTCCTACCAGGAAAACATGCAACTGTTATTACCCATACCAAGACATATAGTTCAAAGAATGTTTTGAGTTATTTTAGCAGTTCAAATAACTTCCTGGTCAAGCTCCCATGTGACGTATGGTAAGTCCCTTATTTACTTTGTTAGTAAGGTTCTCACTATACGTTCTAGTGTGGGGTAGCCTTTTACTTAATGGCCTTATCTGGTCTAGGGGTAATCTTACATGATGGCTGATCATCTCCAGTGTCTTGATCTCCTTTCACCAGCCCTTCTTCACGGTTATGTAAACTACTCTATAAAATATAACTGTATGCTAAATTGATATGAACAGAATTACAATACAGCCTCACATATTCAAAACAAAATCTACACATCTCTTAGCTTTCTCCCACATCCATGTGCATCTAGAACTTGCCCTTCTCTCTTCATAACTATTCTCTTGGGCTAACCAGTGTTTTGACACACTTTAGTGACCCTGGGGTTTTATGGTGGCCACAACTAAGCTATAAAAACTCACCCCTTGAGCAAACATAATGCCCCCAAAAAATAGAAGAAAGTCCCATAGATCCTGCCAGGCTGAAGTCCAGCACCAGAGAGAGAGGGGAGGGAGGAGCCTAGCTAAGCTCTCCACACACCAACAAAGACTGTTGCAAGCACAAGTTCTCCAGAGTAACAACTTCTACCACACCTTAATTTTACTTTTGCAAAAGAATTACGACTTTCTAAAGCCTTATTTTAAATTGTGGTGTTTGTGTGTCTATAGTATACCAATTTATATTGAAGAAAAATAGGCTTGACCCAGCTGCCTCTCAGTCATAAGGGTGATCTGCCCTTATGACATTTAGAGCTCAGTCCCCATCAAATGTCATTCGCTGCTGACCACGGTGGAGGTGCGGTTGTGTCTCGGCACCCCTCTGCTGTCTTCAGGCAAGCTACCCTTAGTGCAGCAACAACCATTGAGTAGTGAGGACGTGCGCTGCTCATTGGGATATCAACATGGCGGAACATACAGTACGGAGAGTGAATATATCTGCATAGAGGTGGGTTTGTGGTAGTTAAGTGGAGATACGATGAAGTCCTTCTCCCTAAACATCATCAGGGATAACATCTGTTATTCCAACGAGGCTTGTATGGGCGTCGCCCTTAATTGGTTTAACAGAATCTTTGTGGAAATATTCTACGAGTCGATTTCTACACAGAATTGTCGAGCATACCAGGTCAAACGCATGAGTTGTGAATTCAAAACGATGGATTGTTGTGTTACAGATTGTTCTAAGTACTTCACATGGGTGTGAAGGTACGGAATTTGTACCTCGAGGCTACGGCTTATGGCCTGCAGGAGTTTTTTCGAAAGTTATGGAACAGTGCATTCTGCAAACACTGGGATGTGGGGGAGTTGGTCCATATGAAGGAGAATGCCGGAATGGTTCTTCCACCTTAAACTGACTTTTAACAAGGGCCTATACCATCCTATGTTACGATGAACTGGATGAAGAAACAACAGTTTATGTTACTATGCTGGGAACGGAAATAACATGTGTCTAGTAGCTCTTATGAGCACAGGGCCGCGTGTCCTAGGAGGCGGGCATCTCCGAATCTCGACACTCAATTGTGATTCAACAGTCGTGTAACTTGGTGCCTGGCCTCTGGATTGCCTCGGGAGGCCGGAGGAATTGACTCTGGAGCAAGCGGTCGACGGGAGGGTGGCGGCGGCGGGATCCATGTGTCACTCTCCAGGGGACGTCGGGGGGCTGAAGGTGACATTGAGGAGGACTTTCGTCAGGAAGCTTCAACCCAGGATGGGTTATTGGCAGTGTGATCACGATTTTTTGATGGGAGGACCCTGTGCAAAAGGTGTCCTCAGTTCAAGTGAAGCTGGAATTTTGGAGGGACAACAAATTGGTTGAAGATGACTTGAGTAGATTGGGCGGGAGATGTGGTGGACATGGAGGTAACACCAGGAGGATTTGTCTGAGGGTGATATTGTGTGGTATAGTGTGAGTTCTAGAGAAACGAGCTGCGGCATCAGAGATAGATGAGGTCATTACCCCGGGGCAGAGGCCGGGGGAAGAAAGTCATGGGCGCGGTTGTGGAGCGAAGGAACACATAGTGGTAGAGGTTGTAGCTGAGTTGCAAATTGGGAAAGGTAGGGGGGAGGTGACTGCACAGGAAAAAACTCGAGCGTGGCATAAGGAACACGATAATATGAAAAGTGCAGGGCGGTAATCCCAGAGGCATAGGGGAAAGCCGCCCCTTCTGTAATTTTCAGATGTGTCACGCGTAATGTTAATGGACTTAAGACTGCGGTCAAGGAAAGTTTTGGTTGGAGTGGTTTATAAGGCGGTTTGATGTTGACTTATGCTTTTTTGCAAGAGCCTAATCACAGGGCGGTAGTGTGTTGAGGGTGAAGGATATCGGATGTTAGTAACCAGTGGGTTTGCAATTGAAAGGTTGGGCGGTAGCAGTTGCGGTAAAGGCGACCAGCCCCTTGCGTGTCATCGGTTGGGGAAAGAGGGGGGGGGGGGTGGAGGGATCGTGGGAGGGGTGGATGGCGTCTGGGCTGTGAGGGCGAGTTAGTTTCGTGGGAGTTTACATCCTGAACTAGTAATATCAGGTTAAACTTAGATTTCTGTCAGAGAGGTATTGCTGTATCACTTGAGAGGTTTGCCTGCTATAACAGTAATAGGAGGTGATTGGAATTGTGTGATTAGGAGTGGTGATGTCGAAACCGCGAGGGGCGGGTTGTGTGCTGGTGTGCTTGAGGGATGTATTGTGGCGATATTGGGGTTGTTGATGGGTGGGGGGAGGGGGGGTTACCCTAGTGGAGATACGTTCTTTGTCCGTAGTGGATATGAAGCGCGATTAGACAGAATTAATAATTAAGCATGGTATAGATGATGTGAGGGTGCAAACCTTTCGATTGTGGGTTTTCTGTTCACAGAGCGTAATAGCAGATTTGGATTTGGATGGGTGGTGCTATTTATTCTGGGTACTGGAACTTAAATGTAAGGCGTCTTATGGAGGAGGGGAAGAAGGCCTTTTTTCAGTGATTGGTGGTTGCCTTTTTGGGAGGCTAGGAACAGAGATAGATCTGTTAGATGGTGGGAAAATGCAGGCAAAACCTGAATAGCGAATTTTTTTAAGCTAGGGGAGAGAGGAGGCGGAGGTGCCGTTGGGTTGCAAAATTATCTGGAGGGACCGTTGCAAGATTGTTATGTGGGGGAGGTGGTAGGAGGGATGATATGGACAGACTGCGGAGTAGAATAGTTATTAAATGAATTACACAATGATAGGTTTGATGCAATTAGGGTTAGGGCGGGGTTAGAGGAGTTGTGTGAGGGAGATATAAACCGTTTTTGGGTATGTTTTACGTAAATTTCGGGACCGACAGAATGTAACACCATTCTAAATTGGAGACAAGCCCTGGGGTGGGAGGGTATCCAGTGGGTCGATGTCTATCCAATACGGAAAGATGAGGCTCTATGCTGTAGTTGGTTTAGAAGTGAAATGGGAGTTGGAGGAGGGGGGTTCCTGGGAGGGTATTTTTTGAAGGGGGGTTCCATAGCATTTAAGTGAGCAGGATAGAGTGGGGTTGGAGGTTGGTATAAGTGAGGATGAGGTGGAAGAGGCAGTTTTCCGGGATGAGTACGGGAAACCACCAGGGATTAGACGGTATACCAAATGCTTTTTATAGAGCACATTGGGGGTGTATTAGGCCAGTGTTTTGTTAGGCTATTGGGCCATATGTTAACTAGTGGCGAAGTTGGGCATAGCGCAACGTAGGGTGTCATAGTTTTTGGTGCCAAAGAAGGGGGGGGGTAGTAGAGAGTTGAGTGCTTACCGTGCAATATCTTTGATGTGCGCTGATTACAAGGTTTTTGCGAAAGATTTTGGGTAATAGACTGAAGAAGGTCCATTGGGTCGGTGATACCATGGGGGACGTTTGTATCCCGGGGGGAGTATGGGGTAGGTCATGTCGTATTCGGGATTTCCTTGAGGGTAGTAATAAGGGAGGTTTTTCTAGGTTGGATTGGGTGAAGAGAAAGCTTATGATTATGTGGATAGGGAATTTTGATTGGAGAGTATGGTGAGAATGGGTTTTGGAGGGAGGGTGGTTGGATGGGTGAGGACTTTGTATGAGAATGCATCCCACTGAGAAGTACAGGTAAATGGGAGGTTGGGTGTTCAGTAAGCATGGGAAGGGTTTAAGGCAGGGGTGTCCACTCTCCCAAAATTCTACTCTTTGCATGTTATGCAGAATCCTTTCTTTAATGTTCTGGTTGTTGGTGGGATGGGAGGTTGGGGGAGAGTGGAGGATATTGGTGGGAATATTGTTGTTATGTAGATGATACAACTGTTTTATTAATGAGATTGAAGGATTTACGAAAAGTGGGAAGGGTATTGAGATTTTTGGGAATGACTACTGGGATGAGAGTTTAATAAGCAGAAAAACACGGTTGTTGGAGGTTAGGGACTTGGGTAGGAGGGACCTTGGGGGGGTGTTTGTTGGTTACTGTAGCTAGGCTAAAGATTTGTGGGATTTATTTTTGGCCAGATGCACAGGAGGCAGGAGGGTTTAATTCAGAAATTTAGCAAAAAAAAGAAAAACGGTAATGGACAGAGCTTTGGTAGGCTGAGGGGTCTAGGGCGGGATGTAACCTTGCATTCAAAGGGTTGTGGTGTAAATACGTGATTTTATAGAAGGTGTGGGGAGTGGCGGAAATTTACCATACAAAGTCAGGGGATCTTATGGAAACTGCAAAGAAGGTGTCTTTAAGGTATGTGTGGGGCTATGGGAGGGCGTGGTTTGGGCAAAGATGTAGTAATGACGCGCTCCGTAGGCAGGGAGGACTGGGGATTGATTGCATTAGGGTTAGGGTTGAAGGCGCTATATGTGATGCAGGAGGTATATTCGGGCAGCAGGGGAAAGGGGTCTTCGGGTGGGGGAGGTTGATGGGGGATATTCCGCAAATGGGGGTGGCAGGGACTTAGGTGGGGAGTGTGAATGAAGACATGTTGCGGTTTATGTTAATGGTATGCACTGTTAAAAAATCCAAGGTAAATCGTTTAGTGGGGTGTGGGCCGTCGTCAGGAATTAATTCAAGGGTGGCAGTGTAATCCCACATATGATTGGAGTGTGATATGGTTGGAATCTAGTACATTACGAATACGGCAAGAGTGAGGGAATTAGTATATAGATTTCTTATGGGACGTATAGCATCGAAGAGGTGCTAAGACGAATGGGTTTTGTGAGAGCGGCGTATGCGCTTTTTAGGGGAAGTTGAAACGGCTTTTCATGTAGTATATTTTGTTCTGCATTGGCGGGGGTAAGATTGTGGTTGAAGAGGGTTTTCTTTTTTCTTGGGGGGGGGAAAGATATCACCCCTTAGGGCTTTAAAGTTAAAGATATGGAAGGGGTACCAAAGAGGTGGGGAAGTGCAATCAGATATGTATTAGTTGATTTACTTGTATGTTTTTGGGGGATGAGGGAGGTGGAGGGGAAATTAGGATAAAGCGTGGCGGCGAGTTTTTATAGGACAGCAGGTAGGAACAAACAATTATGTGGGGGAAGGTGGCGTAATTAGTTTTCCGGAGGGAAATCGTGGCTTACTGGTGAACGTTACTCCGTTGGAGTATGGGGTGAGAGGCACGGGGTTGTTTGTTCTCTTCAGTGGTGCGCCCTCTTGTGTGATTGAAAAGCCTGGTGAGGTATGGATGATTGGTTTTGCACGGTGGTTGCTGTGGGTAAGTTTATTGTGAGGGAGCCGTTGGAGGGCTCGGGGTATGTAGACCTAATGAATTTGTGTTAAATCACGAGTCAAAAAGTTGGATGTGATTTTCGGTTTTTTCTTTCCCTTATTGTTATAAGAATCATTTTATATAGGTGGTTTTTATTTAAATGTATAATGTGAGGATATTATGTTTTATATATTTTTATTGAAGGTAGATTTAGCCGTGTATACCACCTCTTTTTTTTTTTTTTTTTTTTTTTTTTTTTTTTTTTTTTTTTTTTTTTTTTTTTTTTTATTGAATGATATGTACATTATGCACTAATGTACGAAAATATATATGTATTTGATGGTAGGTTTATATATACCTTATTTTGTATGGAAGGTCCTATTTTATATTGAGTGTTTTAATCAGTAACATTAACTTTGTGTTTGTGTAGGGTGTTTTGGGGGAACCAATGTCTTTGGTATAGTTCTAATCATAGATTGTAATATTTAGTTTATTTGCGACAAGTCATTTAGCGATTTATTTTTGTATGATTTCGTTTGTTCTTATGAATAGTGCACATACACGTATGTGTATATGCATGGTATATGTATGCACTATGATTGCAGGACTGTTCCTACATGTCTTATAATGACCCTGACTGTTTTTGTTTGGAAGTTGCTGGGGTGGGTATATTTTAGTAGAAATTGTTTTCACTGACCATTCATTAGGGGAAATTAATGTATGTTATTTAGAATGGGGACTGGACATACGGGGGGGGGGGTAGAGTGTTCCGCTGTGTCGGCATGGCAATAATGAGTATTGTTAAAGGCGGGTTTGAGATTATGTGGGATTAATAATATAAAAATAACAAAGTGGAAAAAAATTTTAATGCAGATTGTAGGGTTTGGGGGTTTTCCTTGGGTATAATAATAATGTATGAATATTGTTATGTTATCTTGTGTAATCTTACTTAACATAGTTACATTGGATGTAATGTAATGGGATGAGGGCCAGGTGGACACCACAACGTTAATCGTCTGTGTTCATTTAGACAATGAGATTTAATAGATTTTGGAGTAAGGAACTGATACTGTGTTCTTTTATCTATTTTAATGTTTTGTGTTAAAAAAAAAAAAAAAATAAAAAAAAAAATAAATCTTTGGTTCAGGTGAACCATTGCCTTAGGGATCGATCCCTTTAGGTCTTTATAGGAATTTGTGAGCCTCAGCACACAAGTTAGCGGGCCTCAGCACTTCTCAGCTTTAATCAGGTTACGTTCTCTAATGAATGTTTATTATCTGGTGGGGAAGAGCTGTCAGGAACTGGTCAGCAACCATGAAGTCTCTAAGAGATGCATTACTGTGATCAATTCCCGTAACTCTCTATCCAAAAGTCGAACAAATCGGAATGAGTGTTACTGGTAATGCTGAAAGTTCTGGCCAGGCTGTAGGTGGACAGTACCTGAAATCTTTCCTATAAGATTTGTGTTTTTTTGATTATGCTTTAAGGATGCCTTCTTCAGTAGGTTATATTACATAAGATATCCTGTGCGACAAAAGTTGCATAGATATTCATAAGCTGTACCAGAAATAACATTCCAAACCTGGTAGCCTGGTGTCGCAGGCCATTCAACACGGATAGTGTATTTTCAAACTGATAATGTATGAAGTGATGTCTTCACCTCTGTGAATAAGGGAGGGAAATTAGAGTGTTAGAATATGTGCACCTAGCTGTGCTGTTGTAAGTACGCCTTCTCTAATTGTTGTTGTGTCAAAGTTACACTTTATATTCTCTAATTACAGGCGAGATTTTTCGAGCTCGCGATCCTTTTCCTCTCTTTAGCTCATATTCTCCGGCTATTTCCTCAATCTCTAATCTTGCTCTTTCTCAAGTTCTTTAATTTAACTTGTCCTCACGTACTTTAGCTTTCTCCGCCGATCAAGTCTATCACGCTCTTTTTTGTCTTCGCACTCTTTTCTAACTGTTCTCCTGGCTTTCTCTTTCAATTCTCTCTCTCTCCTTTTTCTTTGTCTTTCAAGTTCTATTTCTTCATTTTTCTCTTCTCTTTCGATTCTCTCTCTCTCTCTCTTTTATTCTTTTTCGATGCTCTCTCTCTTCCTTTTCTTTCTTCTCTTTCGATTCTCTCTCTCTCCTTTACTTCTTCTCTTTCGATTCTCTTTTCTCCTTTTTCTGCACTTTCCCTTTCTACTGTCTACTTTTCTCAAATTCTCTCTTTTTCAGTTCTGTCTTGATTCTTGGCACTAATGCAAGCTTCTAAATTCTTTCCTGTTCTTCTAATTACTTCCAGCATTCATCCGAAATGGTTTCCTCCTGCTTGCAGAATAACTTAAACTATAGGGGAAAATGAAAATTGATATATCAAAGAAAAACGAAGGGTTACAATTCTTGCTGCGCTCAAACTGTAAATAAAACCAGAGGGCTCGATCCCTGCTTCAATTATACAATATGTATTAATGAAAACGAAGGTTCTATAGCTGGCTCCGAGCAAACAGTAAGTAGAATGGGGTCCTTGACTGTTCCAATCTTCTTCACCAACAATTCAAGAGTGTCCTACGCACAGTTCCCTTGATTAATAAAGGAGTTCATGAAACGAATTGGTCACTGGAAAAATCTCGGGTCCTAGAGTCTAATCCTCCAAAGTGTTTCAAGCTCACAAAGGTGCAGGCCCTTACACTGTAATCATGCCTTTTGACTTGACTTTCAATAAATTGATGACTATAACAATCCAATCTTTTAATACCTGTACTGGTAGTTTAATAGAGAATGATTACTCTTGGCTGGTGGTATCGTCTGTGGTATGCAGCGTTGAAGTTCCAATGGTAGATTCGAGATGGATTTTGAATCTTGATTCAGTAGAGGTATCATGGCAAGGTCGCCACTTGTGAGGTATACTCAGCCCTGTAACACTTCAGACAGTATTACCCAGGCTGATCCTCCTCAGGAAAATTACTGAAACAGAAAAAGAATAATAATTCACAAGAAACAACATGTTGTTTATTAATGCAAGAAAAAAACCAGTGAAACATGGTAGGTGTATCCTATTGAAGAAAATAAGAAAATGAAATGAAAAAAATGATTATTTGGAATTCAACACTAATATATATATATAGTGATACTGGGATGTCCTGGTGGAGGTTGGACACCGTCTTGTAGAAAATCGTTGCCGTTGCTGCTGATGTGGGGAGGGGGGGGGGCGCATGTGTGGTGACAACCCAACGGCTCATTCTTTCACAGGAGTCTAAGCAAACTGGAATAATCAGTCCAGATGACAGGAAAGCAGGTTCTTAACCTGCAATGATGAGGGGGTTATGTCCTGCGACTCTGCATAACCATACACAGGTAAGTCGATCAAAGGGGACGTCTCAGGGCATTAGAGCCGGCTCCTTCAATTCTTCTCTTGGTTGGCGGTGACCCAATCTGTCATTCAAGCTGGAAGAGAGCACAGGTTAGCAGCTTAAGAAATCCCTCTCCTGATAGTTTAAGGCATTTAAAAGCTGGTGAGGATTTAAAGACAAGATTTTTAATTGAGAGTCAAGGCAGGATGAAACTAAGTCTCATGATTAGATTCAAAGTGAAGCTTTAAATACGCTATCAAATAACACAGCTGGGAGCTGTGGGTTCTGTGATTTCTTGCTTGGCCGGAACCTTCACATGTCACTTTCGGGGAAGGGGGGAGGGAGAGGGAGGGAAGGGAGGAATTGCCGGAGCTAGACTGACTCTACCTTAACAAGCAGCCAGGCAATCAAACTATCAACTTTCGGTGGGTGGGAGCAAAAAAAGGGGGGCGGATAGCGGGAGCTAGATTACCCTACCTTAAACAAGTAAGCCGAGCAATCAAACTATTTTTACTATATACTCCCTCGCTACTCCTATCTATCGAATCTTTTCCCTCCACAGATAGATACAGAGTTCAAGATCAGGAATGATTATGAGTGGATCATAGATCAAATCGATCTTTTTCAGTATTCGAATATGTCACAAGTAGTTCTCAGAGTACAAGTAGGATTCATATGTGGCATTCCCAAGAACGGAGCGAAGGGAGCCAATATGTATTTTATCCAGTGATTCCATTCGTCTCTCAACCTGTGGGGCTTAGAGGGGACGCTTTCTGAGCCTACTCCTGCTACACCTGGTTTCGAAACCGTGTACTACGTAAACAAGATGGCGGCATCGTCAGGGTAGAAGAGTAAACACGGTCTGTGTTGATTCACTTAATGGTCTCTCAGTGGTTGCATCGATGGCATGTCTTGTTGCCTACCATTATTCGCGAGTCTACAGCATCCCCACTGTGAATTATATGGTGTGGGCTCTCATGGGATGTCGAGGTTTTTTGTAAAATGCTGGTTTTACTCCAAGAATTGTGAAGCTTTTCAAGACGAGGAAAATGGCGGTGAATTCAGCCGGAGAGGTTATGCCTGCATGGACGTTCTCCACATACGTCACTGGGTCAAGTAAGGACACGTGCCTTTCGTGGCGGAGAGTATGTTATTCGGAAAGTTTTTGGTTAGTACGGCACGGTACATGCAGCGACCAAGGAGTGTGGAGGAAGGCCCATATGAGGGGCTCCCGGACGGCTCCTGCACCCTCAAGATGACATTAAGAGCGATTCCCTCTTATGTTCATCTGGAAACACTACAGGACCAAGTTTTTGTTCACTATGCAGGCCAACGGAAGATTGATAGGGTATGCAACTTGTATGACCATATGGCTGCTCAGTGCTCCAGATGCCTGGGTTGGCACGCATACTGGGAAACCTTTCTCCTGTGGCCCTAAGAACGAGGCCTTTGATCTTGGGTTTTGGTTGATTATTGAATTGCATCTCAGGGGGGAGGTTAGGTATGTCACAAATTGGGGGGTAGTTGGGGTTGGTGCTCGAAAAGGGAGGGGGGGGGTTTTCCTGGGTGCATATAGAGCAATATCTCTTATGTTCGGACATAAAATCTTTGCAAAAGTTTTGGGAAACAAAGGGAAAGGGGTTATGGGTGGGTTTTTAAATTCCCGGGGGGAAGCTAGGCATCCCAGGTAGGAGCATGGGGGGACGGACAATAAGTTGGGGATTTTTGGAGGAATGTCAAGGGGGGGGTCCTCGGTTTTGACTAAAAATGCTTAGACTGTGTGATAAAATTTTTGAGGCTTATTTTATTGAAGCGGGGTTTTGGGGGAGGGGATGTAAGAGGGGTTGATCCCTTGTATGTCCGGTAGGGTACCGTAACGGTAAAGGGTTAAAATTTTGGGGCCCCCCGGCCCGATGGAAAGGGGTGAGGAAAAGGGTGCCCCTCCAGCTGTTTTTGCTTTTAGCAAAACCCCTTTTTTGATGGTGGGTGGTGGTTTGAGGCTGGCGTGGCTGACCAAGCCGAGTTGGTCGGGGCTGATGATACCACATTTTGTTAAAGGGGGAGGATTTGCAGACATGGGGGGATTGTTTGGTTTTTGGGGGGAAACTGGGATTGGGTCAAAACAAAAAACGAAAATTTTTGGAGGTGGGTAATGGGTGGGGGGAGGTTGGGCGAAAAAAAGGGTGGTCAGTCGGGAAATTAAAAATGTTATATGAATAGCAGTGAGGGGGGGCCGAAGGGGGAAAATTGAAATTGGGGGTTAACAAAGGGTTTTTGTCACTTCGGGGGTAAGACTGGGATTTTCGTTGCACGAGGCAGTATGGTTATAATTGTTTTTATAAGGTTGGGGGGTGGCTGCAGTGTACCCTTAAAGGATATGGGTTTCAGGAATGCAGAGAAGGGTCTTACGTTTGTTTGGGGGTTTTGGGAGAGCCCTTGGGTTTAAATGGGAGGTTTCATGACCCATGTTTGTGGGGGGTTTAGGGCTCTTGCTTTTGGGGGACGGGTGAAAAGGCCCCCTAGTAAAGCAGCAGTTAACCGGGGGGGGGGGAAGGGGTCCCGGGGGGTGGTATTCGAAATGCTTTAAAAAAATGGACGCGGGGAATTTTCGAGTGGGGACTGCTGGTTTGTTTTGTTAAGAAATGCACAAGGGATCCGGTGGGGCAAATGGTCAGCATATGTTGCCGGGGGGAATTGAACGGGGATTGTCTTTTTTCTCTGCTGTATATTGGGGGGGAAAAGGGACGAATTTTTGTAACTTAAGTTGGCAACCAAGGGTTGGGAAAATTGGTGTACAGATTTGTCATGTGGATTTTAGCATCAAATCGGTCTTACATAGGATTGGGTTTGGTAAGGGAGGCGGATTGCTTACGTTGCTGTCTCGAAGAAAACAGCTTTTCATGCAGTCTACTTTTGTGATCCCTTGGCCCAAGTTCGTTCGTGGTTGGGGCGGGTTTTTTAGTTTTTTCATAGTGGGGGAAGTATTTCAACCCTTACGGGCCTTAACTTTGGGACATTAGCGGAGTATCAAGTGAGGTACCGAAGACCCAGTAATGTACGTGGTGGCTGATTTTCCTCTATATCTCGTGGGGTATGGGGGAAAAACCGGGGATCAGTTAGGATCAGGGCAATTGCGGCAGGTATCTACAGAACGTATTGCAGAAATAAACTCATATATGGTAGAAGTTGGGATAAGTTTTCCTTCAAACTATCGAAGTCTTACTGTTCAAAGGTTGCTTGCCAACTGGGTGGGGTAAGGCAACGGGGGGCTGGACTCCCCCCGCGGTAGCACCAAACCATATATTCGGTTCTTCTGGGTAGAGGGCGGGTTTTAGGGAGTGACGTGTATGTATTATGAATGGTTCTGTGCGTCTGTGTGTGTATGGATGTGGCGTTGTGTGGCACTGAGATCTTGGATTAATCCTAAAATGGTCATGCATTTTGATAATACAGATAAAAAGCAATATTTCAGTATATGTTCCAGCCTCTGCAAGGCTGAACTGGTTCCCGACAATGGCCGGGGCTTGGTGAAGTATGTTGGGTCTTTCCTGGGATTCCCGTTAGGTTTAGTTTAGTTATTTGTAAGTGGAAGCCTCGCTGATATCACCGCTAAAAGTACAACGTTATTCTGCCCTTTAAGGGGAATGTTCATAAGCAGAACTTAGGTGATGGTTGTAAACTTTTGATGGAGGTCAAAAAGTTTCATTTGCCTAAGATTATTTTTGTATATGTAGTAGCGGTCACCGCTGTGAGGGGGAAGGGGGGGGAGATGTATAATGTCCTACATTGTAAATTTTTTTGGGCATTCAAGTTCCTTGGGCAGAGCTTTTGTGGGATATGTTGTTCTGTCACCCAGTGATATCACATGTACTTTTTTTATCATTTATGGTGCATATAGTCAGTTGATGTTCAATTAAGCACCTTTACTAATATCACTGTATACAGGCAAGGTATATTTTTTTGTGGGTTTATAATTATTTTAAGAAACTAAATATGGGGTTGGTCGGGGTATTATGTGTCTTAGTGTTTCCTCATATGTAATCATACATGCTAGATCTGTAAAAGTCTTATGTTAATTATTAAAGGCTTTTTGCATATTTTGATTCCATTTTCAGTATATACAAAAACAAAATTAAAAAATACCATGTTTCAATTTCAAGAGTCATGTAGGTTTCTGATAGTTATTTTATATAACCATAGTACTAGTGAGTGTGTAATGTTATTTTATATGATATTGTTTTTGTATATAAAATTTTATGTAACCAGTATCATGGAGTGTGCAATACATTAGTTTATGTGACATTGTTTTTGTATATAAAATTTCATATACAATATGAATAAGACTGTCGGGTTTTGGTTATATAGTTATTTTGTGGTTAAGGTATGTTCTGGTAGTCCTCTGTTTAGTTATATACATGTTGTTGTCTTATATAAAGTTTTCACCTTTTTGGTTTTAAATCAATTATGTATACCATACATGTATACTCTGTATTAAGTCAATTATGTATACCATACATGTATACTCTGTATTAAGTCAATTATGTATACCATACATGTATACTGTTTTTTAAATAAAATATATAAAAAAAATCCAGTGATTAATGATGGGTTATGTGTACTGCGTGCTTTTGCCGCCTATCAATGTCATAAAAAGAACATGTCATGGAAAAATATTCGCAAAGCAGTTAATACTAAGAAAGGATGTCTTATTCATGCAAAATCTTCTATAGATGATTTTCCCATTACATGTGATAAGTTAGGTATATTAGAGAAGGAAAATAAAGTGTCATTATATGTTTATCAATTAAGAAAGGATCAAGGTGGGACATTTGTGGCTATGTGTCGTAAAGGGAATAAGAAATATAAGGACATCATGTGTGCGTTATTGTTAAATGAAAGTCATTTGGTTTTAATCAAAGATTTTGACGGGTATGTTAGAACGATAATGACAGAAAAATGTGTAAAGAAGCACTGCAATAGTTGTTTGATGAAGTTGAATACACAGGAAGAGTTACATATCCACGAAGATGGATGTAAAATCAGATTCTCGTATTCCTCCCGGAAGGAACAACAGTACACTTTAAAAATTTTAGTTATACACATTCCAGCGAATACATCGGTGTATTTGATTTCGAATGTGCATTAGACACCACTCTCCCGGCAGGTAAAATTGAGTCTCGCCATAAAGCCATTGCCTATTACAAAGGAGAAATAGTGTGTATGAAGAGATATAAGAGGGAGGATGCTGTTAATCATATTTTAAATGTTAGTGGTGAATGGACTAAGATAAAGTTTAGAAGAGAGTATCATGTAATCCATGTGACAGAGGAGGATCAGACCAGACATGATTCTCAGATCACTTGTGAATTATGTAGTAACACCTTCAAAAATGCCTAAGAGAAACATAAACATCATGACCACACTTTAAAATTCAGTTATTATATTGGTGCATATTGTGCTCGTTGTAATTTGCAGTGTAAAGATAAGAGTGAGAAATTATTACTTTTTTGTCATAACATGTCGTATGATTTAGGAATAATTTTAAAAGAACTGCAGGTTGATAAATATGAAATTGAACTTCATTCGAAACAAGCTCTCAAATTTTTGAAAGTAGACATAGGTAAGGTTAGGTTTCAAGGTTCTCTGTCTTTATTGAATGGATCTCTTTCCACGTTAGCAGATCAACATATCAAGGCAGGTAAATCACTGAAATATACAGAGGCTATTCTGAAAGATGTACCTCAGGATGTCTTACCTTTATTATGTAAAGAAAAACAAGTTTTGTGCTATGATTATATTGATAGTTTAAAGAAACTAGATGAAACAAAATTACCGAGTAAAGAACATTTTTTAATTCTTTGAGAAATAGTGCTATTAGCCAGGAAGATTGTGATCATGCATTGAAAGTGTTTGAGTTGAGTAAATGTAAGACTTTAGGAGATTACTTGATGTTATATCTCAAGACAGATGTTGGTTTGTTAGCCGATGTCTTCATGGAGTGGCGTAAAACACTCAAAGATATTTATAAGCTAGATGTTAGTAATTATATAAGTTTACATTCTTTCAGTTGGGATGCATTCCTCTTGAAAACTAATGTAAAATTAGATATGATATATTCCCATGAGTTATATGACTTGATTAAAAGGAATCTCAGAGGAGGGTTTACGTGTGTAATTAATTAATATACTAAAGCACATAATCCCTTAATTAATCCCAATTTTGATGTTGAGAGTGGAATGGGCACCCATATTTTATATCTAGATTTTAATTCTTTGTATACTAGTGCGATGGTTGAAGCTCTTCCACAGAATGGTATAAGAAAATTATCGAATGAGGAGAAGATTGCTTTCCTCGATGTGGGATTAAGTAATGTATCGTGTTACGGTCAAAAAGGTTATTGGATAGAATGTGATACCAAGTACGTGACCCCTGAGGTAGCTTGACGTACTGATGAACTTCCTTTGATATTATCACACATGAATATATCAGAAGAGATGTTATCTCCTTATTATGAATCTATATTGAAAAGTGAAGGTAGAAAGATCCCCAAATCTAATGCAAAATTAGTGGCCAGTCATTTACTCCAGAAAAATTATTTGATCAGTCTAGATTTGTTACAGTTATTAATGGAACTGGGGTTAGAGGTGGAAAAGGTTCATGCAATATATGAATATACTCAGTTAAAATTTTTAGAACCTTTCATAGCAACTAATATCACACAGAGAACAGCCACACAATGTCCTATCATGCCAAAAGCTTTCAAATTAACTAATAATGCCATATATGGGAAATCATTGTTGAATATCACAAAGTTTGCTGAATTTTATAGATATATCAAGAATGAGAAAGCATTTGTTAGAGCGGCTAAAGATCCTTTCTTAAAAAATATCACACATTTGAATCAAGACAGAATGATTTGTACATTCAAGAAAGAGAAATTAGAAGTTAAACAACCACTTTATCTCGGTTTTTAAATTCTTGAGATTGCTAAAAGGAAATTGTATCATTTTTGGTATAAAGTTTTAAAACAACATTATGGTGATGATGTAAGACTTCAGTACACCGATACAGACTCGTATATTTTTAGCATGAAATGCCAAATTAAAAAGAGAACCTTTGTTAGGATATTTGGATTTTTCAAATTTCAGTCGTGATCATCCTTTCTATGATAATAGTAGAAAAGGTGAGCTGAGGTTATTGAAATCAGAAATGTGTGATAATCATATTAGTGAGTTGATAGTACTGAAAGTTAAAATGTATTGTGTAAAGATTGCTGGAAGATCAACTACTGTCAGCATAGCCATCACATTTCATGCCATTATTAACTCATGCAAGATACAAGAATGTTTTAACAAATGTAGATAGGGAATCATTCACGTGTAAGTCTATAAGTAACGTAAAAGGTGAAATATGTACAGTAAGAATTAACAAGAGAGGCTTGTCAGCCTTTGATGATAAAAGGTATCACTTGAATACTAATGAATCCTTGGCTTATGGACACCCTGATATTCCACCATCTAAACGTAGCAGAATAGAGTGATTCCCATGTTGTATTACCAGAAATGTACTGTGGAACCTCAAAAATCGAACTTAATCCGTTCCAGGAGCTAGTTTTAATTTCGAAAAGTATGAAATTCGAATCAATATTTCCCATAAGAAATAATGGAAATACAATTAATCCGTTCCAGAAACCCAAAAATATTCACACAAAAAAATAAATTTCATAGAGATTAATTACAGTTTTACATACACACAACAAATACTATAGTCTTTAATTATGTATAGTAATATAAAATAACATTTTTACTTACCTTTATTGAAGATTGGTGATGGCATCTGGAAGATAGGGAGGAGGAGAGAGGGAGTTGGGGTTATTGTTTGGTAGGAGAATCCCCCTCCATGAGGACTTCTGGTATCAAAGCCCTCTCTGGGGTTGCTTCCCTTCTCTGTGAAAATTGGTTGCCCCAGCCACTAGGACCCAACTTGAAGTCATTTCCACACCGGGGAGTTTTTTCTCACAAAATAACTGCCCTACAGTCCCTGTTTTGTCTCACAAAATAACTATCCACAGTCGTCTGTTTCTGTCTCACAAAATAACTGTCCACAATCGTCTGTTTGTCTCGCAAAATAACTCCACAGTCATCTGTTTGTCTCACAAAATAACTGTCCACAGTCGTCTGTTTCTGTCTCACAAAATAACTGTCCACAGTCGTCTGTTTTTGTCTCACAAAATAACTGTCCACAGTCCTCTGTACATCCTGGCAAGCTCAACAAGTCTCATTCCAATCTCATACTACCGTATTATTTCCTTCTTCACATCTATGGTGTTTCTCACTTTCTTTACCACAGGGGTACCGCTAGCAAGTTTCTTTGGGCCCATGGCAGCTTATTTCACAGCCCCACAAACACTAAACACAATTAAATAATCATAAAATGTGCGAATGAGATTGCAGGTTAGTGTTCATTCAAGCATAAACAAAGCTAGACTGCTCACGGTGCCTGCGCAGGGACGTGGACAGAGCGGGCCAGCGGACAGGTCCTGTACCCGGCGGTCCGAAATTTGAAACACGTTCGATTCTTGGTACACAGTTTGTCCTAAAAAAATGGTCTTATTTTCGAAACGTTCGATATTTGATACGTTCGATTTTCAAGGTTCCACTGTATATGAAATATTGTGTATTGGTTGTATATTAATAAATAAATAAATGAAAATATTGTGTATTAGTGTTATCCTTCATTTTAAGTTAATTTTTGGTCGACAAGATTCAGCCTGTTGGTCTGTGTTGGAGAAATTGTCCAGTTTGACATACTACTACTTCTATGATCAAACACTTTGAGTACTTTCCTAATCTGAAGACTTTGAGTTTAGTCTTGTACAACATACCAGGTGGATGTATGTACTTGACTGAGTCTCTTGATCCAAGGAGATGGAAATACTCTTTATGAGTTCTAACTCTAAGACAACTAACACTAAAATTCCTATTAGGATTATAGTTTCCCATAATCACTCTCTCGTAGTACAATTATTTTCGTGATGTATGCCAAAGTGAAACAGGTGTTGCAACCCCTGAATGGGTTACAATGATTATTATGTATATATATAATGTATATTACCTTTTCATATAATTTTATATTGCTTATATTTGTGATAATAGCTAAATCGCAAATGTATTGCCTTATATTGTTATTTGACGTAGCTTATGTTGTTAGGATGTACATAATATGTGCTCAGTTCAAGTCTTGATTGTCAAACTACTGTAATTATCGCTTGTCGCTCGTTATACTGCCGGCTTCTGAGCTGTGCTGTCCACGGGGCTATCACGTGATCGAGGGGGGGTGTCCTCACCTCTCGTGAAGTATTCTGTCTGCTCTAGACTCGCTTGGTGGTTGGAAGATTGTCTGTCTCATTATTCTTGTTGTTTGTAAATTGTTACGAACATTTTAGACTTAGGTTTTTCGACGTTTACTGGGTTGTGTTACAAAAGACACCTGAGATCTTGGTCCTTACTATGTTTTGCCCTAATTTTGTCGGTTTTTGTGTATTGTCACGCGGGTTTTTTTTTGCTGAATTTAGATTCGTAGTAGGATTTTTTGTAACTTTTGGGAGGATCTGTGAGGGTCCTATTAGTGTCTTTATGTTATCCCCTTGTCTGTTTGTGTGCATTCATTGTTTTTGGCTTTTGGGCTTAGCTTTTTTCTTGTTAAAGCAGAGTTCTGGTTCCCATCGGTCAAAGGTTAGTTTATGTGAGGACTTTGTCAGTCATTGTTTAAGTCTAGTCAAGCATGAGACATATGATTACTTAGGCACTACACGCATACACAAACTTATTTGTACTTTTTGTAATTTTTATTAAATGTTTATATACCAGGGGTATTAAAGAATTATAAATGTGTAGTGCTTTCGCACAAAAATTTTAAATCGAGTGTTGATTTTTTTTTGATTGTGTTTTTTAATTTTAATTTTATAATAACCTTAGACTTATAAATTTTTTTAATTTTTTAATTTCTTATTTAGTCCCTACCATTTGTAACCCGAAGCCTTTTGAATAATACGATATTAGGGATAATTGGCAAGGTATGACTACTTGTTATGAAACCGTAACGGCGGGGATGAAAAGGGGCAGTCCTTTTTAGTTTTCACTGGGATCTCTAAGCTTTTAGAATTGTTTTTTGTAACAATGGGGGCCGTCCGGGTTTGCTCTTGTTCAAGGTTTTGGGAAAAATTGCCCATTTTGAAATAAAAACTCTTGATCAAACACTTTGAGTATTTCCCTAATCTAAAAGACTTTGATTTTTGTCTTGACAAATACCAGGTGGATGTATGTACTTGACTGAGTTCTTGATCAAGGGAGATGGAAATATGTTTTGAGTTCTAATCTTAGACAACAAACACAAAATTTTCCTATTAGGATTATTTTTTCCCCAGAACACTTTTCGTAGTAAAAATTATTTTCGTGGTTCCCAAAGGAAACTTTTAAATTGTACTTGACTTCGACGTGTTGGCGAGTACCCAAATTCTGGGTGTGCGTATAAACAGGAATTACACTGCAAAAATGTCAGAGCTTTAAATTAAAATATATTTTTTCCTGTTACGAGTTCTATTATGATTCGATTTGAAACCCTGGTCACAATTGGGAAAAGTAGCTCTATTTGAAGTTGAAGAAAGGCAACTAGAGCGATGTGACCCAGTGTGAGCCTGTGAAGATCAGTTCTCGCTCGCTCCTTCCTTCACTGACCTTGTACAGGTATAGCTGGTAGTATGAAGCTAATCTGTCAGTGATAATACCCTGTATTATTATCCTGACCGATCTAGACTTCTGAGACGGCGGGACGAAGTGTCCGACTAAGGACCGTCCAGCCCATTTTAAATTTTTCCCTACTCCCTTTTTCCATGGTCCTATCTCTCGGAACATTTTTTGAGAGGTTTGACGCCTCTTAGGCAGACTGCCAAATAGAGGACAGAGGAAATTGAACGAAGAAGATTTCCAAAAGAAAATTGTTGCTTTTTAAGACAACAGACTGATAGATCAAGGAACATTTAATGTGCAAAAGTGCCCCATGGTTCCTAATTTTTTTGAAGTACTTGAAATATTTTGATGTGTTTGAGCCAGGACGTGCTAAAGGGCCCAGAAAGCACTGGGAACATTTTTTGCATACTGTTTGAGGGAGAGCAAAAAACTGTATGAGCTTTGCCATTTACCAAGACATTTTTATGCGCTGTCAAAAAAACTTCTAGGGGAGTATAACTTGTTCCTGTAAGTTACAAAGAGTTTTTGTCTTTCAAACGACAAGATAACTTGTGTAGAGTTTGCTCGTGAAAAAAAAATTTGCTTTTCGAGGTGGTGGGGGTTCCCCCGGGTTGTAACAACACGCAGTCTTGTTCGTTGATCCCTAAAGATTTTAAACAATGTATGTCTGCTGCATACAAAAATATTGACGATCATACTCCCCGGTATTCTGGAAACTGCGCATTAGCAGAAAATTACGAGATTTCTCAAAACTTTATTACTAAAACACAAGAAAAAAGGTACAAAAATTGCCCTAAAAGTTGGAACCTAAATCAGTGCCATTCCCGGCCCTGATGTCCTGTACTGTAACTTCTCGTACCTTTCCAGGAAAATCACAATTGAATCTGTCCTGTGGTAGACAAAAATTTGAATCGAGAAAAAAGAAAGAAAAATTCCTTTTGTAACAAAAAAAGGAATCTAGGAGTATTGCTTAAGTTAGAAGGAAAACGAGATACAGTCGTTCGGTGGCGTCCCTCAAGTGTATCCTCTTCCGGCAACAAAGGCCCCAAAAACCCTAGAATTTCCTCTTACCCATGTTTTAGTTAATTTTACTCAGGATAGAGACTACGTCGAAAGGTATCTGACGAAAAGTTTCGTTCAGCGTGGCCCTTCTTTCGAGAGAAAAGTGGATTTGACGAATCACATCTAATGAGATAATTTCTTTAGAGACCGGGGCAGTTATCTCCTTTATTAAGGAAGTTTTATCCCCAAAACTGAGTACCTATTGAAAGTAGAGTATTGTTAAAAAGCCTTGGGGGGTGTTAAAAAAGTCCCTCTGCCAAAGTTTCTTGAAACAAGCTATTATGCGGTTTATTTTAGGGGGTATATCAGTGGTGTATTTCCATCAGGTCAGTGGATTGTTGATGGGGACGATATCCTTCATGCTGGTAATGTAAAGAACCACTTGTGTTTGATAATACACTGATGATAATTAGCCTTTTGAAGCTTTGGGACCCCTTTTTTTTTCTCCCCGTGCAATTTGAGCTATGTCAAAGATTCAAACCCCCTTTGTCTCCTGTTGAGTTAGTGGATGACAATGATTTGGGCTTGAATATTTTGTTTAGGACCTCGACCCGGGGTCTTTAAAACACTAAATCCCCCGGTCATCAACCAGTCAGGCCACAATCATTAAATTTCTAACTATGATGATTTAACCCTTTGAGGGTTTGGTATGTACGTCTTACGGTAGGGGTTTTGTGTACTAGTACCAAAAATTTAGGATAAAATCAGTGGGGGAGGAAAGCGGGTAGGCCTTCATATGAAAGAATGGGTCAATGTGGTCAGTGTGCCATTTAAAAAAAAAATCCTGCAGCACACGGTGCAAAATGAGAAAAAAAAAATTTTTTCCCCATTTTTTTAATAAATCAGCGACTTTGCGTGTATTTTCGTATAGTTTTATTGTTGTATTTAGTTTTTCTTGGTCTCATTTTATAAAAGGGAAGAATATTACTAAAAATTGAGATGTTTTGACTGGTTTTACAATGAAAGGTGCCTTGAAATTTTGAGCTAAAAGTAGCAAAAAATGTTCGATTTTCCAAACTTCAAAAGTAAAAAAAATCGTCCCAAGCGTGCAAACACGTCAATGGTGGTCTAATTTTTTCCCAAAAGTGCCCCCAAAAACATTTATACCATTTTTTACATAAGCAGTAGTCTGCAAAAACAGTAAATTTTATATTTTTTGGGAGAATAAAAAATTAAAAGGGGAAAAGCAAAAAATAAAAGGGGGCCCTTGAGAGTGACTAAGATAAGGAAAGTCATTTTGTCCCAGGAAGTCTTTCTTTTTTTTGGACCCTTTTCCCAAAAATTGCCTCTTTTGAAATTTGTGTAAATTGGCAAAATTGAAATTTTTGCCCACTGTACTGGATAGTTGGAAAATTTTTTAAAGGGTGGTTTCTTGCCCCTTTTGAAAAAAAAAGGGTTCTAGCGAAATATTCTGTTTTTGGATATACAGTGAAATTGGCCGAAAAAGGGGTCAATGGGCAAAAAGCGATCCTAAAAAAATCGCCGAGACCCCAATTTTTCGAGAGCAAATTCCCTAAGTTTTCTATCAAATTTTAAAAATTTTTGGTTTCGTTTGATCGGGAAAAAATTCTCTATCTTTCAAGAGAAAAAAAATTTTTTTTTTTTTTAAATTTGGCCGACCCCGAGAACGATTTTTGGAGGGGCCGTCGACCCCCAAAGGGTTAATCAAGGATCAGTTTTTTGATCAGTCACGGAAAGGCTGAGGATATAGCAGTAACTGAAAGTGAAGCAAAGGATCTCATAATTTTTTATTATAGAACGGGTGTACTGATGGGAAAAATAATGTAAGTTGTCAGCTGATGGTTTCCACCACGTCAAGCATTGTTTGTGTTACCCCTTACATTCGTGAACAAGCCATGATTTTTCTCACAATGTCCATAGGAGGACATTTGCGTGTCAAAAAGACACTCGGTAAAATGGCAAAAAATTTTGTGGCCCAAAAATGAAGGAAACATAGCTGATCTGGGGCGACATTCCCCTTGTGTCAAGTAAGGCAAGCCCGTGACACACCTCCACCCACACCTCTACTATGTTCATTATACCAAAAATTCTTTTATCTGCACTAAAGATTGTTTGACTGTTTAAAAGGTTTAAGCGTTACTATCCCCGCTCCTGGTTGAAAAATCCTAATTTCAATTTCCCTTCTTTTTACAATTTTGATGCGAGTGGTTATGAGTGGGGCTGTGCGCTCCAACAGTAAAATCCCCTGAATTCTCCCTCCCTTTTGTTTCTATTATCTAAACTTAAACGAACCAGAAAAATTATCCACTATTTAGAAAAAGGGTTAGTTTGTGGTGTCCCGGAAAAATTTTGACGTGTATTTGGGCACCTCCCATTTAAAAAAACGTTTTTTCCGACCCCAAAACCACTACTTATTTTTAAACCATGAAAAGTAAAAAAGTAGGAATGAGGGGGCCCTCAGAATAAACTTTTCTTTGTTAAAAACATAAATGGTCATTGTAAAAGTAATTGGCGTCGTCTCGTCCCAATAAATTTCGTTCATTAAATTAAAAGTAATTTATGCCAAATCCTTTTTTTTACTTGCTATCTCAAAATTTGTAAAGAACTTAATCCCCCCCAGCCCATATTAACTATGATATCTTCATGTCTAATTATTATATTATATATTCAAGTATTTTGTGTAAGGGACATAAGCTGAGGTTGAGTGGGGGTAGTGTCGTGTGGGGGGGTATGCATGAGCAACCTGTCTGCCCCAGACCCCCCTTCACAACCTTAAAACTGTTTAATCAGATGTTTATACTGCCCGCATTCCCCAACATACTTTAAAAGTGGAATGAGTCTCTCTACTTGATCGAGCCTAACGTGCCCTCCTTGTCGCGTTCCTGTCTTTTCATGATGTATATAAACCACGAGTTGCAGAGATACAATATGTGTACGCCTAGTACTAGGGGGGATTCTGTGACAGACGTGTGAAAAAGAGAGGTGCTTGGCAAAGAGAGACTGATTAATTTTTATATTAAAATTTTATTTATATGAGTAATCGTAAAAAATGGAAAGCATTTTAAAGCAATCCTAGTGCGACCGTTTGTCGTGTTGGGGGGGGGGGGGGGGGTTGCAACCCCCGAATGGGTTCAATGGTTATTATGTTTAAAAATATAATGTATATTACCCTTTTTAATTTTATATAGCTTTTATTGCGATAAAAGCTAAATCGCAAAGTATTGCCTTATATTGTTATTTGCGTAGCTTATGTTGTTAGGATGACATAAAATTTTGCTGTTCAAGTCTTGATTTTCAAACTACTGTAAATTTTCGTTGTCGCTGTTTACTGCCCGGGTTCTGAGCTGTGCTGTCCCCCGGGGCTATCACGTGACGAAGGGGGGGTGTCTCACCCCTGTGAAAACATTCAGTTGCTCTGACTCGCTTTGGGGGTTGGACAGTTGTCTGTTTTATTCTTTTTTGTTCTGTGAACCTGTTCACGGAACATTTTATGATTAGTGATTTTGACGTTGCATGAGGTTTTTTGTGTCACTAGACACTCTGGCATCTAGGTCCTTAGTTAGCTTCTGACCCAATTTGTACGGTTTCGTGTTTTCAAGCAGGGTTTTTCCCATGCTGACTTGATTTGTATATGGGAGTTTTGTAATTTTTTTGGGGATCTGTGATGGCCTATTTGTGTCGTTATGTTTCTCCTTGATCCTGTTGTGTCGCATTACTTGTATATGGCTATTGGGTTGATTTTTTCTTGTTCAGCGGTTTTTTTTTTTTTGGGTTTCCCGTCGGGCAAGAAATTGTTTTTGTGAGGGCTTTGTCAGTCCTTGTTTAAGTCTAGTCGAGTCTGAGACTAGTGAAATTTCTTTGAGATTACACGCATACACAAACTTATTTGTACATATTTGTAATATTTATTAAAAGTTTTGTACCGAGGGTATTAAAAATTATAAAAGTGTATGTGCTTTCAGACAAAAATATTTAACTCGAGAGATTGATTTATTTTTGATTGCTGTGATTAATTTATTTGATAATATACCCCTTGACTTAAAAAATTTATTAATTTTAATTTTTCCCAGTTAGTGTACCCGTTGTAAACCTGAAGCATATTAATAATACGAAAAATTAATGGATAAATTTGGGCAAGGATACTGATACTTGTTACGAAAAACCCGTACAGGTGGTGCTAGGGGCAGTCCTTTTTTGTATTCACTGGAGTCTTAAAACTTTTTGAATCGCGTTTTTTGTAACAGTCTGTGTGAGGTCATCACGTAAGTACTACCGTGAGTAAACACAGGTGGGGTGAGTCAACTTGTTTGACCTGTATTTGAGAAAGTACCCGCCCCCTAGGGGGAGTTTATTTTTTAATGCTTCCCCCCTGGGGGGAACCTAAAATTGTCCCCAGGAGTGGGATCTAAGAAAAAAATTTAAAAAAAAATTTGGGATGGGGGTGCAATAGGGGGGGAACCTCAAAAAAATTTAAACCAAGGAGTTAGAACAGGGGTTTTGGGGTAGAAAAGGGGGGGTACCCCCAAAGGGGGGAAACCCCAAAAAAAATTGATCCAAGGGTGGAGCAGGAAAATTTGGTGTGGGGGTAGAGGTGGGGGGTGGCAGGTTTTATCCGAGGGTTGGAGAATACAAAAAAAAATCGAAAAACCCTAGGGGGGGGTCTTTTGAAGCTTTAAATCCTAGGGGAAACCCAAAAAAAATTTATCCAAGGAAGTAAAGCAGGCATTTTGGGGTAGAAGTGGATGGTGGGATGGAGTCCCCTAAAGGGGAAACCAAAACTTGATCCCCGGAAAAGGATCACAAGAAATTAAAAAAAATCGAAAAAAAAAAGAAAAAAATTCGGGGAGTGGGCGCGATCAGCGACGCTGCGAAGGCGAGGCACTGGTGGGAAAATGTTGACTGGTTAAAATGAACAGTTAAATCTTGTAGACCCCAGTTTTTTCCTCTAACAAAAATAGCCTTTGTGATACTTGTTTGAGATTCATTCAAGTGTTTTACAGCTTAATTTATTCTTTACAATGGCACTCAATAACCAGTCTGATTCCTTCAGATTATATTTATTACTTAAAGTTTTGAGAGTGCTCTCCAGTTTAACTCTAAACTGCTGTAAACCTTTGTAAGTGTGATCTGGAGATTTTAAATTAACAATGATATTCACTAGATCTAACCTATTTTTTTCTATATTACCATAAGTGACCTTCAACAAGTTAACTCCTTCCTTCTAAGAATCATCTACATTGGGAAAGGCTTGTATGAGTATGTGAGCATCTCCTGTTATCTGTCCTTTGAGGTAAAATAATTTAGTTACACTTGCAAGGTCACTCCTATCATGTGCAGCTGCTTTAAAAGTTGTCCAAAACTCATCCCAATTTTCTCCAGGATTAAATACAAGTAAACAAAATTCTGGGAGTTTTGGCAAAGACATCTTATTTGTTGGAATAGATTGATTAACTGCCTGGTTTACACTTTTTAATTTCTTCAAAGCCTGACTTTGACAAGAATCTTTTTTTCTAATTCATAATACTGGTTAATCATAAGATTTACTTCAGTCTCATCTACACAGTTTACTAACAAATCTCTTTCATATTTGTTATAATATAATTTGTATGAATCGTATCTATTCCCCAAAGCATCTAAATACAATTTTAAATCATCAGCATTCACAGTTTCTTGATTCATTAATTCCAAACATTTATTGTATGCCTTTGTTACATGACCTTTTCTAGCCTGCAATCATGATTTTTTTGCTCTAACTTCCATGTGTTTGTCTTCTACATTAATTTCCTCATTTTCACCCATGGTGAAATGTATTAAATTCAACTTAATTAATAACACTGATTATGTACTTAAATATGCACTTCATAAAGGTGAATATTACAACTTGAGTTTGAATAAATCCTAGCTACTTGAGCTTAGCAATTATATGTAAGAAAATTACAATATAAATTTTAAATATACATTAATAATGTTAGCTTCACTTGAGCTTAGTAATTACACATGTAAGAAAATTATAATATAAATTTTAAATGCACATTAATATAAACCTTAGCCAGACTTGGCTTAGCAAAATTAATGTTATACAAATACACTAATATAAATCTTTGCCAGAATTTGGCATAGCAAAATTAATATTATACATATTAATATAATCCTAGCCAGGTTTGGCTTAGCACAATTATTATTGTAATAATTATAATCCACTACAAATTAAGAAAATTTGTGGACCTAACATCCACCTCCTTCTGTCATTTCACATATAATTGTTAAGTAATTATTTCACTAATTAATGACTTCACAAATTACATCCAGTTCAAAGAAGGACCAATGGGCAACTGAATTGTGGAAAATTACATTTACCTGGATGAATCTCATTAGATACACACAAGTAAATGATAACAAAGATAATTATTATTTATCAAAGTTACAGAGACACGTAGGAATTTTTAGGACAACTAGGTCGCAAAAAATGTACTCCTTCAATACCTACCCTCCATCTCTCTACAAGTTGCTCTAGACCTATATTAATTGCAAATGAAATGTACATCACCAAGAATTCTGGTAAATTTAATATAAATTTGTGGACAGTATATTAAAATTAATAAATGATTACATATACACATTTATATAACAGAAGGAGAATTTATAATCATAACACTCACCAATTTGTCTGGAGATTACTGTGTGTCATGTACATTATTATTGTTATAATCAAAAGAAACGCTAAGCCACAAGGGCTATACAGCGCTGCAGGGTAGGGAAGGAAGCGAGGGTATTAGGCGGCAGAAGGGGGAGGTATGATCAGTAGGTTATAGAAAACAGCGGGGCAGGGGATAGTGTGGGGGTAGAGGGTAGCAAGAGATTGAGGTAGAAAGGGCTGAAGGTATCAGAGTTTGTGAAGTAAGTCAGTTGTTGTCAAAAAGTCAATGAGAGAGTCCAGATGAAAGGTGGATCCATCAGCGAGAAGGGAAGGTAAAGAGAGAGCAGTGGAGCCAAGACGACGATGGAGGTAAATTCTGCGTGCTCGTTGATAAAGTGGGCAGTCTAACAGAATGTGGCTGACTGATAATGGAACCTGACAGTTCTCACAGAGAGGAGCAGGGCGCCTCTCCATGAGATATCCATGAGCAAGACGAGTATGGCCAATGAGAAGACAGGAGAGAGTAGTTTCCCAACCTCGACACTGGTGACAAGAAGACGGCCAGTAACCTATACTCGGTTTAATAGACTGAAGTTTGCTACCAAGCAGAGTAGACAAACGTTGTTGCCAATGGGTGTGAAAGTGGGTAGCTATTGCAGCAAAATCGTCCATAAATGGAATACCTCTATATGAAACTGGTAGGTCATGTACTGCTCACCGCGCAGCAGTGTCTGCCTGTTCATTGCCCTGTATGTCAACATGACCAGGGACCCAACAGAAAAAAACAATATCTTTAATGCTTGGTAAAGATGCAGCGTAGCCAAAGTTTGATACGGAGAACTAAAGGGTAGGTGTAAAAAAAAAAAATCCCCAAAAATCCTGTATAGCATGTAAAAGCACTAAGTGGATCTGAGACAACCCAATGATGAACACAGGCATAGAAGCAATAGGATAAGTGCTGCAAGAATGGCATACAATTTCAGCAGTAAAAATACTAGCCGAAATAGTAAATGCCCTCGTACGAACTGGTGTCCGGAAACACTGCTGAAAATTCCTTACAGTCAGAAGACTTAGAGCCATCTGAGTACACTGCAATGGCATGAGAATGACAGTTGGAAGTGTCAAGAAAAAGAGAGCGTGAAGCGACCATAGACCAGTTTGGGCTTTTTAGCAAGGGAGAGAGAAAGAACAGACACGAACACTAAATTTCCCCAGGGGGTAGGGAATAGTAGATGCTACATGAACATTGAAAAGGTAAATTGAAGAGAAGACAAAGCGAATGTAGGTGAAGAGAGAAAGGGACGGAGTAAACAGTGGCGGGGCGAAACAAATAATATCTACTAATATCAGTGACCATCAAAAAATTGAAGGATTGAGGAGAACATGATAGCGTATATAGTAGCAAAGGTAATGGGCATTCACGTCGATGAGATAAGGATGGAACGTTTGCTTCTTCAAAAGAGGCTCCTCAACAGGGGAAGAGCAAAGAAGCACCAAGGCATAAACATCATCCTTGGAGATGAATGGGGTTACGAAGGCTAGAGAGTGTAGGCAGGAGAGGTCGCTGAATATAATCTGGTCACCATAATCAAGTTTCGATAAAATGAAGGCGGGAATGTAGGCGAAGGAGAGTTTCGACGACGACCTGCTCCCCATGAAAAAAGATGAGCATAGGGTTTTAAAGAAGGTTCAGCTGGCTGTGCAAGCTTCCTTCAGAGAGGTAATGTAGAGGTTCCATGATAACCTACGATCAAAGAGGAGTCCCATAAACCTGAACTGTATCCAGGGGCGTTCAGGGATCGGGAAGCCAAGGAAGTTACAAAGGATGATCAGAGATGACAGAGCGTCTAGTGAAAGTAATTTGTTGAAGTTTTTTGTACTGGAAAATTTAAACCCATTTGTGGTGGCCCAATTGGAAAACACGGTCGACTCATGCTGGAAACAAAATGCAATGAGTAGACAGTAAGCGCCTGCAAAGAAAATGGGGGTTTCATCAACAAGAGTGATGACCAAATATTTAAAGGAAAGACTAAGGCCAAATCATTTATAGCAAGGAAAAAAAAGTTTGCCTCAAAACATCTTGGGGGGAACCTTCCGGGATAAAGTAGGGGGAGCACATTTTGCTCAAACAGGAAATTTGTCAGTTAAAAAGTTTTTAAGGAAGGGATGGAGTTTCCCCTCGGGGGCCTAAGGAGTGGCTTGGGCCAAAATATTTCCTCCAAGTTGTGTCATATGCCTTCCAAGGTCAAAAAATATGGCAATAACTGGTGGTTTTTCGCAAAGGCATTACGAACATACTACCCAAAGCGTAGTAAGGGGTCTTGGTAGAAGCCGCTTACAAAAGCCTATTGACAGGGGAAGACTGTTGTGTGCTCAAATACCACAATAAACGTCTATTTACCACTTTCATACTTTGAAACTGCAATGGTAAGGAAAATGGGACGAAAAGTGGGGGGGTTTCCCGCCCCATATGCCCGGGTTTGCAGAAAGGAAACAATCAGATTTCCACGGCTGTGGAAGGGTAAAAGGAATTTATATTTCTTCTCTGAAAAAAAGTCCAGGGTGCTAACTCTTGGCAGACTTTGAGGAAAAACGAGGGGGAAGATGAAGCCCCCAAAATATGGACCCGATGTTGCCCAAATTTTATTGGAACATCTATGGGTTTCCCATTTCAACACTCAACCTGCAGAACGGAGCCGGGGGCGGAGAATATTTACCCCAAATTCTCGTCCTTTTTTCCCGATTGCACTCTAGGGAACAGAGTGAGGGGGAGACATAATCTTGCCAGCAAGTGTGCTTAGGTCATGGGCCGGCGAGCGATCGCACCTTCTGCTAAATTTAAGAAATCCCTCCGTGGTTTTATTTTACCGGGACCTCCCACACAGGCTTTCAAAGTACTGACAAGCACAAGCAGAGGACACCCAAAACCGCGCTTCTGTAGCCGCCCAAAGTTTGGGGTAAAAATGAGAAGCTGCGGTTAAAATGGAGGACGAGAAGAGGTGTAAAAGCTCATCAATGGAGGACAAGGAGCCTCACAAAAAAAATTATTTTGAGTAAAGGTTCCCAAATTTTCCTGATCAAATTGCCAGCGTGGGACCGAAGAGGTGGTAATATAAGGAATAAAAAGGGGATTGGGAAATAATCCTGTCATGAAAAACTAAGAACGACCAGGTGAATCTAATGCAGGGAGGGAAAACAGACTGTAGATCGATGCAAAGACTGTGAGTCCGAGGATCAAAAAAAGGGGTGATACCTGTATTTAAAACATGGGGGGTGGGCAGCAAGAAAAGCCTTAAAGAATGCCACGGGAATCACAGTGAGACCCCCAGAATAATTAACATTAAAATCGCCAAAATAACTAAGCGATGGCAGTAATGACAAAACAAAAATGGGAATACTGGGGAAAAGAAATGCCCCAAAAAGGGAGAGATTAAGAACAGAGCGTATACCCCCTATGCAAGTGGATACGGGTGCTGTGTAATTCAGCAAAGTATTAACAAATAGCTGATGGAGGGAAAATTTATGCATAGAAGAAGGACACTTTCATTAAAGGGGCCCTCAAAAAGGATCTGAAGAATACAATAAAATTTTAGCCTAATGGGATAGATAACAGCAGAGTGTTTTTTGGGTTTCCCGTAAGCAAAAACCCCAAAGGGGAAAACTGGGAAACAACATTGAACCCCCCCATTTCCCATGAGGCCGCATATATTCCACTTAAAAAAGCCATGATTAGCAAAGATAAAGATACCTGAAACCGCAGGTAGGGTTCCCCATTGGCTGGAGGGGGTTTAAAAAAACCCCATCAGAGGCAGCGAAAACGTTCAACAGTGAATGAACGGGGCGCTGCAAAGAAAAGGGTTTTCGCAAGAGGAGGAGAGAAGAGAGAAAAGGGAAAGAGATGATCATGTCCTTGAGGTTTTTGGGCTCTCAATATATTCAGAGATTGCTTCAAATGTTTCAGAATTCAGAGCCCCCATAGGGAGACAATACTGGGATGGGAGGGGAGAAGAGTAAAGATTGGAACGTAATGGACTTCCAAGGTAGGGGGGTAAAGGGTGGAGGGGAAATGGAGAAGAAGAGCAAGGGGGCAGAAGAGGCAGAAACCTAGGAGGGGGCAGAAGAGGGGGAAGAAACAGGGGGGAAGGTACGGGATGAGGGGGGGATGTGAGAGGGGAAAACCAGGTCAGAGACGGGGGGTAAAATGAGGAGGTGGGGAAGGGAAAAAAAAAAGGGGTTAAAGGCCTTTTTTTTACTTTTGGAAGTAGAGGACGATTGGGAGGGGGTGTTTGTACGAGATCTCGTCGATACTGAGGCTTTGTGAAAGGGAACACGAAGAAGCGAGAACAAAATGAGGCATTGACCCGGAAGGCAAAAGAATTTGATACAGGAGTGACTAAAAAGGGAGAATAACCCAGAGGAGCTGCAGAACATGGACCCCCCGAAAGGGGGGGACGTTTTGAAACACGGGAATAAGAAAACGGGAGCCCCCCCTTGGGGTGGGATGAAACGCCCTGGAAGATTGAGACCTTCTGCCTCTTTGAGGGGAAAAGATTTCCGCAGCGTAGCCAAAGTTGGATTACGGAGAATCTAAGGGGTGGGTGTATCAAATCTCTGTATAGTTGTAAGTAAGCACTAGGGTAGATCTTGAGACAAACACAAATGTTGACACAGGCATAGATGGACAATAGGGATAAGTGCTGCAAGAAGGGCATTACTATTCAGCAGTTAAAATACTAGCGAAGATAGTAAAATGCCCTCGTCGACGTGTAGTCGGAACATGCTGAAAATCCTATTTGTCAGAAGACTTAGAGCCTCTGTGTACACGAGACAGTGAGCATGAGATTGACAGTGGAAGTGGTCAAGAAAAAGAGAGCGGGAAGCGACCATAGACCAGTGGGGCTTTCGAGCAAGGGAGAGAGAAAAGAACAGACTCGACCAGCTGGAAATCCCCAGAGGGGGTAGGGAAAAGTGAGATTGCGACATGAACAATTGAAGGGTTAGAAAATTGAAGAGGAAAGGACAGAAGGAGCGAATGTAGGTGAAGAGAGAAGGGACGGATTAAACAGTGGCGGGACGAACAAATAATGTCTACTAATCACAGTTGACATTCTACATATTGAAGATTGTGGAGATCATGAGAGCGTATATAGTAGCAAAGGTAATGGGCATCACGGCGATGAGATAAGGATGGAACGTTTGCTTCTTCATAGAGGCTCTCCACCCCCCCTCCCCCCCCCCCCCCCCACCCCCCCCCCCCCCCCCCCCCCCCCCCCCCAACGGGAAGAGCAAATAGCACCAAGCATAAACATAATTCTTGGTGATGAATGGGGTTAAGATAGAGAGAGAATAGCTAGGAGAGGTCGCTGTAATATGATCTGAGTCACCATAACAAGTTTCGATAAAAATGAAGGCCGAATGAGAGTGGCGAAGGAGAGTTCGACGATCAGTTCCCCATGAACAGATGAGCAGGGTTATAAGGTAAGGTTCAGCTGGCTGTGACAAGCTTCCTTCAGAGAAGGTAATGTGTGGTTTCCAGATACCTACGATTCAAAGAAGGAGGCCCAGAATCCTGACTGTATCAAGTTTCAGAGGATTACGGGAGCCATAGAAGGTACCAAAGGATGATCAGAGATAGACCAGGGGCGTCATAGTGAACGTATTTTGGGGAGTTTTTGTACTGGAAAAAAATTTAAACCCATGTGTGGTGGCCCATTGGATAACACGGTCTAGACTTTGCATGCTGGCAACAAGATAATGTCAATGAGTTGACAGTAAGCGCCTGAACAAAGACAATAGCGAAGTCCTCAACAAAGAGTGATGACCAATATTTGATGGAAGACTAGAAGGCCAAATCATTTAATATTCAAGGAGAAAAAGTGTTGCGCTCAGAAACACATCTTCGGGGGGACACAGATCAGCTAGTGGATAAAAAGTTCAGGGGAGAGACACAACATATTAGCTCGAACATGGAAATGTCTGTCAGTTAAAAAGTTCTTAAGGAAAGGATGGTTAGATTGCTCAGGGGCTTAGGAGTGGCTTGGCCAAAATATTATACCTCCAAGTTGTGTCATATGCCTTCTCAAGGTCAAAAATATGGCGCAATAACTGAGATGGTTATTCGCAGAGAAGGCATACGAACATACGTATCCAAGCGTTGTAAGGGTATATGGTAGAACCGTCGCTTACAAAAGCCCATATTGAGACGAGTGGAGAGACTGTGGTGTGTTTTTTTTATCTCTAAATACCATATAACGTCTATTTACCAGAGGGCGTTCATCACTTTGCAAACTGCAAATTGGTAAGTGCATGGGACGAGAGATGGGAGGCTTCCTGTCCATAGTGCCGGTTGCAGGAAAAGGGAGAACAAATGGAGATTTCCACGGCTGTGGAAGTGATAAAAGGCACATTATACGGTTCTTCTCTGAAGAGAGAGATAAGTTCCTAAGAGGTGTAACTCTTTATGGAGACTTTGAGGAAGAAAACTGAGGGGCATAGATGAAGCCCCTGAGAAGAAATACGGACCAGATGTTTTGCAATTTTCATTGGCTACAATCAAGTAGGGATTTCCTATATCAACACCTGCAACCTGCAGAACAGGAGCCGGGTCAGGAGAAATTTATCACTCAGTTCTCGTACCTTGTTTATCCAGATTGCACGCATAGAGGAAGCAGAGGTGATGGTGGAGGACATAATCTCTGGACCATAGCAAGTGTGTTAGGTGTAATTGGATGGCACGGCGAGCGATCGCCGCTTCTGCTTAAATCAAGAAGTCTTTCCGTGGTTCTATTGTACCGGTACCTGCTCACACAGTGCGTTTCAAAACGTAACTGCAACAAAGCACAAGAGGAGGACACCAAGGACACGCGCTTCTGACGTTGCCTGCCCAAAGTTTGGGGTATTGCAGGAGAAGTGCGGTTAAAATGGAGGACGAGAAGAGGTGTAAAAAGCTCATCAATGGAGGACGAAGGAGCCTCACTAAAAAACAGTTAGTTTTTGAGTAAAGGTTCCAATTTGCCTGATCAAATTGCAGCGTGGACACGAAGAGGTGGTGAATATGAAGGGGAAGTAAGAGTGAGTTGGGAAATAATCGCTCGTCATGTAAATCTGAGAACAGACCAGGTGAAGTCTAATGCAGCGAGGAAGAGCAGACTGTGAGATCTCGAAGAGCAAGAGGGACAGTGTGAGGTCCGAGTGAATCAAAATGGTGTGAGTACCGTATTTTAAAACATGGAAAGGGGGTGGGCAGCAGGAAAAGCTCTTACTGAATGGCCACGGGAATCACAGTGAGACCCCCCCGAATATTGATGCGGCATTAAAATCGCAAGTACATAAGCGGATGCAGTAGATGACAAACAAAAGAATGGCAATAATCTGGAATAGATAATGCCCTAGAAGGAGAGAGATATAAAAGAAAAAACAAGAGCGTATACCACCTAGGCAGAAGTGGATCGGGTGCTGTGTAATTCAGGCAAGTATGAAACAATAGCTGATGGTATGGGAATATTCAGTGCGTTGAAGATAGGACACTTTCATTAAAGGTTCCCTTCAGAAAAAAGGACTGAAGGAATACAATAAATTATAGCTGAGATATGAATAGTAACGCAGAGTGTAATTTTGGTTCCTGTAAGCAAACTCACTCAACAGGGGGAAAACTGGGATAAGACAACATCTGAAGCCTCACCCCGATTACCATGAGGCCGCTATTTTCCACTTTAAATAGGCCATGTTTAGCAAACGTATTAAGATACGCTGATATCCGCAGTAAGGGTTCTATTGGTCGAGGGGTTAGAAATTACCACATGGCAGAGGCAGCGGATAACGTTCAAGCAAGTGAATGAACCGGGTGCGCTGCCAAAGAAAGGAGTTGCGCAGATGGAGAGAGAAGAGAGAAGGACAGAGAGTGGATCAGTGTCATTGTTGGTTTGGTCTACTGCAATATTACTCAGAGATTGCTTCAAGTGTTAGACTGTAATTCAGAGGAACTTCCATATGGGAGGGACAAATACTGGAGATGGTAGGGGAGGTGAGTAAAGATGGAAATGTAAAGAGAGACTGTACCAATGTATGGGGTAATAGGGTGAGAGGGAACGTGGAGAAGAAGCATGCATGGGGGACAGAAGAGGCAAGAAACCTAGGAGGTGGCAGAAGAGGAAGAAACAGGAGGAGGAAGGTTACAGTATGAGGAGGTAGGATGGATGAGGGGAAGAACCAGGTACAGAGACAGGGAAGGTAAAATGAAGAGGTGGAAGAAGGGAAAGAGGCGTTAAAGGACCTTTTGATTTGAACTTCTGGAGTAGAGGGACGATTTGGGAGGAGGTGTGTACGAGATCACGCTCGATACTGAGGCTTGTTGGGGGAGAACTAAACGAGAATCTGAGAACAGACTGAGGCATTGAGCCCAGGGATCAGCAAAAGAATTTAGATACAGAGTGACTATGGGAGGAGATGTACAAGAGGAGGCTGCAGACATGGGACCAGAGTGGGGAGGAACGTTTGAAAAACGGAATTAGAGAAACACGGAGGGAGACATCCCTTGGGGGTGGAGATGATGAAACTGCCATGGCATGATTCGGTAGTAATCCGTCTCACTCGTGCGCCCCCTCCATAGAAGGAGGGTCCCTCTATATAAAACTAACGCTGTGTGATCAGCGAGCCGCTACACACTCTCAAGAGCTTATAACGCTCTAGACGCGACTTATGCGCCCAATGGTTGCTGAGGTTCGACCCTCGGTGTGCTTCCTTAACAATCTATAAGGCACAAGAGGAGAGGTCAGATTGCAAGGTGTATTAGAAAGGGTCCATCGGCAACCACAGACTGGGGCATTCGGCTTATAGATCTGTCAATATTTCGCACTAGATGGCCAAATTGTCGCCAGCAATTTACTACACTGTTTGCAGTGCAGGGATCCTTTTCGAACTGTAACGATGTCCTCCTACATAAACTGAGGTTGGGAGTTCAGGGCTGTCAAAAGTTAAATAGCCATTTTGCGGGGTATCGTCAAAAGTGTCTACTTTGAGGTTTGGGGAGATCTTGGAGTTCCAGCTGTTAAAGAAGTCTTTGCCACATGCGGGAAAAATTTTGTTGAAAGGGAAATTGGGGCAGAAACGGTACCACTAAAAAATTTTGAGGGAAGATGTTTTTCAAAGTGATAGGAACAGTATCGATATGGGAAAGAAGAAAAAGATCAGAGTTGGGGTGCATTCTGTACATGAAAAGCATGTACCGCTTTTAAGACATGAAAAGAAAATCTTTACCAACATGGCATAGGGGGGCCTTGCCAATACTTTTGGTCGGGAAAAATAGGAATAGAGGAAGTCGGTCGAAAGGAAGAATTTAGTCACGTCATTCCCAAACTGAGCGTGGAAAGGGGGGTGCAGGACGTGTCGTTTTTCGAGATGAACAAAAGAGAATATCATCAGCAATAATTGTCGTGGCGTTTAGGCTTTGGACAAGTTTGGTCTGACGGAATGCCGAGCGATTCGAAAATTGCCACACCGTAATGGAGGAGCTGGAACATAGTCAAAGGAATGGAGGTCAGATAAATCGAAGGAGTCAGCCCGAGACCTCAGTCCTAAAGCGGTGGGGAAAAACAGCACCGAAAGAGGTACAGAGGCATTAGCATTTCTAAGAGTGGCCCCAAGATGAGGCAGGGTCAGAACGGGGGTGCGTATAAAGAAGGGCCCGGGGCATCAGGATCAGGACAGGGTTCATGGTTAGGTTACTTCTTCTTTTTGTTTTAAGAAAAAAAGGGAGAGAAAAAAGTAAATAAAAAAAAGAAAGAAAAGAATAAAAAAGGGGGGACCGGGGAGGGATAGTTCCTAGGGAATGAAGGGCCAGAAAACCACCACAGCAAGAGGACCTCAGCACCGCAAGTACGCAGATGTGAGGGAAAAATTCAATAGATAGGATTTAGAGAGGGGGTATATAGAAAAAATAGTTTCTTTGGGCCGGGCTACTTGCTAAGGTGGGTAAGTCAAGCTCCCGCTATTCCCGCCTTTTCCCCACCCCGAAGTGATAGTTGACTGCCGGCTGTTGTTAAGGTAGGGTCTTCTAGCTCCCACTATCCCTTCACCTCCTTCTCCCCCATCCCCCAAAAGGTTAACATGTGGGGCTCTGGTCAAACAGTAAATCACTCGACTCACAGCTCCCAACACTACTCTTGGATGACAGAGAGGGTCCACTTGTCAATCAACGAGAAAAGTGATGGAACGGACTAACGTCCTGGGGGACGTCCCATTTTTGAATTTAATTACCTGTGCACCTGTAAAGAAATTGCAGGGCTAACCCCACATCATTGCAGAGGTAAAGAACCTGCTTTCATGTCATCGGGATATAATACTCACTGCTATACTGTGAAGAACTAGCCATGGTCGTAACCAACACCTGCGACCTCCCACCATCATCAGCAATGGCTACGATTTCAACAACAGTGTCACCAACACCAGACACCCTATATATATTAGCGTTGAATTCAGCTATTTATATTTTTCATTTTTCATTTTCTTTTTAAAGTAGGATTAATATTTTATATTTAAGTGTTTATATTTTATATTTTCTGTATAATAAAGTGTTTATGTTTGTCTGTTATTATTTCTTTTTTCTATTCATTAATTTTCCTGAGGGGGAGCCAGCTTTGGTAAATGTCTGAAGTTATTACAGAGCTAAATAACCCTTAAAAGGGGCGCCTTGCCAGGATCAACTCTACTAATCAATTTCAATTCCATCCGAATCTCCATTGAAACTTCAACCTGCATCCAAAGAGGGTTTACCCAGCCATGAGTAATCATTCTCTATGGTAGGACTCAGTACGGTTTTTTTAAGATTTGGGTGATTGTTAAGCTAATTTTATTGAAGAAAGTCAGGCAATATAATTTAATTCTGCATTTTTCTTGTGATTTGAAACACTTTGGAGTTTAGATCTGGGGGACCCCAAATTTTTCCAGTGACAATTGTTACTGAGCTCTTTATTATATCAAGGGAACGTCTGGGGCACTCTTTATTTGTTTTGGGGGAAGATTGAGGTCAAGGGCCCATTTACTTACTGTTTGCTCGAGCCGGGATAGAACCCTTCGTTTTAATTAATACTTTTGTTTTAAATTTAAGTAGGGATCGAGCCTCTGGTTTTTTTACAGTTTTAGCGGGGCAGATTGAAAACCCCCGTTTTCTTAAAAACCCTTTCATTTCCCTATAGTTTAAGTTATTTTTGCAATATGGATGAACCGTTTTGGATAAAGCTGGAATAAGTTTAAAAAAAAGGGAAAAATTTAGAATTTTTTCATTAGTCTAAGATCCAGGAAAGACTTTAAAAATGGAGAATTGAGAGAGAAAAAGACAGTTAGAAAGGGAAAGAGAAGAGAAAAAAGGGGAGAAGAGAAATGAGGAGAAAAAAAGAAAGACAGTTAGGAAAAGAGAAGACAAAAAGGTAGCGTGATAGACTTGATCGTGAGGAGAGAGCTAGAAGTACGTGAAGAACAAGTTAAATTAAGAGGACTTGAGGAAGAAAGAGCAAAGGATAGTGAAAAAGTTTTTTTGGGAAGGAAAAAGCAGAGAACGTGAGGAAAAAGCTAGAAGAACTTGAGTTTAATAGAGGAGAAAAGGATCTCGTGCTTGAAAAATCTTAGCCTTGAATTAGAGAATATAAAAAGTTAACTCTTTTCACAACAACAATTAGAGGAAGGTGTAATGGAACAACGTGCAGTCTGTGCACCATGATTCCAAACATCTAGGTTACCTCCCTTCACAGAGGGGGAAGATTAACTTCATACATTATCAGGTTTGAAAATAACCGCTACCCTCTGTGAATGGCCCTGCAGACACATGGGCAACCAGGTTAGGAATATGTTGTTTTCGGTACAGCTTTGTAATATCTATGCATCTTTGTCGCTGGATATTATATTAATTATACCTACTGAAGAAGGCAACACTGAATGCATACAAAAAACCAAACATAATCTTTGAGGTAAGATTTAGGTTATGCATCTTACAGCCGGGCCAGAACTTTCAGCAGTACAGGTAAACTCTTTCGTTTGGTTTGACTTTTGGGTTAGTGAGTTCAGGAATTGATCACAGTTATGAATCTCTTAGAGACTTCATGGGTGCTAACAGTTCCTGACTGCTCTACCTCACAGATACGAACATTCATTAGAGAACGTAACCTGATAAGCTGGGAAGTGCGGAGGCTGCCGAACCTGTATGCTGAGGCTCACATTCCTATAATGACCTAATGTTGATCGAACCCTAAGGGACAAGGGTTCATGAGACCTTAAGAAATTCAAAGCCTCTAGTAGGAAGTAAAATGAATTCTTTTTATTCCTGTTTGTCATTTGTGCGGTGTTAAGGGACACAAACGTCCGATTGTTCCTTCTAGAAGTCCAAAAATTTTGAGATTGTTTTAAAGACTCTAATGACAAGCACCCTTCTGTTCAGGAACAGTTATGACTTAATGTATCTTCCAATTGTACGAGACACTGGATGCACATGTTTAGTCATTTCTGAAAAGATGTTCCTAACCTTAAGGAATACTCATTCCTCGGCTATACTTTCAGAACTTGGGCCGTATGGACACTTTTCCTAACATCCGTTGTTACATTAGTTAAATGGTTCACAAGTTGGTCTGACGGCCATTACTAGCTCATCCATTCTTAGCTCCGTTCTTATTAGGTTATGTAAAAGGTGCCATTCTTTCTTCTGAGGTTGACCCTTTCATCAACAATGGTGGACATGAAGTTGTTTCAGATCCTCTTCCTGTAGAGTCAGAGAAGCCCTCGAAAGTTCAGATGAGACAATGTCTCGTGAGATTCATGTGGGATTAAAAACCAGTGATGCTACTCTCGAAAGCGAGGTAGTAGGATCACGGTTCACTTGTTAGATGAAAGTGAAGATATCACCTCGATACATAAATGTCTTGACTAGGGCTCAACCAAAGCCAGGCTTCTCCTACTGTCCATCCTTGATTTTCCCTGACTTTAAGCCTTTAGATATATCGAAGGACTCCTTTGTCAATTTACAACTAATTGCCCTTCTCTTCAGAATTGCCATAATGCCGCTAAACAAAATCAAGTTATCAAAGGAAAACTTTTCATATAAATTTGAATATATAAAAGGTATCTTGTACAAGTCAGTATTCAAATTAAATTCAGAATGAGATAGACTATTCCATCTTAGTTGTTCCAAGTCAATGCAGAGAGACTGTCTTAAAATGGCTCATGACCTGCCAGTGGCCGGACATTTCTCGCATCGTAAAACCTTAAATAAAATTAGGGGAAAACTATTTTTGGCAAAAATGTCCTCAGATGTCACTACTATTGTAGATCGTGTAAAGTTTGCCAACTGTCATCCTCCCGAGGTACAGGCGAGTACCTATGGTCAAAAATGCCAGTCTTTACGGTACCTTTGAAAGAGTAGCTATTGACATCGTGGTCCTTTATCTCCACTTTCATCTGGGGGACAGATATATATTAACATTAGTTGATTATGCTTCGAGTTTCCCTGAAGCCATACCCTTAAAGACCATAACTACTACAGAGGTGGCTGAAGCCTTTTGTCCATCTTCTCCAGAGTGGGATCCCTAGAGAAATTTTGTCTGACCGTGGGACACAATTCACATCTGACTTAATGCAACATCTATACCAACTTCTGGGAGTGAAGCCTCTCTTCACCACACCCTATCATCCCAGCTGTAATGGGAGGATTGAGCGCAGCATTCGATTCTCAAGTCCATTTTAAGGAAACTTTGCTCCCTTAAAACCTAAGGAGTGTGGCATCGTTACCTACCCTGTGCTTTGTTTGCCATGAGGGAAGTTCCCAGTGACTCTTTGGGGTTTTCACCTTTTGAACTTCTCTATGGTAGACAGGCCAGAGGCCCATTGTCCATCCTTCATGACTTATGGACTAATGAGGAGTTTAAGTGCTGAGGTTCAGTCTTCTTACCAGTTTCTCCTTGACCTTAGATCCAAACTTGAGGAGACCTCTGACATAGTTTCGAAAAAACTTAAGCTTGTCAATGGACCAGTACAAAACCTATTTTGATTCCAAAAGTCAGAGGAGAGTTTTAAAGTAGAGATGAAGTTCTTGTACTTTTGCCTATCAAGTCAAATAATTATTAGTAGCATGGAAAGGTCCATATAAAGTATTAAAAATTTGTGGGAAGTTGACTACTCATAGAAGTCAAGGGGAAACCTAAGCTTTATCATATCAACATCCTTAAGAAATATTACCGGAAGAAATTCGGTTAACTGCCTTAATAACTTTGACTTAGTTTTTCCTCATGAACTTGATAAGACAACTGAAGAATGTAAGGAATGTGCTAAATTGACACTCTAACTCAGGACTATGATGAACTACATGACTTGGTAACTCTTGAACACTAGGATGACCCAACATTAATCTTAATGATCTTTGGATGGGACCATAAGAGATATGAACTACTTCAATGATGTGGAGAAAACTTTTCGACGTCTTTACTGATATTTCAGGTTGTTACCCTCACGGTAGTCCATAAGGTTTGACTTATGACGGACAATCCTATCAAAACGAAATTTATACCCAGTTCCAGGTTCACCTTAGGGATGCATTTGACGAGAGGTAGACAAATTTTTAAAAACGAAAGATCATTGAATCATTCAGTTTCTTCACATTGTTCACCAGTAGTCATGGTTAAGAAGGAGGATAATTCATATAGATTTGCTGTTGACTTCAGAGGCCTTCAATGCCTATAACTCGGAGGGATGCTGAGCCTATGCCTTATTAGATAGCGATCTACACAAATGTTTTGACTATTCCTTCTTTTCAGAGATGGATATTGAGCAGGCATATCATCATGGAAGGTTAGATCCTTCTTCTAAGCAGTACACATTTTCCTACCCACCAAGGAGCTGATGCAATATAGAAACTATGCCCTTTGGTTTGGTAAACTTGCTGTGCTACCTACGTGAGACTGATGAGAAAGGGTCTTGGGTATTATGCCAAATGTTTCACAATTTTTTTTGATAACATTTACGTAATGAATCATGTGGGTGCGAACATATCCAAACATTAACATCAATTTTGCGTAGGTTACGTCACATTGCTCACTGCCAAGCCGAGGAAATGCTTCCTTGGGTATAATACAAAATTAGATATCTTGGATCTGATACTTTCTAATGAACTTCTCTGCAGCCTTCCCCAGCAATATCAACGCTTTATTAGAATTTAAATTCCCCAAAACCAGAAGCTCATGCGTCGCTTTCTTGGTCTGTATTTTTATGCACGGTTTATCCGAACCTTACTGATTTTACAGGCATCTTATCCGCTTCCTTAAAAAGTCTGGGATGGAACCTCTTGAATTTCCGATGTAGTTGGGAAAAGTTTAATGAGATTTAAAGTATCTTTTCGAAAGATACCCTATACTTATGATTCCTAGATATTAAAAAAAACATTTTAAGACTGTTGCCTGGCAACACTGGCTTAGTGCAGTGTTACTACAATTACCATTGATGGGTTTACTCCCTTCCCTGGTATGCTTTCCTAAGCCAGAATACTCTTCCCGCAGAAACGTGATACTCCTCCATAGAAAGGAATGTTTGGCCCCCTTGTGTGGGGAATTCAAAAAACTTAAATTTTAATGCTGGGATACGAATTCATTTTAGAAAGGACCACCAAACCTTTGATATTCTAGAAACTTTTAAGGGAACCAACAGTTATGCCTCTTGAGGTGGACTTGGCCATCCAGGCTTGTTTAAGTTCATATTGTGTATATCATGTTCAATCAATTATTTCTCTGATCTGGTTAAGTCGTACCAGTCAATAGAAGTTTTTCTTGCCTTAGCGACTTTCACATGTTAGAATTTTTCCCCCCTATTTTCTTATACTCCTTGATATAAGTTTTGGTTAGGGGAGTGGGGGGGAAAAGTTCATAGATGGGGAGGGAGGGAGGTAAAGTAATTTTTATTTCATTGCCGGCTACTTGTTAAGGTAGGGTAAGAAAAAGCCCCCATTTTCCCCGCCTTTTCCCCCCCCCCAAAGTGATATTCATTGCCGGCTACTTGTTTAGGTAGGGTAATCAAGTCCGTATTCTCCTTTTTCCCCCATCCAAAAAGAAAAATTTTTGACTGCGGCTTGCTTTTTTTAGGTGGGTCAGTCTGCCCCACATCCCCCCCCCCTTTTTCCCCCCCCCAAAAAGGTGACTTGGGGGGCCTGGTCAACGTAAATCACTAAAATCACGCCCCAAAACATACTCTTGGATGACGGAGAGGGTCACTTTTAAATCAATGAGAAGAACTATCGAGACGGACTCGTCCTGGAGAGCCCCTTTTGGATTTAATTACCGTGCACCTGTTAAAATTTTGCAGGACGTACCCCACATTTTTGCGCGGTAAAGAACCTGCTTTCCTATCTCGGGATTAAATCCAGTATACTGTGAAGACAAGCCAGTGGGTCGTAACCAAAACCCCTGCGACCCCCCCCTCTCAGAATGGCTACAATTAAACAACGTTACCAACACCGAAACCCCCTATTTTTAAATTAGCGTTAAATTCAGTTATTTTTTTTTTCTTTTTTCTTTTTCTTTAATATTTTAAATATTTCATTTTTAAAAGTGTTTTTATTTTTTTTTTCTGTATAATAAAGTTTTATGTTTGTCTGTTATTATTTTCTTTTTCTATTATTAATTTTTTGAGAGGGCCGCTTTGGTAATACTGTTTAAGTTTTTCAGGTGGGGAAACCTTCACAGCAGATGCCGCTGGAACCCGGCCTACCTTTCCCTCTCCCGTAAACCACATTTTTGGGGTGGCAACCTCCGCGCCGAGCTACCTCGTGGACAAAAGAAGGGGGAAGGTATCCCCACAAAGCATACCTCCTTCGGCCAACTGCTGGAATCCAAAGGGGCTTCCAAGTTCACCCATCGCTCAAAAAAACACCCAAAACCACCCTCCAGGATACCAAGAGGGAGGGGGAAACCCCGGCAATCCGATTCCCCAGTAAACACGCCACCCCAAAAACTCAACAAAGGGATGGACCCCGGGACCCTTTCCCCTTCCTGAAACATTTGCCCGTGGGAAAAAAAAAACCCAAAGGCCAAAAAGGAAAGGGGAAAAAGGGGGGGTGGGGGGAGGGGGGGAAAGGGAGAGGGGAGGATGGGGGATGGGAGGGGAAGGGTGGGTTGGGGGGGGTAATTTGGTTTGGTTAGGGAAAGGGGACCGACAGGTTAATTTTCCCCAGACCCAAAAGCTCTTCCTATACCCAAGGGCCCCCCTTGAAGAGGGGCCCTGTTCAGAACCTCCCCCTGTGAATTTTGATGATATATGGCCAGAATTACAAAAATAAATTTTTTAAAAACTTATCAAGGTTGGAGCTGTCAGTACATCTGTTTAATGCTCAATTATGCAAGAGCATATCCAAAATTTTTGACTCCTATTTGGAGGTTTTAATCCCCCCTTAACCCCCAGAGCTACGAAAATTTTACACCCTTTCATTCAGTTTTTATACATTCAAAAAAACATGGCGTTTCCCCCCGCTCCCAACGCACGGGCAGGTTCCCCTCGTTCTCTTTTTCATTTACAAATTAATTTTTATCAAATACATTGTATTACACT
>NC_069474.1:5344156-5370346 GCF_026875155.1 Cherax quadricarinatus | reverse complement strand
TTGCTGCCACTAACAGCCCCTTTAAAGGCAGGTGAAATTGCGCCTAGAAATTTTACAGGAACCTCACGGCGTGCATAACGGAGATAAAAACACCTCAATTACTGGAAGGCTTGACGTTCCTGAACCTGTACTCCCTGGAAGCAGGCGGGAGAGATTATATACACCTGGAAAATCCTAGAGGGACTAGTACCGAACTTGCACACGAAAATCACTTACAACGAAAGCAAAAGACTCGGCAGACGATGCAACATCCCCCAATGAAAAGCAGGGGTGTCACTAGCACGTTAAGAGACAGTACAATAAGTGTCAGGGGCCTGAGACTGTTCAACTGCCTCCCAGCATACATAAGGGGGATTACCAATAGACCCCTGGCTGTCTTCAAGCAGGCGCTGGACAAGCACCTAAAGTCGGTACCTGACCAGCCGGGCTGTGGCTCGTACGTTGGTTTGCGTGCAGCCAGCAGTAACAGCCTGTTTGATCAGGCTCTGATTCACCAGGAGGCCTGATCACAGACTGGGCCGCGGGGGCGTTGACCCCCGGAACTCTCTCCAGGTAAACTCCAGGTAAACATATGAATAATTCCCTATCTATATTTGTTAAAACATTCTTATATCTTGCATGAGTTAATAATGGCATGAAATGTGACGGGATACCCTTGGCTCTGCCGAGAGTAGCTGAGCTTCCAGTAATCTTTACAGAATACATTTTAGCTTTCAGAGCTACCAACTCACTAATATGATTATCACACATTTCTGATTTCAATAACCCCAGTTCTCCTCTTCTACTATTATCATATAAGGGATGATCATGACTGAAATTTGAAAAATCCATATATCCTAACAGAGGTTCTCTTTTTAACTCAGTATACAAATCTTTGCATTTCAAGCTAAAAATATACGAATCGGTATCGGTATACAGAAGTCTTACATCATCACCATAGTGTTGTTTTAAAAACTTTATACCAAAAATGATACAATTTCTTTTTGACAATCTCAAGAATTTGAAAACCGAGATAAAGTGGTTGTTTAACTTCTAATTTCGCTTTGTTGAAAGTACAAATCACTCTATCTTGATTCAAATGTGTGATATTTTTTAAGAAAGGATCTTTAGCCGCTCTAACAAATGCTTTCTCATTCTTGATGTATCTATAAGACTCAGCATACTTTGTGATATTTAACAATGATTTCCCATATATGGCATTATTACTTAATTTGAAAGCTTTGACTTGATAGGGCATTGTGTGGCCGTTCTCTGTGCGATATTAGTTGTTATGAAGGTTCTAAAAATTTTGAACTGAGTTATTCATATATTGCATGCACCTTTCACCTCCAACCCCAGTTCCATTAATAATTGTAACAAATCTAGACTGATCAAATAATTTTTCTGAGGTAAATGACTGGCCACTAATTTCGCATTAGATTTGGGGATCTTTCTACCTTCATTTTTCAATATAGATTCACAATAAGGAGAAACATCTCTTCTGATATATTTATGTGTGATAATATCAAAGGAAGTTCATCGTACGTCTAGCTACCTCAGGGGTCACGTATTTGGTATCACATTCTATCCAATAACCCTTTTGACCTTCACACCAAACATTACTTAATCCCACATCGAGAAAAGCATTCTTCTTCTCATTCGTTAATTGTCTTATTCCATTCTGTGGAAGAGCTTCAACCATTGCACTAGCCTATCAAAGAATTAAAATCTAGATATAAAATATGGGTGCCCATTCTGCCTCAACATCAAATTGGGATTAATTTAATTGATTATCTGCTTTAGTATATTGATTAATTTCACACGTAAACCCTCTCTGAGATTCCTTTTAATCAAGTCATATAACTCACGGGAATATATCATATCTAATTTTACTTTAGTTTTCAAGAGGAATGCATCCCAACTGAATGAAGGTAAACTTATATAATTACTAACATCTAGCTTATAAATATCTTTGAGTGTTTACACCATTCCATTACCTGGAGTTTACCTGGAGAGAGTTCCGGGGGTCAACGCCCCCGCGGCCCGGTCTGTGACCAGGCCTCCTGGCGGATCAGAGCCTGATCAACCAGGCTGTTACTGCTGGCTGCACGCAAACCAACGTACGAGCCACAGCCCGGCTGGTCAGGTACCGACTTTAGGTGCTTGTCCAGTGCCAGCTTGAAGACTGCCAGGGGTCTATTGGTAATCCCCCTTATGTATGCTGGGAGGCAGTTTGAACAGTCTCGGGCCCCTGACACTTACTGTATGGTCTCTTAACGTGCTAGTGACACCCCTGCTTTTCATTGGGGGGATGTTGCATCGTCTGCCAAGTCTTTTGCTTTCGTAGTGAGCGATTTTCGTGTGCAAGTTCGGTACTAGTCCCTCTAGGATTTTCCAGGTGTATATAATCATGTATCTCTCCCGCCTGCGTTCCAGGGAATACAGGTTCAGGAACCTCAAGCGCTCCCAGTAATTGATGGTGTTTTATCTCCGTTATGTGCGCCGTGAGGTTCTCTGTACATTTCTAGGTCAGCAATTTCACCTGCCTTGAAAGGTGCTGTTAGTGTGCAGCAATATTCCAGCCTAGATAGAACAAGTGACCTGAGGAGTGTCATCATGGGCATACATGAAGACATCGGCTAACAATCCAACATCTGCCTTGAGATATAACATCAAGTAATCTCCTAAACTTTTACCTTTCCCAAGTTAAACACTTTCATAGCATCATGGTCATAATTTTTCCTGATTAATAGCACTATTTCTTAAGAATTAAAAAAATGTTCTTTACTCGGTAGTTATGTTTCATCGAGTTTCTTACAATATAATCATAGCACAGGACTTGCTTTCCTTTACATAATAAAGGTAACACATCCTGAGGCACATCTTTCAGAATGGCCTCTTTATATTTCAATGATTTACATCCTTGATATGTTGATCTGCTAAAGTGGAAGAGATCCATTCAATAAAGACAGAATATTGAAACCTAAACCTTACCTATGTCTACTTTCAAGAATTTGAGTCCTTGTTTCGAATGAAGTTCAATTTCATATTTATCAACCTGCAATTCCTTTAAAATTATTCCTAAATCATAGGACATGTTATGACAAAAAAGTAATAATTTCTCAACTCTTATCTTTACACTGTAAATTGCAGCGAGCACAATATGCACCAATATAATTATTGAATTTTAAGGTGTGATTATTATGTCTATGTTTATATTGGGCATCTTTGAAGGTGTTACCACATAATTCACAAGTGCTCTGGGAATCATGTCTCGTCTTATCCTCCTGTCATATGGATTACATGATACTGTCTTCTAAACTTTATCTTAGTCCATTTACCACTAACATATAAAATGAAAAATATTAAACTACATCCTCCCCCTTATAATCTTCCCATACACACTATTTACCTGTGCGATCAAATATAATAAACAATAAGAAATGATTTTAAATGGTGAGACCCCAATTTTTTCCCTGCCGGGGGGAGTGGTATCTAATGCAAATTCGAAATCAAATACACCGATGTATTCGCTGGATGTGTATGACTAAAATTTCTAAAGTGTACAGTTGTTCCTTCCAGGCGGGAATACGAGAATCTGATTGATTTTACATCTATTTTCGTGGATATTTTAACTCTTCCGGTGTATTCAACTTCATCAAATAAATATGGCAAGTCTCTTTACGTTAGGTTCATGCATTATCGTTCTAACATACCCGTCAAATCTTTGATTAAAACCAAATAAACTTTCATTCATCAATAATGCACACATGATGTCCTTATATTTCTTATTCCCCTTACGACACATAGCCACAAATTTTCCCACCTTGATCCTTTCTTAATTGATAAACATAAATGACACTTTTTTTTCCTTTTCTAATATGTACAAGAAGGGTATATAATACCGAAAAGATGAAATTAAGACACATGTGCAACATCTGGGTATCTTTATTGTAGACGTTTCGCCATCCAGTGGCTTTATGAATAAAAATTCCAGGACATAAGTTGAAGACAGTAGAACTATGTACAGAAGATGAGGTAATCAGTCCCTAACCTTGCAGTAGGTGCGAAGAGCACCGTAGTCGTGGAGATTCTGAAGCAGAAGCAAGGCGCCTGACGCTTATATAGTAACGCCAGGTGGAAATGGGACGGGTAAACAGACGAGGGCATAGTCACTGGTAGGCGGGATTCCCCAGTGGAAATAGGTCTTACCCAAACAGATGAGTTAGTTTTTGTAGATGTTGCACATGTGTCTTAATTTCATCTTTTCGGTATTGTATACCATTCTTGTACAATTTGTCAGACACTGCAACATCATGGAATCTTGACTTGAGGACATGTACACAACCTTTTGCGACTACGACAATACTACAACTAACCCATCTCTTTGGGTAGGACCTACTTCCACTAGGGAATTCCGCCTACCAGTGACTATGCCCTCGTCTGCTACCCGTCCCTTTCCCCCCTGAAACTACCCCAAAACTACTCAAGGACGGCAAGGGGTTTCACCAATACATAAAGGTGGTGACCCCCACAGATTTAAACAACTATAGGCCAATATCAACTTACCATTGCTATCCAAAAACTTCGAGAAACTCGTGCACAGGAGACTATATTCATTTATAACGGCACAAAACATACTCAACCCTGCCAATTTGGATTCAGGAAAAATAAAGCACTAATGATGCAATCATAAAAATGCTAGATCTGCTTTACACAGCATTGGAAATAAGGAATATCCACTAGGAATTTTTATTGACCTAAGAAAAGCTTTTGACACAGTAGACCACGGCATCCTACTCCACAAACTTGACCATTATGGTATAAGAGGCCATGAGCTTGCATATTTCAATCTTACTTTACTAATAGGTATCAGTATGTCACCATTAAAGACAAAGCATCAACAACACGGCCACTTGATACTGGAGTTCCGCAGAGAAGTGACCTTGGTTCCCTTCTCTTCCTCATATACATCAATGATCTTCCAAACGTATCCCAACACCTGAACCCCATTCTCTTTGCTGACGACACGACTTATGTCATCTCTCACCCTAATCTTGCCACCCTCGACACCATTGTTAACGAGGAGCTGATCAAAATATCGACTTGGATGACAGCCAGTAAACTTACGCTTAACAATGACAAAACCTACATATTTATGTTTGGTAGCAGAGCAGGAGTTGCCAAGTTAACATTAAGATCGACAGCACTCTAATTGCCAGACATAATGAGGGCAAATTCCTAGGCTTATACCTCGACAACAACCTGAATTCCAGCACCCATATCCAACACATAACCAAAAAAGTATCCAAAACGGTTGGGATCCTCTCCAAGATACGATACCACGTGCTGCAAACTGTCCTTCTCACACTATACCACTCACTTATTTATCCATACCTCACCTATGCTATTTGTGCTTGGGGATCAACTGCAGCAACACACCTAAAGCCAATAATAACCCAACAAAAAGCCGCAGTAAGAATAATCACGAAATCCCATCCCTGGCAACACCCCCCCACTCTTCATAAATCTAAACTTACTCCCTGTTCAGTACATCCACACTTACTACTGTGCAATCTACATCTACAGGACCTTAAATTCCAATATTAACCTTGACCTAAAACGCTTTCTTGATAGTTGTGACAATATCCACAGGCATAACACCAGACACAAGCATCTCTATGACATTCCCCGTGTCCGACTAAACCTTTACAAAAATTCAATGTATGTCAAAGGCCCTAAAATCTGGAACACCCTACCTGAAAATTCTAAAACTGCAGACACATTCATCACCTTCAAAACTACCATTAGAAAACTTCTTATCTCCCTGATATGCCCCATCAACTAATTACACGAATACCACCTGGTGGTTCACACTTACACTCACTCACCCATTTGACCATAAAAAATATTAATCTTAATCTTAAAATAATGAATCCTAACTAGTCAAAGTTGGCCTGTGATACTCCAAATACTGAAAATATGTATTGTGCCAAAAACAAAAGCATTCACATTGCTAAACTCACAAACTTAATTTAGTCACTTAGCCATAATACCAACTTTAACCTCATAATTTGCAATATTTTAAATTTAAGAATTAATCTAAGTCTGCCCGAAATCCCTAGCCATGCTAGGTGTTCTAGTGGTACACTCTGTAATTATTATTTTACTACATGTAAACCACACAATAACCAAATTTGTAAACTCAGCATTGTAATCCACAGCCGGGCTGTGGCCCTCGTACGTTGGTTTGCGTGCAGCCCAGCAGTAACAGCCTGGTTGATCAGGCTCTGATCCACCGGGAGGGCCTGGTCACAGACCGGGCCGCGGGGGCGTTGACCCCCGGATCTCTCCAGGTAAACTCCAGGTAATAAGCGTCAGGCGCCTTGCTTCTGCTTCAGAATCTCCACGACTACAGCGTTCTTCGCACCTACTGCAAGGTTGAGGGACTGATTACCTCATCTTCTGAACATAGTTCTACTGTCTTCAACTTATGTCCGGAATTTGTATTAATAAAGCCACGGATGGCAAACGTCTTCAATAAGACACTCAGATGTTGCACATGTGTCTTAACTTCAATTTTTCTAATATACCTAACTTATCACGTGTAATGGGAAAATCATTTATAGAAGATTTTGCATGATTAAGACATCCTCCTTAGTATCGACAACTCTGGATATATTTTTCCATTTGACATTGATAGGCAGCAAAAGCACGCAGTACACACAACCCATCATTAATTTTTGGTTAAATATATTGACTCCCTCGTAGTTTCTTGGGATATGCCACATTTTGATCCTACTTGTACTCTGATTCTACTTTGACGTATTCGATACTGAAAGATTCGATTTGGATCTATGATCCAACCATATCCTCCTGATCTTGCAACTCTGTCTCATATCTTTCTAATATCGTTCCCACCCATCTATCAAAATCTTCAGAGATTTCCTTTTCACTTACTAACTCAAACGCTAATTTATTACAAATTGCCCATTTTGCTCATCAACCGATATGTTTTGACGTAATGTCCTTATAACTATAATCGGGTGGATTCTGAGTGACATTGCCAGAGGTGATCTATCATACAAATCTCGCATCTTATCTATAAAATAATCCTATAAGCATGTAAATCATTCTTAACTCCTGTTATAAGTTGAAGGAACACTTATTTTCCTCACTGTGTGCCTACTCTAAAATTCTGGATGTATGTAAATAATTTCTGGATTCCCATCTGCATCATGTGAGGTAGTTGCTCTCTCATTCTTCACCTCCACTGTTGTGTGTGACATTACCCCCGGGCAACGTCATGAGGGAAAAGTTGCTCTCTTCATCTTCATTAACGAGGAACAGAATATCCACCTCCTGGCGCACCTTCGCGCTGTGAGGTCCCAAACACTACAGAACTACCCTGCACTCTCATCTTCAAATAACCTGGTAGAAGTAACATATTCCCCGTCGACCTCCAAGCTGTCCGTCATTACTCTCATTTCATTCACTTTCAGTAAAATACAGGTGTTTTTCCTAGGAGGAAAAGAAATACCAAATTTCATTAACCAAAAAATATTTTTTTTATATTACGATTAAGATTTCAATGAATAGAACAAATCTTTCACTGGGCACGTTTACAATGGAACAAAATCTTTCTCGAGTGACTAACCCAATTTTACGATAAATATTTTTCTCAACAACAATTTTACATATTACACAAAAGTAAAAGGCACTGGTCACAATTTGGATACATACCTGTTTCTACAGCCTTCTTCCATAGTTGCATCCATGCGTTTCCCACTCATTCTGTAATTCAGACAATCTCTCATCGCGATGTGCACCGCTCTCTTGATTTCCAACGAACGTCGTCGTTTTATCGACAATCCCTCTTCACTAATGCTTCCATGTAATTCGCATATATTCTTTTCTTATCCTCTGTTAAGAATTTCACTCATTAACACACTTTTCCAGAAAAAATTTCACTCGTATATTCCAACAACAGATTATCTAATGTGAATTTTACTCTTAACCCCCAAAAAATTCCGTTATATCATTCAATTATTCCATTACAGGGTCAAAATATGAAGTATATAAACATCCATTGAAACCAAGCCTTTCACGTATATATATATGGGTTACATAATTTACTGTGACAAAGGTTCAATTCAAATGAAAGAATGTTCACTATAAAATATATCCGTTAATTAGAACCATCCGCATACCATTTATCTAAAACATACATATTTTCCCCTCATTACAAAACTTTAATGAGTCATTACAAATTTATGGAAGTCATTAGCCTCCCACCCTCATCAAGAGGACACTTTATATTGCGATACGAATATCGCACATGAAACATGCCCAATAAAGGGTATATGCGTACAATCTACATAGACCCAAAAGCTCCTGCAAGGTCTTACACCTATAATCTTACACCTTTCACACTTAATATATTAATTCAGTCATGACGACCCTGACACATAAAACACAAATTCTCCATACATTACTACATAATTACTTGATTTCATCCCCTTTTGCTTTCTGTACCCACTTGCATGCTACATACACTTACGCCACACATTACCCTTCTATACCCATACACCTCACTCTCACCCCCCCCCCCAGGGGGCGCCCCCGCTGTGTCCCCCTGACTTCCCTCTTCCATATGTAATCCCCAAACCCCCACCCCTTACTCACTCAGCCCAAGTCGCAGATTCATGAGAAACCCTAACTTTAAAACATTCTATAACCTTCCGAAAAAACCCCTTCGTCCACCTCCTCCCATACAGTTCTCTGTTACGACACATCTTTCGATAACCGTTACCCTTAGAAACCCGCCTCCTCACCTCACAAACCCCTCTCTCTCTCATCACCCACGATTATATTTTATAATCCCCATTTATAATCCAAAGCTCTTGTGACACCCTCGTCAACCCTCCCACATCTGGGCTTAGTGCACGCAAAACCGACACCCCTCCGCCCCCCCCCCCTCTGTACCACCTTACTTAACCAATACCTAACACCCTCCAGTCCCTCACAAAAGTAAAACTGCATGAAATGCCGTCTCATCACCACCACAGATTCCGCACCTCACCGCCCACAATTACCCTTCTGGTTCTTAGTACCTCCCCCCACGGTAGTATGCCATGCAGAAAACGATCGTTACCTCCCTCACCCTAGGCTTTAACTTCAGCTTGCTAAACCTATACCAAATACTCTTCCACGCATACATGGGGAACAATCCTTCAACTGGTACAACAATCTCCCTGCAAGCAATCTACAAAAACCCCTATTCGAACTTTCCTGGGTTCTCTAACCAAAATCAAAGCCTCAAAAAAAGTTTCACTTCCCTCAACTCCATTCCACCATCAACTTACCCAACCTATCATGTATTATTTTTCAGCTGCCCCCCCCCCCTCACTTTTTTCGTGCAAAAACCTCCCATTTAAGAAACACACATTTAACCCTCCTTCTCAGATCCATCAACCCCAAACCACCCTGGCCATGCAGGTAACATACAACCTCTCTCCTCAGCCAAACACACCTTGACCCCACACAAATTTAAACACCCCTCTCAGAATTCCCACAATCGCCGTCCCTGTTATTGGGAACACGGCTGCTATGTGCCAAACCTTACTATACAATAATACATTTATTAAAATCACTCTTTGCACGAGAGTCAGATGATGAGGTCGCAATGCACCCAGACGCCTCAGATCCTTTCCCCTCAACCTATTTGAGTTTCCTCTCGAGCAGCAAACCAAGTCATCCTTATAGATGATACCACAAATTTTTAAAGACACCGTTGTTTTTCCTCACAACGTTTTCATCTACCCCCCACCTCCACCCAAACACCCAAACCCATGACCATTGACTTCTCACTATTTACCTACCTGCATCCCTGTTGCACTTCCAAACAATTGCACATCATCCAAAACCCCCAACGCCTTTCCCCTTTCCCGAACCAGGACTGTTGTATCATCTACATATCTTATTATTCCCGGCCACACTTTCCCTACTCCCACACACCCCCACTCGTGTTACATACACAAGTTCAACCATTCTATAGAAGGGGTCCTGAATGCACGCAAACAATATTTTTTGACAGGGACACCCCTGCCTAAGTCCCCTACCATTAAAATCTCCTCCCCCCAAACATCCATTAATCTGTACCCTCATCTTAGCTCCTTGTACAACGTGGTTAAACCCCAAATTTAAAAATTCTTTCCCATAACCCTGCTCCCAAGTATAGCTCCCAATGCTCCCCTTCCACTCTATCATAAGCCCCCTGCCAGTTAAAGCCAACAACGCCGCCCCCTCCCCCCCTTTTGACTCCACAAAACTTCTCAAAATTCCATGACCTTCAATCATCGACCTCCACGCAATCCATATTTGTGTTTTCGAAACCACTCTCCCTACCACATATTAAACCAATTACCCAATCTTTTGCGAAACCTTTTTAATCTGCACATAACGCAATATGGCATGGTACTCCTTGGGGTGTGCTGCCCCTTACCCTTCGGGACCAACACTACAACTGCTGTTTGCTTGCTTGTCCCCATTTACACCCTTCTCCTTCATCTGATTTTAAAAACCTAACCATAAAACCCCTTATCACCTCCCAATGTTGTAGATAAAATTCAGCTGGGAGACCGTCTATTCCCGGTGCTTTGCCCTTCCTCATTCCCCTTAAGCCAAACTCTATTTCCTCTTCCGTTATTACCCCCCTAAAGCTCCTATCACATTCCCTAAATTGCCGTCACATTTCACACCTTCTTAAAGCCACATTCCCCACCCTCCCACTTGTCCATTTATCCGCATACCTTTTATCCGCATATGCACACATTCCTTTCATAGCCCGTATCTCCTGACCTACCCTATAACCTCCCGCCATCTCAGTACCTCTAACCTCGGAATAGCGTAACCTGCTGTCTTTGTTTTTGACGTCGCAATACACACACCGATGGCTTGTCTTCCCAAAAACACCTCCTCAACCCCTGCCTGCACCCTTACCGCTTGAAACCTCTCATTTTGTAACTCCCTAGTCTCCCCTTGACCTCGACAATTTCATCCTAGTAGTTGCCCCCACAGCCCCCCGCCCATAACAACCCCTTAACCCTGTCCTCTAATAATTTGAAAGTCCATATTTTAAATTAAATTTTTGCATTTACCCTCCCTCACATAATATTTCCTAATCCTTTCCTTGCTACACATTTCACGACATTTCACGACATCGTCCACCCTCTGTGCATCCTCGCTAAGCTCCTTCCCATAGGACAGAAAATCCTTCTAACCCCCTCACACTCAATACACTTATATTTAATTTCCAGTAACTCCTGTATATTTCTGCAAGTGCCTCCCACCCAACCTCCACTAACACTGCTCTTGATCCGACCATGCTACTTCAACAGTTTTGAAAGATCGCACTACAACCCCATGAGAAAGATACACCCTATCTAACCTCGCTGCATACCCACTCCTAAAAAACGTATGCTCTTTTTCCCACGCCCCCCCTTAAATCTCCTGTAACCGAATATCCTCATTAAATCCCCTGAGGGTCACCGACACATTGCCTGCCTCTTTCGGTTCCACGTCGCCCTCCTAATAATGCAGTTCCAATCACCCCTACTATTACCACCTCCGGTAATGCACGGAAAGAAAAACACCCAAAGTCCTCACACACAACTCCTGCTTCACCTGTACGTTATTCTCTGCAAGGGGCGTACCGCTTATAAAGGCCACACGTTTGCCCCTCCACAAACCATCCACGTGCAACACCCTCCCCCCCCTCACTTTCTCTGCAAAACAAACGGGCTCGCCTCCCTAATTAGTAAACCCATCCCTCCTTCAAATGGGCAGATGGCAGGGTTACCACCTGAAACCCTGCCACCTCCAACACCCTACCCTCCTTAAAAATTTTGCTCCTGAAGGAACACAACAATCCACTCTAGATTTATTCAGAAACATTCAAACCATTCTCTTACATTATTACACAAACCATTAACATTTACTGTCATACACGGAGGCCTATTAAAGTTTCCTCCCCTGCCTCCTCTCTTTCACTTTTCCCGGGGGGCCCCAGAAATTATGGTCCACTTGTCACCTTCCACTTCCCTCTCTCCCCCCCTTCTTTCGGTGCCTCCTGTCGTGGCCCCCACTACCTTCACCTTCAGCCCCTATTTGCTTCCCAGGCCACTGCGCTGGCGTTAGGACATCATCCGAATCCAACGCAGCGGCCCTCTTCCTAGTGACAATCGCCTCCTCCATAGCTTGGTCTGGGGATGCCTCACAATGTACCTCAACCTCCACTGTACACTGTTTTCAATGATCCCGGCGACACCCCAGTCACGCTGTCACTCCTGTCGTTTGGGCAGTTCTCCTGTCGTTGATGCCCGCAGCCGTCAACTCGTCTTTTACCCACCTTCCCAGGTGCTGCCTCCTCTCAGGTGGTGACAAGGACTTCAACACCTCAGCTAATTCCTCCTCAATTTCCAACACTTCCTCCTGTACTTTCTGCTCGTCTCTATTCTCTGGAAGTGTCTCTGGGCCGGGTCAAGGGCCTCACCCTCTCCCCCAGCCTTATCGCCTCATCCACTATCTCGCTCCATAGACGACCACGCCCTCCTTCACGCCCGTTGTTCCTCACCTGCTCCCTCCGTTGTGAAGCGGATACCTCTGCCTCTGGGCCAGGAGTTTGTTGCTCTTCCCACACGCCGCCGCTGTGTGATCATATTCCCCACATAGTCGGCATGTACATCTTTGCCCGGTGTACGAAACCATGACCTGTGTCCTGAATTCCTGTAGGTACACTAGGACAGTATGGGGTGTCGTATGCCTTTTTAAAGGTTAAAAGTGCCTTCCAGCAGACCTGAAATAGGCACCCGTCACCCACGTACCATGCTGGGCCAAATGAACAGTCCCATATTCCTCAAAAGCTCTTTGATGTCTGTCTCATCAGCCTAAAAGGGGACATTCCCCCACTTGATCCATGTATAATGCCTGGTACATCGACCATCCTCACACGAACAGCGGGTGGTTGCATCAAGACTTACGTAATGAAAATGGTTGAACAACGATTCATAGACCATTGCTGAGAGCAGTTTCACAAAAATTCTATGTGCTCCGTTTAAGGCTACCCCGTACAACTCCTCCATCCTGAATGCCATACGTCTCTCTGATGATTTTAGGTAGTAATACTTGGGCTGAAACTGGCGTTATTGCCCCTCAGAGAAGCTTAACGCCGACATGTTGATCCTGCGTCTATGACTAAAGCCATGTTCTCCTGGTTTGACGGCAGAGGTGCGACAAGCACCACCTCACACCACTGCAGTCAGGTAACTGAGGAGCGTTTGCACAATAGGTCCACAAGGCCCGAGAGCATTGAGGACAATGAATTTTAATATTCAATTTTTCCCGACACTAAGACCCTACACACTTGATCGCTGTTAATGTGTGTCCCTTTCCCCTTTCCCTTTTTACACACTAGATCACTGTTAAAGCTTGGGGTACCTTCCCTTCCTTAAACACTTGATCACTGTTAAAGCTTGTGTACCTTCCCTTCCTGTACACACTTGATCACTGTTAATCCCTTGTGTACCTTCCCTTCCTGTACACACTTGATCACTGTTAAAGCTTGTGTACCTTCCCTTCCTGTACACACTTGATCAATGTTAATGCTTGTGTCCCTTCCCTTCCTGTAAACACTTGATCAATGTTAATGCTTGTGTACCTTCCCTTCCTGTACACACTTGATCACTCTTAATGCTTGTGTACCCCCCCTTTCCCTGTACACACTTGATCACTCTTAATGCTTGTGTACCTTCCCTTTCCCCGTACTACTTGATCACTGTTAATGCTGTGTACCTTCCCTTCCTGTACACACTTGATCACTTTTAATGCTTGTGTCCCTTCCCTTCCTGTACACATTTTGATCACTGTTAATGCTTGTGTACCTTCCCTTCCTGTACTACTTGATCACTGTTAATGCTTGTGTACCTTCCCTTCCTGTACACACTTGATCACTGTTAAGCTTGTGTACCTCCCTTCCCGTACTATTTGATCACTTTAATGCTTGTGTACTTCCCTTCTGTAACACTTGATCAATTTTAAATTTGCTTGTGGTACCTTCCCTTCCCGTATTACTTGATCACGTTAAGCTTGTGTACCTTCCCTCCTGTACACACTTGATCACTCTTAATGCTTGTGTACCTTCCTTCCCGTACTACTTGATCACTGTTAATGCTTGTGTACCTTCCCTTCCTGTACACACTTGATCACTCTTAATGTTTGTGTACCTTCCCCTTCCGTACTACTTGATCACTTTTAAATGCTTGTGTACCTTCCCTTCCTGTACACACTTGATCACTCTTAATGCTTGTGTACCTTCCCCTTCCCGTACTATTTGGGATCACTGTTAATGCTTGTGTACCTTCCCTTCCTGTACACACTTGATCACTCTTAATGCTGTGTACCTTCCCTTCCCCGTACAAACTTGATCACTGTTCATGCTCGTGTCCCTTTCCCCTTTCTGTACACTCGATCACTGTTTAATGCTTGTGTACCTTCCCTTCCTGTACACACTTGATCACTGTTCATGCTTGTGTCCCTTTCCCCTTCCTGTACACACTTGATCACTGTTTAATGCTTGTGTACCTTCCCTTCCTGTCCCACACTTGATCACTGTTAATGCTTGTGTACCTTCCCTTCCCGTACTACTTGATCACTGTTAATGCTTGTGTACCTTCCCTTCCCGTACTATTTAAATCACTGTTAATGCTTGTGTCCCTTTCCCCTTTCCCTGTACACACTTGATCACTGTTAATGCTTGTGTACCTTCCCTTCCCGTACTACTTGATCACTGTTAAAGTTTGTGTACCTTCCCTTCCTGTACACATTTGATCATGTTAATGCTTGTGTACCTTCCCTTCCTGTACTACTTGATCACTGTTAATGCTTGTGTACTTCCCTTCCTGTACCCCACTTGATCACTGTTAATGCTTGTGTCCTTCCCTTCTTGTACACACTTGATCACTTTTAAATTGCTTGTGTACCTTCCCTTCCTGTACCATTTTGATCACTGTTAAAGCTTGTGTACCTTCCCTTCCTGTACACCTTGATCACTGTTAATGCTTGTGTACCTTCCCTTCTTGTACACACTGATCACTGTTAATGCTTGTGTACCTTCCCTTCCCGTACTACTTGATCACTGTTAATGCTTGTGTACCTTCCCCTTTCCGTACTACTTATCACTGTTAATGCTTGTGTACCTTCCCTTCCTGTACACACTTGATCACTGTTAATGCTTGTGTACTTCCCTTCTGTACACACTTGATCACTTTTAATGCTTGTGTACCTTCCCCTTCCTGTACACACTTGATCACTGTTAATGCTTGTGTACCTTCCCTTCCTGTACACACTTAAATCACTGTTAATGCTTGTGTACCTTCCCTTCCCGTACACTTGATCACTGTTTAATGCTTGTGTACCTTCCTTCCTGTACACACTTGATCATGTTAATGCTTGTGTACCTTCCCTTCCTGTACACACTTGATCACTGTTAAAGCTTGTGTACCTTCCCTTCCTGTACACACTTGATCACTGTTAAAGCTTGTGTACCTTCTCTTCCTGAAACACACTTGATCATGTTAATGTTTTGTGTACCTTCTCTTCCTGTACACACTTGATCACTGTAATGCTTGTGTACCTTCTCTTCCTGTACACACTTGATCACTGTTATGCTTGTGTACCTTTCCCCTTTCCCTGTACACACTTGATCACTGTTAATGCTTGTGTCCCTTTCCCTTCCCGTACTACTTGATAAATTTTAATGCTTGTGTACCTTCCCTTCCTTTTACACACTTGATCACTGTTAATGCTTGTGTACCTTCCCTTCCTGTACACACTTGATCACTGTTAATGCTTTGTGTCCCTTTTCCCTTCCTGTACACACTTGATCACTGTTAATGCTTGTGTACCTTCCCTTTCCTGTACACACTGATCACTGTTAATGCTTGTGTACCTTCCCCTTCCTCCTACTACTTGATCACTGTTAATGCTTGTGTACCTTCCCTTCCCTGTACACCTTGATCACTGTTAATGCTTGTGTACCTTCCCTTCCTGTACCACTTGATCACTTTTTAAAGCTTGTGTACCTTCCCTTCCTGTACACACTTGATCACTGTTAAAGCTTGTGTACCTTCTCTTCCTGTAAAACACTTGATCACTGTTAATGCTTGTGTACCTTCCTTCCTGTACACACTTGATCACTGTTAATGCTTGTGTACCTTCTCTTCCTGTACACACTTGATCACTGTAATGCTTGTGTACCTTCCCTTCCTGTACACATTTGATCACTGTTAAAGCTTGTGTACTTCCCTTCCTGTACACTTGATCACTGTTAAGCTTGTGTACCTTCCCCTTCCTGAAACACACTTGAATCCTGTTAATGCTGTGGTCCCTTTCCCCTTCTTGTACACACTTGATCACTGTTAAAGCTTGTGTACCTTCTCTTCCTGTACACACTTGATCACTGTTAATGCTTGTGTACCTTCTCTTCCTTTTACACACTTGATCACTGTCAATGCTTGTTTTCCCCTCCTTTCCTGGGTTACCCCTGAGTGGCTAATTCCCACTCCCTTTGGGGTTTTCCCCCCTGAGGTGGCTAATTCCCACTCCCTTGGGTTTATCCTGAGTGGCTAACACTCCTTTCCCTGCATTATCTTGAGTGGGCCTAAACACCCCTACCCTGGGTTATCCTGAGTGGCAAACCCACCCCCTACCCGGGGTTATCCTGAGTGGCTAACTTTTCCCTACCCTGGGTTATCCTGAGTCGCTAAATTCCCTACCTGGGTTATCCTTAGTGGCTAACATTCCCTACCCTGGGTTATCCTGAGTCGCTAACTTTCCCTACCCTGGGTTATCTGAGTGGCCAACACCCCTAAACTGGTTTATCCAGATTGGCTAACTCTCCCTAAACTGGGTTATCCTGAGTGGCTAACATTCCTACCGGGGTTATCCTGATGGCTAGCACTCCCTGAACTGGTTTATCCCCAGATTGGCTAACACTCCCTAAACTGGGTTATCCTGAGTGGCTAATACTTCCTAAACTGGGTTATCCTGAGTGGCTAATACTCCGGGGTTAAAAATGCGAACGTAATCATATGTTACCTTATCTTTCAGTGTATATAACTCCCAGGTGTTTAGCTAATTTGTTCAGAGTCGTAATATTAATGAAGTGATAAAACTTGTATAATTTTGGATAGAATATACAGTGAGCGAAGGCTGATGGCATCTTGGAGTGTGTTCCAAGGGTCGATACCTCATAACCAGGCCCAAGCAAGACCTGGTGGCTTCCTGGAGTGTGTCCCGGGGTGAAAACCCTCTTCACAAGGCCCAAGCAAGACTGGTGGCTTCCTGGAGTGTGGGACCGAGGGGCGAGATCCTCATCACCCGACCCAAGCAAGACCTGGTTTGGTTCCTGGGAAAAAGTAAGTAAGTAAGTAAGTAAGTAAATAAGTTTATTCAGTATATACACAAATACAGTTACATAGAATTATCATACTTTGCAGCATATGTGTAGAGAACCTAGGATAACCCAAAAAAATCCCGACAGAGTGACTTATTTCCCCTTGGAGTGTGTTCCCAGGGTGGAAACCCTCATCACCAGACCCAAGCAAGACCTGGGGGCTTCCTGGAGTGTGTCCCGAGGGTGGAAACCCTCTTCACCAGGCCCAAGCAAGACCTGGTGGCTTCTGGAGTGTGTTTTCGAGGGTCGAGACCTCATCACCAGGCCCAAGCAAAACCTGGTGGCTTCCTGGAGTGTGTTCCGAGGGTCGAGACCCTCGATGGGAAATAAGTCACCCTGCGTGACTTTCTTAGGTTTAACCCAGGTTCTCTACACATTTGCTGCTATGTATGATAATCTTTGTAACTGTATTTGTGTATACCTGAATAACTTACTAATCTCCAAGCCCCGAACCTGGTGATGATCAACTTGTATACACAGTTGAGATAGAATTACACTGACTGAGAGATCTTAGAAAGCACTCACTAACAGTAAAAACTGTAGTTTAATAACATAGACTTCAACACAGGTTGAACACTAGCTCTGGGCTACTCAGACAGGAATCCTCTGTAAAAATGTGTGGTCAAATATAAGCTGCAGTAAGACCAGAACAATATATAACCTTACCAGGATCAAATTCTGGGGGAGTCAAAATAGTTTTCGAGACAGCACCCAGACAGCACCCCAGACAACACCCCAGACAGCACCCCAGACAGCACCCCCAGACAACACCCCTAGACAACACCACCAGACAGCATCCCCAGACAGCACCCCCAGACAACACCCCCAGACAACACCCCCAGACAGCACCCCAGACAGCACCCCAGACAGCACCCCCAGACAACACCCCCAGGACAACACCCCCAGACAGCACCCCAGACAGCACCCCCAGACAACACCCCCCAGACAACCCCCCAGACAGCACACCAGACAGCACTCCAGACAGCCCCCCAGACAATACCCCAGACAACACCCCCAGACAGCACACCAGACAGCACCCAGACAGCACCCCCAGACAGCACCCCCGGACAGCACCCCTAGACATCAACCCACACAGCTCCCCCAGACATTACCCTCAGACAGCACCCCCAGACAGCACCCCCAGATAGCATTCCCCAGACAGCAACCCCAGACAGTACCTTCAGACAGCACCCCAGACAGTACCTCCAGACAGCATCCCCAGACAGCACCCCCAGACAGCACCCCCAGCAGCCTCCAGACAGCACCCCAGACAGCATCCCTAGACAGCGCCCCATACAGCACCCCTAGACAGCACCTCAGACAGCACCCCCAGACAGCACCCCCAGACAGCACCCCCAGACACAACCCAGACAGCGCCCCCAGACACCCACCCCTAGACATAAAACCCACACAGCATCCCCAGACAGTACCCTCGGACAGCACCCCCAGACAGCGCCCTCAGACAGCAACCCAGATAGCAACCAGACATTTACCCCAACAGCACTCCCAGATAGCACCCCCCGGCCAGCAACCCCAGACAGTACCCTCAGACAGCACCCTCAGACAGCCCCACCCAGACAGCACCCCCAACAGCACCCTCAGACAGCACCTCAGACAGCACCTTCAGACAGCACCCCTAGACAGCGCCCCAGACTGCACCCCTAGACAGCACCTCAGACGAACCCCAAGACAGCACCCCAGACAGCACCCCAACAGCACCCCCAGACAGCAACCCCAGACAGCCCCCAGATAGCACCCCTAGACAGCACCCCAGACAGCACCCCTGACACCACCCCAGACAGCACCCTAGACAGCACCCCAGACAGCACTCCCAGACAGCAACCTCAGACAACACCCCCAGACAGCACCCATAGACAGCACCCCGACAGCACCCCCAGACAGCACCCCCAGACAGCACCCCAGACAGCACCCTCAGACAGCCCCCCCAGACAGCACCCCCAGACAGCACCAATAGACAGCACCCCCAGACAGCAACCCCAGACAACAACCCCAGACAGCACCCATAGACAGCCCCCCCAGACACCCACCCCCAGACAGCACCCCTATGCGTGGGGGTTCGGTAGGAGATGATGGATAAGGTAAACTCTCTTGTTGGATGGTAACGATATATAATGTCAGACTGTGGATGAGAGGTGGGAAGCCCAGGCCTGCCTTTTTTCTGCCTGCTTGGAAGTCTATCCGTGGGGTGAGAGTGAGCCAGCACCTCCACTCACTCATGCTGTATCCCGTGGCGTCATACAGTCACAGGCCTAATAGGGCCCTTCTGTATAAAGCACATGGATGGTACTTAATACTCAACTAATCTATGCATACAACACATGTAAAGGAGGATCAGCACTATGCTGACAGCTCGGTCATGTTACGTATGTCGTCTCGACATACACTACTATGCTATAGGTTTGAACAGGCAGGTGGTTCTGGGCCGATTCTATACAATAACAAATTCATATATAACTTAGAACTAATGGATGGAAATCATAATGGATTTTTAACATACTGATTTTAAAACGTAATGAGTGTTAACATAATGATTTTTTTAAACATAATGAATTCGACTTATAAAAACAATCTTTTGTACAATATGGATGGAAATTGACGATCGATCTGTATTCATGCACTCTACGGATTCTGAGGAAGAATAAATATATATATACAAGGTGAAATTAACAGCAAAGGCAATCTGGTGCACTCAGATCATTACTGTCAAATTCCAGAATATGGAGGGAACGTGAACACGAAAGAAAAAAAAAAGTTCCTGAAAAGAAAAACCGATCAGTTAATAACAAACAGTTGCCCAATTTCCTTCATCTCGGTCATCAGTTATACAGACTGTGTACATTTAAACCAATTCTGTGGGGGTTTGAGGTTTTAGATTTTGCAGAATGGTTATCATCTCTGGGAGGATCGAATTCCTCTGCAATGGCTAAACCCCATGCCTTGACTGAGGGAGATCTGAATGAGTATCTACAAAAGATACTTGTGGGTTTCTCATTACTTGTCGATACGCAAAGATAGAACATTCAGGTTGATTATCTGACTGAGCATTTTGAGGTAAGGGTACAGAGTCAAGAGGATTTCAGCATCTGTACATCAATCGGGGGTAGCTTTATCACAACATCGCATACTAATTTCATATGATCTAAATGCGATTCTTTGTACTACCGTACAATTTCTCTAACCTTATACTTATTGCCAGTATATGTTCAACAACTCGATAAGGGCCAACAAACTCTTGATCGAGCTTAGGCATTGCGGACATTTTGTTGAAATTTGTCAGCATAACTTTCGAACCTACTTCAATTTTTCAACGGCTTAGCACGGCTATTAGTTACTCTACTAAATTTGCGGGTTGATTTATGAAGTGTTTCCCCGGATTCTTCTAAAAACACTCTGAGCTATGCTGGTACGAGTTGCTATGAAATAATCAGGGTTGTAATTTGGGTTCAGAGGGGAAAATATAACAACTCATAGGGTAAAGCTTGTCTACACCATACAATGCATAATGTGGAGTATCACCTATGGAAGCATTGTAAGCAGAATTTATGGCACATTGAGCATCGGGTTTATAACTTCATCCCAAGTTTCACTATTGGGGTTGATAGTGGCTCTCAAGACATCAAGTACTTTCTTATTGGTTCGTTCAGCTAACCCATTGCGGGCAGGATGATGGGGAAAACAATGGTGGATTTAGAGATCTTGTACAAAGTGCACAAATTTTCAAGAATCTCATTACAGAATTTCACCTCCATTATCTGTTACCAAGGACTTAGGGGTGGTATGCCTGCAGATAATGCGTTCTTTAAACGCTTTAGCTACTGTCTCAGCAGTTTATCTGCAATAGGAACTAACTCACAATATCGGTGAAATGGTCTACCATAACACACAGATGTTTGTTGCCTTGGAGGGAACATTTAAAATTAGTTAACAAATAAAGGGGCAACTCTTTCCCACGGTTCGCTAGTGGTTGGGTACACTGGATTGGTTTAGGACCATCGACATTTCCTTTATGTTGCATACAAACACTAAATTTTTTAAACATACTCTGAAATGTCAGTTGCCATATGTGGCCAAAAGTACTTCATTCTGGCTTGTTTCACAGAACGATCCATTACCAGGGCGTGCAACCCCTTGGTATGGATCGTTCATGATGCACCAGGTGCATCATGAACTAGCTGTAGAGCTACAATCACTAGTGACGGGGAAATACTAACTGGTTATACTCTTCTACTTGGATTTACCCAACTCGGCTGTTCGATACAGTAATTCTTGGCTCATTACAAAGTCACTAATGGGTTGTGGGGCTTCACAGTCAGAATAAGATCTTCCTGGAGCAGGAATCGAATCACACCAGAACACAAGGGATCGGTTTTTTCTTACTGGAGGAATGAACAAGCTCGGTGGAGTGGATGACTCTCCCCGGTTGAAAAAATAATGCTATAACAGGGCAATATGAGCAAGGGAGAACGAATCAAACTATCTCTCACTGCAAGCACAGGGGAAAAGAAATGAACACGGTCAACAATACTGATTTTTCAATCTGGTCACACACAGTGACACGAGTATAAACTATAAAGAAACTTCACTTACAAACGTTAACAACATGTGAAAGTTACTCGAGAAATAACTTCTTACATTGCACTGATTACTGTCAACTAGGATGGGATCATCATCGGGAACATTAGGGACAACAACAGACACTCTAGTGAGAGCACTAGCCGCAACAGAGACGTCTTTTGCATACGGCATGTGACATCAACAAGAGATGGCATTTACTAGTTTCAAGTAATCGTTTTCCGACAAGGGATCTCCTGTGGAGAAACTACTACTTGGACTAGCAGACATTGCAGGGGTAGGCTGAGCACCCTAGGCAGTCTGAGTGTCCTTGTACACTTTAAGCAACACTATCTTGCATGTCTGAAGGTGTAGGTGGAACACAGATGGGAGTGACAGTGTTACTAGTGCCTGACCGCTCGGCGACGTTAATAAGTAATGAACGAATCTATAGAAACTTAATCTGAACTTCACATTTCGCAGCACTTTAACAAATCTCAAATACAAGCTGTGAGAACAAACACATTGCTCAAGGGCTAGGTATTGTCTTTCAGTCAGTAAGGAATATTGGTACTGTGGACTGATTCATATTGACTTTGACTGAGAATGACACAGTAAGCTTAATGGAAAGGAAAATGCTTAACTATTCTGCATAAGTAAATAAAAATTGACAGGTCACACTGTAAGCAAAGAAACTCATATAAGAAAATACTCAACTGAATAAACAACACTTTGAAAATCAAGAGAACTTGTACTTTACTCAAATCTAATTTGCTCAACTTTACTTTAATCGAATGAATGGCACAAATGAGTTGTCTTTACTCTCAATGCAATAGGGAAATTCAACAATAAAATGATGGATCAATCAAAAAATGTTAAAATGGACTCAATAAATCTGTGCACAATAAAACAAACTGGGAAAGCAATTCACTAAAAAAAAAAAAAAAATAGCACACAAAGAATAAAATATTATGCACAGAACAGAGCATATGAAACTGACTGAAATAAACTGTAGCAATACTGCAAATAACAAAATTTCTAATCAAAAAGTACTGCACAACACTACACAAAATTTCTGCAAGAAAAATTTTTAATGACAACACAATGTTTGCACAAGAATTATTGCAAAATGAGTCAATGTGCAATAATAAAAAAATTACACACGCAAGAAAAATACCGTTTACAAGAAAAGAAAGTATATCAAGGAATGAATGAGTGAACACTTTAACTCTTAATTGCAGCTTAAGCAACACTTACTGAACAAACAAAGAATGAATTACTTTAAAAGAAGAACTTAAAAAATTTCGTTAAGAGTGAATTTGTTCAATGAAATATAAAAATAATAGATGCAAAAACACAGAAACAAAAAGGTTTTGAACACTTACAGTGATGCAGAACACAACACATCAATATAAACAAAAATACTAGAATTTTCTTGTTATGAAACTTGATGTGTGAAAAATTTGGAAAAAAATAATTTTCTTGCTTGCACAAAATAGTGGGGACTATTGTCTGTGGAAATAAGACAAATTAGACACTGGCTAAAAGAAAAGAATTAACACAAAAATGTTCAACACACAGAGGAAAATAAAATAGCAAAAGAATGAAAACAAAAACAGGAATACACAAATGCTGGGATAAAAAATATAACAGACAACACTGAGTTGTGATGCAGAACACAAGGTAATTTAAATTACTGAATTACTTCACTGGAATATTGAGAAAAACAAGGTGATTCTGAAGTGTAAACACAAGTTCTATACTGCTTACATGTTGCACACAACAAGGAAAAAAACACGAAGGTTTCTTACTTCAAGTATATAAAAAAAAGAACACAACACAACAGACATGAAATTATGCACAAAAATTAACACTGAATTAATAAGAAGAAAAAAGAAATATTGCAAACATATATAATAAACACCGAGTCTAATTGAGTCACTGAATGTCACTAAAAAAAATCACTGGAACACAAAAGAAATGTCTCAACACTCGCAAAAGTCTCTATGAAAAATATTATCACTGTTTGCGGTGTTGTTGACTGAAGTGGGGTGGAGATGGAGGTGGAGGATGGTGGTTTAAGGGTAGAGGAGACTGGTGGGCTGCATTCGCTGCTCCTCTGCACACGTGATAGTAGAATTGCGCTTAAATCGACGATAGACTCACACAGGAGGCTTTTAAAGATGGCTCCACTGATGGAAGAACACACTCTAGCTCTTGACCCCTATGTGGTCTTAAAAATGGTCTAGCTCCCATAATAAGAGTACAAACAGTGGTAGTGAGTGAGTGAGTGAGGGGAGCTGAGGCAGGATGAGGCAGGGGTGGCGAGACTGCATGGTAACTCGGCCTATGGGATGAACGGCGCAAGCCTCACTGGGGACACCCCACTGGCACGAAAATATTCTAAGCCGGCCGGCTTAAAACAAACCCACGAAATATCACAACACCCCAGGGATAAAAAAAAAACTCTGAATGGCTTGGAGCTTTAAGCACAAAGCGATGAGGAAGACTGTACCCATGTGGTTTACTTGAGTACTGGGTTATGACACTTGGGTTAGTTGCTGGCTTGCTTTGCTTAACCCTTCACACAGAATGGCTCGATAACTTCTAACGATGAGCACAGCTGGGGTGGAAAGCTGGGTTGGCAGGCAAAGGTGGATGGGTAGGCTAGGCTGGCTGACTCCCCTCACCACACTGTCTACTGGTTGGCTTACTTTGCAAACTCGGGGCAACCCTCGGGAGGTGATGTAAATAAGCAGACAACACTAATACAACGAGAAATGACCAGTGGGAAAAATGTAGAGGTTTGGGAGACGCTTGCGGAGGTACTGGTGGCTAGGTCGAGCGTTAACCTTCTCGGCAGGCCTACTCACAAGATGGCGACCAGCTCAGTAGAAATTTATCTCCCGAAATCGCTGTAATCGTCAGAATTACAGACCCTCCATTGCCACCAATTTGTCGTGGGGGTTCGGTAGGAGAATGATGGATAAGGTAAAACTCACTTGTTGGGTGGTAACGATATATATTGTCAGACTTTGGATGAGAGGTGGGAGCCCAGGCCTGCCTTGTTCTGCCTGCTTGGATGTCTATCTGTGGAGTGAGAGCGAGGCAGCGCCTCCACTCACTCATGCTGTAAACCAGTGACGTCATACAGTCACAGGCCTAACAAGGGATCTTCTATATAAAGCACATGGGTTTAGTACTATAATACTCAACTAATCTATGCAACAACACATGTAAGGAGGATCAGCAACTATGCTGACACCTAGACAGCACCCCAGGCAGCACCCCCAGACAGCACCCCAAACAGCATCCCCAGACAGCAACCCAGACAACACCCCCAGACGCACTCATAGACAGCACCCCAGACAGCACCCCCAGACAGCACCCTAGACAGCACCCCAGAAAGCACCCTCAGACAGCACCCCAGACAGCGCCCCCAGACAGCACCAAAAGACAGCACCCCAGACGCACCCCCCCGACAGCACCCCAGACAGCACCCCCAGACCCGCACCCAGACAGCACCCTCAAACAGCAACCCCCGAGAACAACCCCTGACAGCACCCATAGACAGAACCCCAGACAAAACCCAGACGCACCCCCAGACAGCACCCCAGGGCAGCACCCACAGATAGCACCCCAGGGCAGCACCCCCAAACACACCCCCAGACAGCAACCCCCGACAACACCCCCAGATAGCACTCATAGGGCAGCACCCCAGACAGCACTCCCAGACAGAACCCCTAGACAGAACCCCAATAGCACCCCCAGACAGCACCCCAAGCAGGCCCCCCAGACAGCAACCCTAGACAATACCCCCAGGGCAGCACCCATGACAGCAACCCCCCGACAGCACCCTCAGACAGCAACCTCAGACAACAAACCCCCCGACAGCACCCATTTGGACAGAACCCCAGGGAGTACCCCCAGACAGCACCCCCAGACAGCAAACCCCCGGAAGCACCCTCAGACAGCACCCCCAGACAGCGCCCCAGACAGCACCAATATTTCAGCACCCCCCACAGCACCCAGACAGCACCCCAGCACCACACCCCAGACAGCACCCCCGACAGCACCCTCAAACAGCAAACCCCAGACAGACCCATAAACAAGCACCCCAAAAAAAA
>NC_069474.1:5326858-5343656 GCF_026875155.1 Cherax quadricarinatus | reverse complement strand
AAATCCTAAGAAATGATCACTCCCAGGTCTTTGAGTTGGTTTTTTTTCGCTCTTTTTTGGGGCCAAGAATTTGTTTTGTACTCTGATAAGTTTAATTTTTCCCCTTTTTTTTACCATATCTGATAATTCAAAATTCTCATCATTGAACTTCATATTGTTTTCTGCACCCCACTGAAGATTGGTTGATGTCCCCCTGGACCCCTTGCATTTTCGAAGGAAGACCTGTCATCAGATTCGAGTGCATCTGCAAAGGAAACACGGTGCAGTGGCTGACATCCTTGTCTATGTCATATATGAGGATGAGGGAACAAGATGGGAGCGAGTACTGTGCCTTGTGGAACAGAGCTTTTCACCGTAGCTGCCTCGGACTTTACTCTGTTGACGACTACTCACTGTGTTTGTTAGTGAGGAAATTATAGATCCATCGACCGGCTTTTCCTGTTTTTCCCTTTTAGAAACGCATTTTGTGCGCTTTTACCCATGGTCACACTTGTCGAAGGCTTTTGCAAAGTTGTATATATTACATCTGCATTCTTTTTGTCTTCTATTGCATCTAGGCCCCTTGTCGTAGTGATCCAATAGTTGAGAACAGACAGGACGACCTGTTCTAAACCCATTTTGCCCTGGGTTGTGTAAACTGATGGGTTTCTAGATGGGTGGTGTTTCTTGTTTCTTAGGACCCTTTCAAAGATTTTTATGATATGGGATTTAGTGCTATCGGTCTGTAGTTCTTTGCTGTTGCTTACTGCCCCCTTTTTGTGGAGTGGGGCTATGTCTGTTGTTTTTAGTAACTGTGGGACGACCCCCGTGTCCATGCCCCCCTCTCCATAGGATGGTAAAAGGCTCGTGATGGGGGCTTCTTGCAGTTCTTGATGAAAAAGGGGTTTCCCTTTGGCCCTGGCGCTGGGCAGAGTGCATGGGCATGTCATTTTATCGCCTGTTCGAAGTCATTTGGCATCAGGATAACATCGGATAGGCTTGTGTTAACCAAATTCTGTGGCTCTCTCATAAAAAATTCATTTTGATCTTCGAACTCTCAGTCTGGTTAGCGGCTTGCTAAAAACTGAGTCATATTGGGACTTGAGTAGCTCACTCATTTCCTTGCTGTCATCTGTGTAGGACCCATCTTGTTCAAGTATGGGCCCAATACGGACGTTGTTCTCGGCTTTGATTTGGCATAGGAGAAGAAAATACTTTTGGGTTTCTTTCCCATTTCATTTATGGCTTTTAGTTCTTCCGGCGATTCCTGACTCCTATAAGATTCTTTAGCTTAAGTTCGATGCTTGCTATTTCTCTGACCAGTGTCCCCTACGCATTTTTAGATATATTGACCTCTTTTTTGGCCGCTGTTATTCTTTTCCGTCGCCTGGTAAAGGGAGCCCCCTGTCTCTTTCTATTTTACATCTACTCTTTCCTTTTTCTTATAGGAATAAGCCTTGTGCATACATCGAGTCCACCGAGTTAATCTGTTCTAGGCATAAGTTGGTGTCTGTGTTGCTTAGTATATCTTCCCACCTTTTATCGGTTAGGACTTGGTTTACCCTTTGGGCCCACTTTATGTTTTTGTTATTGAAGTTTAATTTGGTGAATGCTCCCTCGTGACTAATCTCATTATGTCGGTCTGGGCTCCACGCATTCATGTCTGAACCTTAATTATGTTGTGATCTGAGTATATTGTTTTGATGTGGTGACATTTTCTTATCAGATCATCATTGTTAGTGAAGATGAGGTCTAGTGTATTCTCCAGTCTAGTAGGCTCTATTATTTGCTGGTTTAAATTGAATTTGGGGCAGAGATTTAAAAGCTCATGTGAGTGTGAGTTTTCATCAGAGCTGCCTCCTGGTGTTATTACTGCAACAATATTTTTTGCTATTTTCCCTCCATTTTAGGTTGCCTTAAGTTGAAATCCCCCAGGAGCAAGATGTTGGGTGCAGGAGCGGGAAAGATTTTTTCAGACAGTGGTCAATTTTTAACAGCTGTTCCTGGAATTGCTGGGATATTGCATCCGGAGGCTTGTAGACTACCACAATGGCTAGGTTTTGGTTCTCGATCTTTACTGCTAAAACTTCCACTACATCATTTGAGGCATTAAGCAGTTCTGTGCAAACAAGTGACTCTGCAATGTACAGGCGGCCAACCCCCCCCTTTTTTGCCTGTTCACTCTGTCACATCTGTATAGGTTGTATCCTGGGATCCATATTTCGTTGTCCAAGTGATCCTTTATGTGGGTCTCAGTGAAAGCCGCGAGCATTGCCTTTGCTTCTGCAAGCAGTCCATGGATGAAATATATTTTGTTGTTTGTTGGAAATAAATGGTATAAAATACCGACACAATGGAAATATAAACACATATGCAGTATAATGTGATCCTTTATTGACTACGTTTCGCCCACACAGTGGGCTTTTTCAAGTCACAAACAGAATAGTTCTGTTTGTGATTGAAAAAGCCCCCTGTGGGGGCGAAACGTAGTCAATAAAGGATCACATTATACTGCATAGGTGTTTATATTTCCATTGTTGTTTGTTGCCGGCTTTAGATCCTGTATATTTGCAAAGAAGAATGTCATCGGACTGGTGGTATTGTTGGTACTGGGGGGGATTTTTTTTTCCGGCATTAGATCTGTATCTGTTGGTTTGGAGTGGAGGCCATCGACTGTGGTTCCACTCCAGGAATGACTGGATTTGGTGTACGATTTCTGCCATTTCCTACCAGTTTTTTTTCCTTCCTGGCACTAAAAAACCTCTCCTTCTTGAGTGGCTGTGGCTACCCAGGTTTTCCCATGGCCTGGATTTTTTGATTTTTTTGCCCCCTTTTAATGGTGTGCCTGGCAATTTAATTTAGCACGCCCTTTCCTGTACTGAAGAGGTAACTTTTCGGGGGAAAAAAACTTACGGGAAAGGAGTTTGCATTTTCCTGTTGTATTGGGACGGCATTTCCTAGGGGGTCATAGTTGCAGTCCCGTCTGTTTTTCCAATTTCCCATGCTGTAAAAACCAAGTGCAAGTTTGTGCACAGACTTGGTTTCTGTTTCCCTTTGGGTTTTTCGTGACTTTTCCCTGTTGGTGCATTTTTAAACCTGTCTTTTTCCTACCTCCCTAGCACCAAAAAATGGAGCTCCACCAGTTGTTTTTGGTAATATATCCTCACTATTGCTAGTGGAGCCTCTTGTTTGCTTTTTCCCTGTGGTATTTTAGTTTGCAATTTTGGGTTTTTATCTTATCTTGACTACACTTGTTTCCCCCTACGGTCCTCCCCCTAGAGGTCATTTATAGTATTCCTTTCCTGCGTATAATTCCGACTCCGGACAAAAATCCCAGCTTCACCATTACCGTCTCCCAGGACAGCACCTCCATTTTTCACCAACTGTCCCCCAGACAGCACCCCAGCTTCACCATTACTGCCCCCTAGGACAGCATATCCCCCCCACTTTACTGACTACGGGACATCCCTCCAGCCTTACATTTTCTACTACAGGGCCAGTATCAAGGGCAGTACCATTTCACCCCAGACTTTTTTGTTCCCATCTGTTGTAGAAAGCTTCCGGTTTTCTATAAAGAGCTTTGATGTTATCCTCTTTTAATCCCCCTTGTGTTTTTTAGCCCGCAGATTTATCTCTTTTGGGGCACAGATTTTTCTCTTTGGGGCATCCCCAAAAACACTTCCCTGTTTTAATTAATACTGCTTGTAGCTAGTTTTTGGGATACTGCACGGGGGTGTGACACCAATTTCCACAAAAATGAAAATTTTAAATCCATGTGGAAGCCCGTTTGTTTGTTGCTGAAACTACCACAGCTTCAATGTTTTAAATGGTTGTTTACTGCAATTCTAATAGCAACCTTTGAATACTCTTTTAATAACCTCCTTAAATAAAGCTCTAGCTATTTGTATTTCTTTTCAAACTGAACCCTACCCTTGTTGCCCATTGAGTCGATCTAACAAAAAATTTTGATTTTCAAATAAAATTTTGATGATTTTGCCAATTGAAACCCAAAAAAAAAAGTTTTTTTAAGAATGCCTGTAAAATAAAACAATTCTCTATTTTCTTTTTTTTATGTTTGATAGTCTAAGCATGATGAAATGATAACAATAAGGCATGATTTAAAAGGGAATAATATGCTGTAGGTTATGCTGTTTATAATAGGTACATTATGCACTATTTTAATACCCTAATCTAGTAATACTAGCTGTCTTGAGTTTATTCTCTTTAAAATGCATGATTTAACAAGATAGTTATAATGGCTGTTATTAAATGGTTTTGGTTGTCTTGATGTACTTTCCCTATTAAATTTAATTAAATACCAGAATGTTTTTAATTAGACCTTAAACATCTCCCCCCCCGCCCCCCCCCCCCCAAGCAGGAAGGGGTGCTTCTTCCCCCGTAACTCAAAGGGGCCCCGCCAATCTGAATAGCCTAGGGCCCGGAGACTTCTTAATCTGGCCCTGGGTACACTCTGTAACTATTATTTTACCACATGTAAACCACCCAATAACCAAATTCTGTAAACTCAGCGTTGTAATCCTTACAGAAAAAAAATTTGAATTTTTAAATTTTGAATTTGAATTAATATAATAATCGACTTTTTGGGCATCATAAAAAGTGGCGGAGCTTATCCGTAAGTGCCAGCCAATCAGGAGCCATCTGGGAACACCGGCAGTATTCCCGCTCCAGATAGAGGCAGGAGAAATCTCTTTATTATTACGCTTATATCAGCTTATATATCAACTCTACTGCTTTTATTTTTTAAAATTTTATCTAATATATATAATAAACACTAAAAAATAACAACTAGCATGTCATATATTTTAATGAAAAAATAACCAAAATATGGCACGAGTCCACCACCTTATTTTGAATATAAGAACATAAGAACATAAGAACAAAGGGAACACTGCAAAAGGGCCTACGGGCCCCATGCGGGGCGGGGCCCAAGTCTCCTACCGGTTAAGCCAATGCACCCAACCTAGTCAGGTCAGGTCACATTGATTTAAAAAGGGAGGAACACGGCAACCGACCGGGAGCAAAAGCTATAGGTCTAATCACACCCACCCACATCCACCGTATTTATCCAACCTTTTTTTAAAGCTACAAAACTTCTGGCCTCTAAAAGGTACTTGGGAGTTTGTTCCACTCATCCCCAACTCTTTTACCAAACCATACTTTTTATTTTCCCCTGAATCTGAATTTTTCCAACTTAAAACCATTGCTGCGAGTCCTGTCTAGGCTAGATTTTTTTCAGCACACATTTACCCCCCTTCTTTTATTCCTGTCTTCCATTTATACCCCTTTAAATCATATCCCCCCAATCTAACGTTTTTTCTAGAGAGTGCAGTTCGGGCCCTTATCTATCCTCATGGGGAAGGGTTTCTGATACTGGATCAACTTTGTCATCCTCCTTTTGTACATTTTCCAGAGAATTTATATCCATTCTGTAAAAAGGGTGACCAAACTGTGCAGCATAATCTAAATGAGGCCAAACCCAAGGATGTAAGATTTTGAAGAACAACCGAGGCCCCCCTATTATTTATGCTTCTTGATATGAACCCAAAGGATTCTATTAGCTTTTTTGGGAAACACTTATGCACTTTGTTTTGGTTTTCAGATTACTGCAAACCCAAACTCCAAAATCTTTTTCGCAATCCTAAATTAAGATCCATTTTTTATTTATTGTGGAGGTTTTTTTGTCCTTCCAACTTTAGAACTTTGCTTTTGTCTATATTAAACTGCATCTGCCCTTTCCCCCACCATGCATCAGTTATTCAAATCTCCGGGGTGCCGAATGTCCTCGTCAAATAAAATTCGAGGGGCCTATTTTGGTGTCATGGGCAAACTTGCCGATGTCGCTTTTTATGCCTCTCTATGTCGTTTATTAGATTGTGAACAGCAGGGGCCCAACATGCCCCTGGGGAACACCGCTCGTGACACTTCCCCACTTGATTCTCCCCATTTATGCAAACTTCTGCTGCCTATTTTAAACCATGCCTTATCCAGGAAAAAATTTCTCCTCCTATTCATGTGTTTTAAATTTTCCTCAATAGTCTATGTGGGGACCCTGTCAAAAGCCTTACTGAAGTCCAAATACACAATACATATTCTTTACCATGACTACCCCTCAAATCCCTTAGTGAAAAAAGTTAAAAAATTTCGAAGGGCGGGAACCCCCCCTTTGTAAAACCAGCTGAATTCGTTGATTAATTTATGCTTTTCAAGGGGGGAAACCGAATCCCTCGGAAATTTTGTTCCATAAATTTTCCCACTAGGGGGTTTAGCTTATTGGTCTATAGTTCGAAGCAAAGGGACCTGTCACCTGTTTTGAAAATAGGTATCACATTTGCCATTTTCCACTTATCGGCACCAGCCAGTTTGTAGTGATATGTTGAAAAGATTACCCAAGGTGTCTAACTCCTCTTTCATTCCTTTAAACCCTTGCATAATTCACAGGGCCTGGGGATTTGTTAGGTTTTAATTTATCTATTTGCCTAAGGCCATGACTTGTGACCCTAATAGTGCACAGTTTTTTATCGTCCTGTTTACATAATTTATCATTACTGGAATATCGCTGGTATCCCCCTGGTAAAAACTGAGAGGAAGAATGTGTTAAAAATTCTAAATTTCCTTATCACTGTCAGGAGCTGACCCGAGGAATTTTTGAGGGGGCCTATCTTGTCCTGATCTTACTTCGTAACCTGAAAAAAACCCTTTTGGGTTGTCTTGATTTCTTGCAACTTTAACCTCATAATCTTTTTTTTTGCTTTTCAAATTCCCTTTTTTTCTCTCTTTAACTGAATATATCGATTCTCAATTGCCCCTCCCTTTTTGTTTGCCTATATTGCCCCCTTTTGAAATCAGATATTTTAATCTATTGTTCATCCATTTAGGATTTTTTTTTGTTTGATCTGATTTCCCTATTTGGAACAAAATTTGACTGAGCAGCTAGAACTATGCCCTAAAAAGCATCATATCGGAACCATCACCACCCCCACCTTTCAGGTCATTCCAGTTCAGCCCACCTAAGAAACTTTTCATCCAGAAATCACCAAGCGAAAGTCAGGGAGGGAGATTGATTGCCATTTTGGGGAATTCCATGATATATTAAAAAATGAGTGATTGTGATCATTTCCCCCCCAACCATCTTTAACCTAAAGATTTTTAAATTTAGTGTTTCCCTACGGGGCAAAACCAAGAAGGGGGTTTTTTTCCCCCTATTGGCTCTGTCAAAACTGTTTTAAAAAACTCCTGGATGTATCAAAAAAGTCACCTGACTCAAAATTTCCTGTAAAATTTGCTCCATCAATTTCTATAGTTAAACCCCATTAGACAACATTTTCGTATTTAGATCCCCTTACAATTTCGTCCCAAAAAGAAGTTTACTGCACCCCCTATAAAATTTTGGGGCCCCGTAAATAAACCCCCAAAAAATTATTTTTTTCTGGGCCCTCGAGAAGCTGTAACCAAACAGATTCAGGGGCTGACCTTCAAATTTAATATCTTGTCTAACACAACAATTTAAATTGTCTCTGACATACCCCTACTCCACCACCTTTCCTGTTGACCCTGTCATGTAAATAATTTATAGCCTTGTTGTGACTTTCAGGGGGCATCTCTCTACTTTCAGATTAGCCAGGTCTCTGTTATAGCAAAATATCTATTTTCCTCACTTGCAATTAATCTTAGCTCATCTATTTTATTTTTTACACCCTGCTTTTAGTATAGAAAACCCTTAAGGGGCACCCCCTTTGCTGCCCTCTGCTGTCCCCTTTGTTTGCTGACCGATCTATTGTCTTTATTTAAAACTTCATGCTGAATCCCTTTTAACATTTACTGTTTCCAACCCAAGTGTTGCAACCTGCTTGTTTCCCACACACCCCCATACCCCTATCTTCCATCGTTTAAAATCATAGGCATTTCACCAAGGCCTTCTCAATCGAGTCGCAAGTGCTACCACCCCAGCCCCAAAAAAGTACCCCACCCTTGCATCATATAAATTTTTTGCCATAAAATTGTTCCAGTTGTAATGAATGGGATGAATTTTCCTTGCGTATCGTCTAGCAGCAATTTCCCACCAAATTCCCTAGCAACCATTCATTCCTACCCCCCCTTCTAGGCAAGATGCACATTGTTGGGATCCCCCCTTTTAACTTTAATGAAATCTATACTGACCTGTACTTATCTAGCAGCTCTTCTTTTCCTCCCCTTTCCCCAATCATTTCCACCAGCCGAGGGACAGATAAGGGGCTTGCTCCCATTACCTGACATGATATTATCCAGCCTTTTGACATGTCCCCCCAACCCAGCCCGGGGGAAGCACACTCTATCTCTCATCTTCTTTTTCCTATTACAAAAAGCACGGTCAAATGTATTTACCTGAAGTCCCCAACCACAAGAATGCGCTTACCTCCATTAGCAGGGCGTAGTACCCTTACCTTCACTGGCCACTGAAGTACATTATCCGAAGAACAGAGAAGCGATTTCCTCCTTCAGATCTTCACTCTAATTTTTCCCTTTATCGATGCGCCTTCCTTTACTGTAACTACCGCCACTTGTAGCGGTGCGGCTGCACCTCACTGCGGGACCCGTTGCTGCCCCCCCAACTACAGCCTCCTCACAGCGAGGCAGACTGCACCTCGCTGCTAAAGCCTCATTCCCCCACAACTCCAGCCACCTCACACTCTCCCCCAACCCATTGAGGTGGACCTTCCCCCCCCCTAATCTCCTCCTGGAGAAGCAAGACCTCCCCCTTTAAACTCTCCAACCTAAATTTTTTAAAAACACGCAAAGCAAGCCCATCCCTTGAACCGTCCACACAACCCCCAAAAGCACTCAGGGTCTGTGACCTCACGTGACGATGACCACTGAGTACTGACGACTGCCACTGAGTGGTTTTTAAAAAATGTAATTCCTAAACATCATTTTCTAAGAAAAACACCCAAACAAAGAGATTTTCCGATTATTTTTTTTTTTGAGACGGTGGGCCGGCCGGGGTTCCCGGCCAATAAATTTTTCCTCCCCCCTGTCGCTTTGATGAGAGAAAAAGTGTTTTAAAAATGATAATTGCACTAGAAAACATTTTCTAAGAAATACACCCAAACAAACGAGATTTTCGCGATTTTTTTTTTTTTCGAACGGTGGGGCCCGGCCGGCGTTCCAGGCCAAATTTTGGAAGTAATTTTTTACTTATTTCGCTAAGGTACGCCTTTATTACTTTAAATTTAAATGGAATAAAATTCACAGAATAAATTCTTAATTAATCTCGAGGGAATTTTGAAAATATTCCAAATACTTTTGGGTTTAGTGGGAGTAAAGGGCAGATTTTTTTTTAACATTCAAGAATAACAAACTTTTTTTTTTTGTGAAATAAAAGAAAGTTATTTAGAAAAAGGCCTCTGGTCAATTAGTAAGATAAGAAAATAAATTTTGTTTTGATTTTTTAAACCCCCGGGGGGTTAGCCACCCAGGGAAAACCCAAGAAAATTTAGTGCACATCGAGGGTGTCTAACTTTTTTCCTTGGGGTCCCTTTAAACTTTCCCCCCCCCCGGATGCACCCACACCTCGACTAACACCCCGGTCCTATTTGTGCTAGGGGAACAGGGCAACAGGTAAGGAAACGTTCGAAAATTTTTACCACGGGAATTGAACCCGGACCTCCGGTGTGAAGCGGGAGCTTTAGCCACCAGGGATTTTTTTCTCTCGGGACCAAATGTCCCAACAACCTTACTGTCCCCTGTAGGACACCTTTCCCGCCAAAGCACATTTTTTCTAAACATCCTTTTTCAGTCTTTTCTCATTGTTTTGAGGTAATTTTTTTATAAATATTTTTTTTCAGGAATAGAGAAAAGATTGTCTTGTGCACCCAAAAATGAAAAAAATCTGACGGAAACAAAAAAACAACAATTAAAAGATGAAGGCCCGTCGTCCCAATTTTCCGCTCTGCTCAAAAAAAAATCGAAAAAAATTTTGGAAAATTTACTATTCAATTTTTCACCCTTATGGAAAAAAAAAGATAAAAAAATCAATATTACATAATACGTTAAACTAAAATTTGTAAAAAAGTGAAACACAAATCAAACATTAATCGTCTTTAAAAAAATGAAATAATAAATAATTAATGATTAATAAAAATAATATGTACACATTACTAGTGGAGAATAAGCCCGGGGTGAATTTTTTTAGACATACTTCGGATCGTGGTTGGAACACCGAGCCGTGGTTGATGTTGGGGGAAAGGGGGGGGGGGGGACCAGGTGGATGGACTGTTGGGCCTGATAGACGGACCCCCCCCACGAGTAAAGAATCTAGGAACAGAGGGACTGTAACCCCTGACCCTACAACATGTGAAGCGTGAGTTGCCATGAAGAATACCCTTAAACACTGATGGAGTTATAACTGGGGGAAGGCTGCTAGAATGTTGTGTAGCGCTGTGTGGTCGGCCCAAAAGTGGAAGGGGGGCGTGTGTAGGGAGATTGCCTGATTTACCCTCAGACTTGTCAAGATCTACTGTCTTTTTATTATCTCTTTTGTCGGGTGACCCGAGCTACAATTAAGGCTAAAATAAATGAAATTACTCACCCCCTCGATAAATCACTCCATGATAGGTGTACAGCTTTTTTTTAAAAAAAGGGGAGATTAAAAGAGCAGTTACACTACATAAACTCAAAAATGACAGGGTAACTAGGAATGAAAACCATAAACATCTAATAACTTAAAGGGGGGAACAAAAAACTTACAAGTTTAGGAAACTGCAAGTCCCAATGACGACCACCCTTGGAGAGGAAATACTCTCCCACGGGGGGCAGAATAGGGGGAAAACCTGGAGTTTACCTGAAAGGGTTTGGGGGGCAACGCCCCCCCGGCCCGGTTTGAGACCCAACCCCATACAGGATATCAGGAACTATTTACCACCCCAAATGAACAAGCATACGCCCAACAAACTACTACTACCATTCATTCTAACCTTCCACCATTCCTATCTAATCAAATTTTTTAAACCCCCATTCCCCCCGACTTATTTAATAAAATAAAAAAATTTGAGAGGAAAAAGGTCCTTAAAGAAAAATCGTGTAATTTACTAAAATTTTTACTGAATTTTACAACTTAACCCTCAGAGAAAAAATTTGGGTAACCCTTGTATACACTACATGAAAATTTGAAGGCTTGGAGAGCCAAGTCCACCTCAAAAAGGCGACTGTTTTGGTTCCCCTTTCAAGTCTCTAGGTATTTCAAATGTTTTTGACCTTTCTAAATGGAATTCTTTAGCTAATATAAACTTAATTTTGAGATACCCCACAAAGACCAAACTTTCCCTTTTCTTCTGTAGGAAAAAGTTCCCGGCAAGGAAGCAACAAGGAAGGGAGTATCTTCAGCACTGTAATAGCACCACACCTAGGCCGGTATTGGACGCATCAGTTCTCAAAAAAAATGGTTACTGAATCTACTCTTTTGTTGGGGGTCTTTAGAAAGGATGATTTATTGCATTCAATTTTTCCCGACTTCATCAAAAGTTTCCCGACTTCCCCTACAGACTTTTTAAAGGTAGTCAGAAAATATTATGTAAGCTCTGTAATATTGGGAATGAATTTTGCTTAGAAATTCACATAGCAAGAAAACTAGATTAGCTTCTAGATTCTGGTGAATTTAAACTCTAACAAATCAAATTTACTAGGGAGAGGCTGCAAAAATTATTAAAAGAATGAATCCTAGATATCTAATTTGATTAAAACCAATAAACATTTTTTTCGCCTTGGCAGTGAGGGCATCAGGCGTAACCTAGTTAAGCTGAGTTAATTAATTTTGGGTATATTTTTTTTTCCCTTGGAGGGGCATTGTGTAGATGCAAAATAAACTGAGCATTAAGGGATATTTCCCCAAGACCTTTTCGTCAATCTCATGTAGGTCACAGGCTGTCATGGCCAAAGTTCTGCTATCCTTGGTGCATAGGAAAAATGTTATTCATTCAATTCAAGTTTATTTTCCCATAAGGGTTCAAGTGGGTTTTCAGGGTTTTTGGGTATTGTGTGGTTTACATGTTATAAAATACTAATTACAGAGGGGGCCACTAGACACCTAGCTGGGGCATTTGGGCAGACTAGTTAATTCTTAAAAATTAAATCCTTACAGATTATTGTATTAAGGCTAAGTGACTACATCATAATTTTGAGCTTAGGGAATGTGAATGCTTTTTTTTGGGACAATACAAAGTGTTTATATTGGAGTGTATAGGGAAAATTTTTGCTAGTTTGGGTTTATTATTTTAAGATTAAAATAGTATTTTGGGTTTTAGTCAGTGGGGGAGTGGTGTAATTGTGAAACCCCCAGGCGGGTTTTCATTTTTATTTTCTGGGTGTATATTGAGATAAAATGTTTTTAAACTGTAGTTTTGAAAGTGATGAATGTGTCGCGTTTTTTAGAGTTTTCAGGGATGGGTTCGTTTTAGGGCTTTTGAAATACATTGAATTTTTTTAAAGGTTTAGTCGAACACAGGGAATGTCATAGAGATGTTTGTGTTGGTGCTGCTTTGGATCTGCCACAAACTTCAAAAAAAGCGTTTTTTTTCAAGGTTTAAAATTGAAATTTAAGGGCCTGTAATATGATTGCACAGTAGTAAGGTGGATGTTCTGAACAGGGAGTAAGTTTTGATCTATGAAGAGTGGGGGGGGGGGTGTTGCCAGGGATAGGGTTTAGTGATTATTCTTACTGTGGCTTTGTTGGGTTTTTTTTGGCTTTAGGTGTGTTGTGCAGTTGAACCCCAAGCACAGATAGCATAGGTGAGGTATGGATATTAAGTGAATGGTATAGTGTGAAAGGGCAGTTTGCGGCACGTAGTATCGTATCTTGGAGAGGATCCCCACCGTTGTTTTATACTTTTTTTTTTATGGTTGGATATGGGTGCTGAAATTTAGGTTGTTGTCGAGGGACAGGCAAAGAAATTTTCCCCCATTATGTTGGCAATTAGAGTGTTTCGATCTAATGTTAAATTGCCCCCCTTTAAAAATTTGGGGGGGGGGGGGGGGGGTTTAGGGGGAATTTTGGGGGGGAAAAAGGGGGGGTGGAAATTAGGGGGAGAGGATAAGTGTGTGTGGGTTGGGTTGTTTGGAAGATATTGATGTTGGGGGGAGAGGGGGAAGGTTTGGGGAATGTTGTGTGTATTGATGAGGTGTGTTTTTAAGGGGGATATGTATAAAGAAAGGGGAGAATTTTAAAATATCAAGGCAAAGGGGTCTTATACCATAGGATTAGTTTTTGGAGCAGGTGGGCCTTTATGTGTCAAAATTTTTTAGGCAAAAAATTCTAGCGGATTTCCTTATTTTCCAATCTGTTTGAAGCGGTTAGGATTTTTTTTATCAAATTTGTGTTTTTTTATTTTCCTGAATCCAAATTTGGGGAGGGGGTTTAATATTTTTTTTGACGTTTTAAATAAATTAGTTCCTGTGCACGATTTCCAAAGATTTTGGAAGCAATGGTAAATTTTATATTGACCATAGTTTTTTTACATCTGAGATCACCACCTTAATGTAATGGTGTAACCCTGCTGTCTTGAGTAGTGTCGGGAGGTCTAGTTTCTAGTGACTTTTTAAAAAGTAATGTAATAATATGGAAAAAGGACATGGGCCGCTCATTTTTTACATAAAGGTGGGACATGAACAGATTCTCCAAGTTATTTTTTAAAGGGCTTGTACTTTTTAAGTGACTTTTACAAATAATCCACTTCCCCTGGGCTAGTTTTGGGACAAGATAGAATGAATTTGGGAAAAATTCCCCCCTCTAGGTAGTCCCCAGCATGGGCGTCGGTACGTGGATTTTGCTGGGGAGATTAGATCTTATGTTTGAGAAAAGTCGTTTATCTTGTTAGCTGTTTTAGTGGGTTTCAGTGGTGTTTTATGAGGGTTTTAAATTTGGGAACAAAGTCTTGTTTTTTTTTTTATTTCTGGGGCCCCAGAATTGGGGAAAGGTTTTCCCCGGGCTTTTTTATAATCCTCTTGTGTCAGTGAATCTGCTGGAGTAGTACACTTGTTTTGGGTTTCTTTATTTTTTTTTGGGGAAAAACCCTTAATATTGTTTAAGAAATCTTTGTGTATTAAGCCCTGTCTTATTGCTTTTATATTGGGGTTTTTATCAATGAATTTCATAAAGCGCTGGTTAGCCATTTGGGAACCAAGCTGTTTATTCGTGATCTGTTTTTTTTATAGGACAATGTTTGTAGTATTTTGTTAAGAAAAAAAGTCTGTGCAATCGTCAATACCCCTTGCATTGGGGAATTCTGTAGGCCCGTCAACAGTCTTTAGATCTGCTGTGAAATTTCTTATTGAGGCCTCGTCATGGAGTTTAAATGAAACTTTGTTGTTTTTCGAGTGGTGGCTCCTAATGTTTATTAAGAGGAAGGTTGGGCTGGGCAGTAGTTGCTGTCTCTGATTACCCCTAAATTTAAGGGGGACTAGTATATAGGTCTATATGTGGTCTATTATGGTTGCACTTGTCTCAGTCAGCCTGGTTGGTTTAGTTATTGTTGGTATGAGAAGTGTTTTTGCTCATATTGTTGATGAAATCATTTACAGTCTGATCATCTGGTAGGCCCAAGGATGATATTGAAGTCTCCAGCTAATAGAAGGTGGTGCTTGTTCTTTTTGTCTGTTTGTTATTAGTGACTTTAGATTCTCACTGAATTTTGGGGATGTTTGTGTGGGGTATCCAGTAAATGGCACCGATTGTTATAGCGTCTTGAGGTTTTTTCAGAAAAAATTAGCTAAAATGTATTCCCCATATTATCTTCTTTAGCCAGGTCTCAGTAAGAATAATCAGGAGAAGGGTGCCTTTAGTGACTCAAGGAGTGCCAGGAGGTCATCATATGTTTGCTTAAGGACTGATGTTGTAGTTAAGAACGATAGACTTGAGCAGTGTTCAGGATAGTGCTGGCTTGTGATGCTATGTAATAAAGGCAGTTACTTTCCAATAAGTTTTGATTGTTGTTTAGATTAGGGGGTTTAGATCAGGGTCAACGTGATCATTCATTTTAGGTTTAAATAGGGTTGTTTATACCTGTATTATGTGGTGAGTTCTAATACTGATTCTGTAGTGGTGGGAGGTTTGGGTAGGTATATAGCTAAAACCACAATTTGCCCAATAAATAATTAAAATTTAATTGTTTGTCTGTGTTAGTAAATAGTAAATAAACTATAAAAAAAATAAATAAAAAATTCCGTAAGACCAATCTATAAAATTTAATTTTTTGGGTTTTTAAGATTTAGTGTTTTCTAAAATAAATAGGTAAAATTTAATAAAAAAAAAAACTAGGTATTGAATTAAGGGTTTTAAATTGTTTAAAAATTAAAGTAAACTTGATTAAAATTGAAAAATAAAATTACAAATGAAGTACCAAAAGAATAAAAGTAAATTTTAAAAAGGATGCTTGGTTATAAATTGATATAAATTGACAAAAATAACAGGCACATTACAGGTACCAGAATAAAGTTATTAAATATACAATAAAATTTGGGAAATTAAAAGAAGATGTAAATTATAATGTCAAAAGTAAAATTGACTGGTAGTAAATATGGTGATAAATTAGACACAGGTGCAACTCTTGGGTATCTTTATTGAGGAAACGTGTCGCCACACAGTGGCTTCATCAGTCCATACAAAGGAGAATCTTGAAGAACAGGAGGGAGAATGAGGTAACCAGTCCCAGCCCTTTAGTCGATGTGGTCAGTCCATCAATCTTGAATAGAATACGGCATAAGTGCGGAGAAGGAGCTTTTAACCCATAGGCAGGAGAGGTGCAGCAGTCGTAGGTGGTGTCACATTTGTCGAATGTGGAAGTAGGTCGTGCCCAAGGGTTAGGCAAGCAAAGAATTCCCAAGTATTAAAATCCCAAGAAGTTGCAGTGTCTGACAGGATTGTAGATCAATAGTTCAGAGAACCAACAAGTTGATAAATTAGACACAGGTGCAACTCTTGGGTATCTTTATTGAGGAAACTGTGTGGCAAACGTTTTCCCCAATAAAGATACCCAAGAGTTTTCACGTGTGTCTAATTTATCAACTTGTCGGTTCTCTGAACCATTGATCTACAGTAAATATGGTGTTTAATAAAAGTTTAGTAAGTAATAATGATTACAAAAAAAATTAATTAGCAAAAATAAAGTAAAAAGTTTAAAGTTTATTTCAAGTATTAAATTTTAAGAACAGTTTATTTGGATTCAATATTGGACTGGTAGTTATACTAGAGGTTATTTGGCAGTACAAGGTATTTAAGAGTACTCTAAAGATATAAATGTGGTTTAAAACAGGTTATGGTAATTAGACAAGTAATGGTAATTAAATTATGTCAAAAATGCTAAGAGTAAATTGTACTTATAGCAAAAAATGGTAATTAATACTATTAATATCAATTTAAAAGTATTTAAAAAAATGTGAGGTAGTAATATGGGCAGAGAAAGTATCAATTCAGCTAATATTTAAGCAATCAATAGTAAATAAGAAAATTACATAAGGTGACTTATGCTTACCAGTAAAATCACATAATGAGGTAGTTGATTATTTAATTACTAAGATATTGTACTATTTAAATTTTAAGAATAAAGGAGCAAAATATGCACTACACTATGTAGGCTTTTAGGTTGGAAATGGTTGGTTGGACATTGTTTAGGGGAGGGATCTAACATGACTTGGTAATTGGTAATATGCTTTTGCAATATCAAATTTCTGTAAGAAAGATGATAAATTTGTTCGGGTTTTTAATGGGAGGGCTCAGTCCCACCCAAATATAACCCCTAAAATTTTATGCTCCAAGTAACTATCCATGGGGGGG
>NC_069474.1:5257863-5326358 GCF_026875155.1 Cherax quadricarinatus | reverse complement strand
GCGGGTTTTGGGGACCACCACCGCTAGTTCTTGCAGTACGCCGGAAACACCCGATGACAGAAAGCAGGTTCTTTAAAACCGCCAATGATGTGGGGTTATGCCCTGCAATTTCAACAGGTACACAGGAATTAACCAAAATGGGGAAGTCTCGGACGTTAGTCCTTCCCACCGTTCTCCTCGTTGATTCAGGTACCCTCTCTGTCATCCAAGCTGAAACATAGACAGGTTCCCCCACTGTTTAAAAGAAATCACTCTCCGGGAAAGTAAATACCCAAAAGACGGGGTGATTATTACAACGTCAACTTAGAGCAGGCTAAAAAAAACAAATTTTTTATTATTGGCCAAAGTGAACTTCAACCAAAAAAACCACTAGAATAAAAGGCAGCTTTAAACTTTCAGTATGAGGGGACTTGAGTCAGTGATTTACTGTTTACCAAGCCCTACGGGTCACCTACGGGGGGGGAAGAGGGAGGGAAGGGATAGTGGGGGCAGCTGACCCTACGTTTAAAACACCCGCAATCAAACTATCACTTAGGGGGGGGGGAAAAAGGTGGGAAAAGTGGGAGCTTGACTTACCCCACCTTAACAATAGCCGGCAATGAACATTGTTACTAATACTCCCTCTCTTCCTATTATTGAACTTTTCCCTCACAAAAGGGGTTTTGACAAAATGTCACCCACACACCAAACTACACCAACTGAAAGTTTTATGACACCCCCTCCCCCCACACACCATACTTTTCCAGACTGTATGTTCTGACCCCTGTCACTCCACACACCTACATACCAGACTAAGTGTCTGACACCCTGTAACTCACACCCAACTAACAGACTGAAGTGTTCTACACCCCCGCACTCCACACACTATTTTGCACCCAAAAATTTCTGACACCATGCCACTCCACACTCCATAATACACCAGACTGAAGTGTTCTGACACCCTGTCACTCTACACACCATACTACACCAAGCTGAAGTGTTCTGACACCCTGTCACTCTATACACCATACTACACCAAACTGAAGTGTTCTGATACCCAGTCACTCCACACACCATACTACACCAGACTGAAGTGTTCTGACACCCTGTCACTCCACACACCATACTACACCAGACTGAAGTGTTCTGACACCCTGTCACTCCACACACCATACTACACCAGACTGAAGTGTTCTGGCACCCTGTCACTCCACACACCATACTACACCAGACTGAAGTGTTCTGGCACCCTGTCACTCCACACACCATACTACACCAGACTGAAGTGTTCTGACACCCTGTCACTCCACACACCATACTATACCAGACTGAAGTGTTCTGACACCCTGTCACTCCACACACCATACTACACAAGACTGAAGTGTTCTGACACCCTGTCAATCCACACGCTATACTACAAAAGACTGAAGTGTTCTGACACCCTGTCACTCGACACACCTTTCTACACTAGACTGAAGTGTTCTGACACCCTGTCACTCCACACACCATACTACACCAGACTGAAGTGTTCTGACACCCTGTCACTCCACACACCATACTACACAAGACTGAAGTGTTCTGACACCCTGTCACTCAACACACCATACTACACCAGACTGAAGTGTTCTGACACCCTGTGACTCCACACACCATACTTCACCAGACTGAAGTGTTCTGACACCCTCTCACTACACACACACCATACTACACCAGACTGAAGTGTTCTGACACCCTGTCACTCCACATACCATACTACACCAGACTGAAGTGTTCTGACACCCTGTCACTCCAAACACCATAAAACACCAGACTGAAGTGTTCTGACACCCTCTTACTACACACACACCATTCTGCACCAGACTGAAGTGTTCTGACACCCTGTCACTCCACACTCCATACTACACCAGACTGAAGTGTTCTGACACCCTGTCACTACATACACACCATACTACACCAGACTGAAGTGTTCTGACACCCTGTCACTCCACATACCATGCTACAGCAGACTGAAGTGTTCTGACACCCTGTCACTCCACACACCATACTACACCAGACTGAAGTGTTCTGACACCCTCTCACTCCACACACCGTACTACTCCAGACTGTAGTGTTCTGACACCCTGTCACTCGACACACCATACTACACCAAACAAGTGTTCTGACACCCTGACACTCCACACACCATTCTACACCAGACAAGTGTTCTGACACCCTGTCACTCCACACACCATTCTGCACCAGACTGAAGTGTTCTGACACCCTGTCACTCCACACACCATACTACACCAGACTGAAGTGTTCTGACACCCTGTCACTCCACACACCATACTACACCAGACTGAAGTGTTCTGACACCCTGTCACTCCACACACCATACTACACCAGACTGAAGTGTTCTGACACCCTGTCACTCCACACACCATACTACACCAGACTGAAGTGTTCTGACACCCTATCACTCCACACACCATACTACACCAGACTGAAGTGTTCTGACACCCTGTCACCCTGTACACCATACTACACAAGACAAGTGTTCTGACACCCTGTCACTCCACACATCATATTACACCAGACAAGTTTTTATGACACCCTGTCACTTCACAAAACCATAACTACACCAGACAAGTGTTTCTGACACCCTGTCACTCGGGCACACCATAACTACACCAGACAAGTGTTCTGACACCCTGTCACTCTGACACCATACCACCAGTGTTAAAACCAAAATGATATTACCTTTATATTCTTAAACTTCTGTCGCAATTTTGCCGCACCCCCCCCGGCCACCCCCCACAAAAAAATATAACTATCACCAACCTGTTTGCATTTAACTTCACATTAAAGGAAACTAGAAAATTATACTATTATGAGTGAAAACAGAAAACAACAAAGACTCAAAAATTTTTTATTAACAATATTAACAATGGGATACTTTCCCTTTACTTAACGCAATGAAACCTCAACCTGGTGAAAGAAATACACTTCAAGTGATTAATATTTCTAAGAAGGTTGCAACAATGAATGTCAACAACTCCCTATAACAACTTATGTGCAATTATCTTAGCATGTAACCCTATTAATTCAACATAGTATATAAATAAGAACTTTATGTTATGAAAAACATCACAGAATACAAAGGTAAAACGTATGGAACCCTAGCCATGTAGCGGCTACAGGCAAAAAATTCTACATATTTCCCTAACACAGATAAACTAAAACAACTTTATGGCAACTGCACCTAAACACAACTCACATTATATGACTTAAGACTGCTATGTACATAGATAAGAACATAATAAAAAATTTTTAATTTGAATAAGTCGTCACAGTTGATAAATCTGCCTTAACATATCAGGCATAAGAGAGTAATTCTCATTGTACAGGTCCGTGTCCAACTTTTATGTGGTCTCATCTTTCTACATACAATAATATGCTTATTATCTATACATTAGACAGTACAACATACTGGACAAGCAACTGTCCATCACTTCCAACACAATATACTGCCCTACTCCTCACTCTGCACAGTGTTAGAGGCAAAGACCCCCCCCCCATTTATACCTTTCCCATCATTCACTACTTCCTTGAAGGAACATAAGGACTATATGAATGGTGTATAGTCAGTGACACTCAAGAAAATGGCCATCTCCACAGGTGCTAGCACCCGTGGTCCATACATTATTCACTCACGCATCACTCATCCAACATACACCCAAACTTTTGTTTTCATCCATAACCAGGGAGGCGACCCTGTTTCCACCCATGACTTCCTTACCCCAGCAACACTTTCCAGTCGTACCCTCCCCTCCATCGTACATTACAAGTCCAACAATACCTGTAACATAAGTTGCCTATATCCCTCTGAAAAATCCCTCTCCCACCTCCTCCCATAAATTTCCCTATTTCTACATACTGTTTTATAGAACGTTCCCGTTAACACCCTCCTCTTCACCTCACTAACCTGTTTCCCCCGCAATCCCCACGCTATATATATATAATCTACTATACTGTACCCCACAGCTCTGATGACACTGGCATCCCAACCCCCCATGTCGAGACTTAATGCTCTCAATACAGAAATTCCTTGACCCCCTATCCTATATATCACCCTATTTAACCACCCCTTGATACTCCTCAGTCCTTCACAAAAATATACTAGATGAAACACTGACTCCTCCCCACCACATATCCCGCACCCCCCGTCAACCACTCGTCTATCCCGTAGAACCACACCCGACGGTAAAATGCCGTGCAGAAAACGATACAGTACGTCACGAGCACGAGGTTGCAACCTCATCCTACTCAACCTATTCCATATACTTCCCCATGCATACATGGAGAAAATTCCCTCTACAGGCGCTACAACCCTCCCCGCTAACAGTGTACACAACCTACATATTTTGACCTTCCCCGGCTCACGATCCTACGCCATAGCCCTCAAAACAGTTTCAAAATCACGCAACTCAACTCCTGTATACATCCGTTTCAATCTGTAATGGATCATGGCCAAGTATTTAAAAACCCTCCTAAATATGTTCGTTATTGCCTGCCCAGTTAACCCTTAAACTGTCCAAACGTAGATTTACATTTTTTCAACATTTAATAGTATGTAAAAAAAGTAGACCTTCTATTTTTTTTTTTACATTTGAAAATGTGTAAAAAAACTTTGATCTACATTTTTTTTGTTATGTTTGAAAATATGTAAAAAACATAGATTTACTTTTAGATCACTATGCATGTGAATGTAGATCTGTTTGGATAGTTTAAGGATTAATGGGAACATGGCTGCCATGTGCCATACTTTGCTATACAATAAGACGTTAATAACAATGGCACGCTGCACAAGGGTCAAATAATAAAGTCTCAATGCACCCAAGCGTCCCTGAATCATGTCTACCAAACTAATCGAGTTTTCCATGCAAGCCACAGTCAGATCGTCTGCATAGATAAGACCACAATTTTTAAATGAATTCCCCTGCCTCCTCACGACTGCACTATCCCACTCAACCCTTCCTGTCCAAGCTCCTAACCCCATGACCATGGACTTGTCTAAATTCACCCCCATACCAGTTGCCACTGCGAACATTTGTACTACACCATCTATTGTATCCATTGACATCCCCTCCCGAATCAGAACAGTAGTATCATCTACATACCCTATTAAGACTGGCCAAACCTTCCCAACTCCACTCCCTGCTCCCTCTCCATTATACATAATTATACAATAATTGTGACATTGGACACCCCTGCCTAAGTTCCCTACCCATTACAATCTTCCCACCCAATCGATCATTAATCTGAACCCTCGCCACTGCACTTCAGTACAACGCCTCAATCCAACCCACTATTTCTTCCCCAAACCCCTGTTTCCTGAAGATGGCTCTCAATGATTCTTGTTCCACTCTATCGTATGCTCCTTGCTAATCCAGTGTCATCAAACCTCCCGCCTCCCCCCCTTTTGCCTCTACAAAATCCCAATGTAACCCATGCCCCTCCACCATAGACCTCCCTGGTAAACAAAACTGAGTTTTCGATACTACCCACCCAACTATGCACTTAAACCGATTCCCCAAAATCTTAGCAAACAACTTATAATCCGCGCATAACAACGAGATCGCCCGGTAATCCCGAAGCGTATGCTGCCCCTTACCCTTCGGTACCAAGACTATGACAGCCGTTGCCTGCTTCTCTCCCATCTCACCCCTCTCCTTCATGCAATTTAATAACCTAACCAAAAAAACCCACATTAGCTCCCAATGCTGTTGATAAAACTCTGCCGGGAGTCCATCAGTTCCTGGTGCTTTGCCCTTTCGCATTCCACTTAAAGCCCTCCATATTTCCCCCTCAGTTATTTCCCCACCCAGTGCTTCCCTATCACTGTTACGCAACTGACATATCACACTCCCACACACCTGTTCTAAAACCCCAGCCTCTACACTTTCTCATTGCCAGTAATTCTCATACCACTTATCTGCAAATGCCTCTATTACTTCCATAGCTTGTATGACCTGCCCCTCCCTATACCCCCCCATCGACTCATGAACCTCCAACCATAGAATAGCCATTGCTTCCTGCCATTGTTTTTGCCAACGGAATTCGCACTATGAAGGCCTGTCGCCCCATAACACCTCTTCCACCCCTGCCTGCACCCACACTGCTTGGAACCTCTCATCCTGTACCTTGTGCAGCCTTCCCTTAATTGCAATAACATCATCCATAGGATAAGTGCCCGTCACCGCCCCCCTCGTATTACAACCCTGTAACCTGTCCTCCAAATTTTAAAAAAGAATTGTGCATTTCCCTTCTCTTATAATTTTGTTTTAATCCGTTCTTTACCCACCACCCCCCCAAATCACCACATCCCCACCCAATTTACTCGCCTTAACCCCTCCCAAACATGCAAATCCCTCTAACCCTCCTATCACCAAAAACACACTCATTTTTAACTTCCAATCCCCCTGAAAACCCTGCTAGGACTCCACCCCTTTGCCACTCGCCCCAGATCCAAATTAGCTATTTTTCTTTTGGGGGAAGAAATGTCAAAAAAACCCCCTTGAGATATATACAGCCTACCCCAACCTACCGTGAACCCCTTCTTAAAAAATGTCCCTACCCCCTTTCCCCCCTCCAACCCATCCCCCAAAAGAATATCCCCCAAAAGATCTCGCAAGGCGCCCAAAACTGCCCCCCTCCTTTTGGTTCCATGTCGCCGTCCTAATAACACAGTTCCGTCCCCCAAAAACGATGGCCAGAGGGAAACCCGAAAAAGAAAATATTCTTCATATACAAAAACCCTCTTTACTTTAATCATTTTTTGCTGGTGCTCACTCAAAGGTACCCTTGCCCCCCTCCCCCACCCCCCACCAATACTCAACCCCCCCCCCCCTTACTTTTTAACAACACAAACGGGCTCGCCTCCCAAACTGTACCCCCCCACCTTTAAATACAGGATATAGTCACCCCTGAAACCCTGCCCTTTTCCCGCACTTTCCCTACTTGAAATTATGCTCCCAAAAACACTACATCACTCATTTTTGACGAATCATTTTAAAACCCTTTCTTTTACCCTTACACAGTCCATTCACATTTACAGTCATAACCAGGCCCCTGTTAAAGTTTTTTTACCCCTGCGGGGACATCCTCCTCCTTACGGGGGTGAAAAGTCCCAACACCTCCTCAAACTCTTTCAAACCCTTACCTCCCCTCACACACACTTCTGCACCGGCTCCTTCAAAATTTTCGGTTTTGGTAAGCACAGCTGTCTCACACAGCCAGGTTCTCGAGGGGGTCCACCCCCTCACCACAAACGCCCACACTCTTGCTTGTGCATGGGGGCTCGTAAACAAAAGCGCCCCACTGGTAAAAAGGTGCTTCTTTTGTTTGTGCAGGTCCCGCCCTGCTTCACACACATAGCCCCAAAGGGTCGTAGCCCCACATAACCTCACGTAGTCTCTGTCCCCCGTATATACAAGAACCGTGTTCAAAGTCCTCCAGTACAAAAATAAAAAACGGGGAAATGTCCCCTTAAAACGGCCCATATAGCACCTGCCGCCCACTGCCTGCTGTGCCAGAGTAAGGGTTTTATCACCTCAAAAAAAAATTCGTATGTCAGTCTCATCTGCCTTTAAGGTACATTACAAACTTGACCAAAGTAAAGTTGGGATCCAATCAAAAGCACCTTCAAGCTGGGACATAAGACTCACGCTTAAATCTACACCAAAGACTCGTACACGAGTGGAATCAGTTTAACGAAGGGGCCTATATGCTCCATTTAAGGCAACACCATCACCTCATCCCCTGGATACCATACTCCCCTAAGATGGGCGGGGTAACACCTTTCATATAGATCAATTGTGATAGGTACATAAGCCTTTTATTTGATTTAGTCGTGAGGTATGCAATATTTTGTTAGCTTGATTGGTTGTCGCGGCCATTTTGTGCAATAATCCAGGGGTACCTGACTTGTTCCTGATCACATTTTCTCCGCCTGCTCTGGCATGATCTTAGACGGTAGATATTTTATAATAATTAGACATAAAGATATATAGAAAACGATAAAAGAATAACACGGAGGGGGGGAAGGAAAAAGAAAAATGAGCATCTGCGCTTGTAGGCAAGGGCGCTGTCACCTTGCCTGTTTAAAGACTGTAATACCTTTTAGAACACATCGACATGGATAATAATTATACTGAGTGTAGCAGAAAGTTCAGCTATTTTTTGGTAACAACTCAATTTTCAGATTTTTTTCAATCTTTTTTTTACTCCGCGCGCCGGCTGTGTGATAAACCCCCGAGGTGAAGGGAGAAAAGGGCTGTAAGGAATGCTAAGAGTTGTGTGTCAAACTTTCGTATAGAAAAGCAGTTGATAATGGAAAGTCAAAATTTATTGTAAACCAAAGGCAGGGTCATCTGCAAGATAAGGCAGGAGCGGTAGGGGAGCGGCATCGTTGGAGGTAAATCCTAATAGCTCACTGGGCAATTCACAAGAACGTGAAGAACCGAATTAGGTACCCAACAAACCTTACAGAGAGGAATAGGGTGTCGTTCCATAACATACCCATGGGTAAGGCCAATGGGAGAAGGGAGGGAGACGAGCACAGTCTTCTGAGTACTGCAACAATGGTAAGATGGCCACAAAACCGAAAAGTGGGTTTAATAGAGTGCCTATTTGTTACTGGTGCAAGTGTCCGATACGTAGTGGCAACGGTCGCTAACGTGCAGAGATGCCAGTAAAATAATCTTGGATGGAATATTTATAAAAAATGGGAAGTTCATGTACTGCTGACCACAGACTACATCCCCTGTTCATTTTCATCACATTAAGTGTCCAGGGATCACAGAAATGACCTGTCTCTGTGTTTTTGCTAGCCAACACAGTGATCAATAGTTTGGATACGAAAGGACCAGTGGATAAGGGGAATCAATTGTTTGATAGCTGCCATTAATCAGGCATTGGATTCACAGCATGAGGCCTGGTCCACAGGACCGGGCCGCGGGGGTGTTGACTCCCGGAACTTTCAGGTAAACTCAGGTAGCTTGTAAAGACTGAGGCAATATGAAGTGATTCACAAACGTCCGAAGGACAGTCCCTATGAGGATGACATGCAAACTCGGTGGTAAAAATATAGCTGAGTCTAATATATGACTCCTCAGACAACATGTCGTCAGAGGAAAACCGGCCACGAACCAACAACGTCAGAAGAGATTTAGAACATTATATAAACAAGTGATGGGCATCGAGTCATGAAAATGGGATGTGATCAAGGAATAAAGAGAGCGAAAAACAGTAGTAGGTTTGGAAGAGTTATTCACACGAAGAAGTAGAGGAAGAGCAGACACGAACCTGGGACCTCCCAAGGGGAAAGGGGAAGGAGAAAAAAGGTAGACGCTAAATGAACATACTATAAGGGAGGCAACTGTGAGAGGACAGAGAGAGAAGTGAAGATGAAGAGATAATTGTCAGAGTACGAAGGGGCCGCTGAACAATATAAACGGGTGTTATTACTAAACTATATGTAGAAGGGAACACAAAGGTACTGTGAGCTCAGACAAGTAAGGAAGGCTAATGAGATTAAAACTACTTTACTATAACGACGATTCTGCTAAGGTAGGAATGTTCTCTGCGCATCCAGCATAGAGGCTTTCAACAATTGGATGAAACGAAAAAGCACCAAGGCATTAAATGTAGAGAAGAAACTGATGTTGTGTGAATAAAAGTTAGAGCGTGCCCTTGCAAAAGCCATATCTGGTTGGGAAGGAAAGAGAAGACTGTGAAATCTCCAAATACCATAAACAGATTGTAACTGTTTTCACCGGAATCATTACATCACCTTCGCAGACCTAAATGGTCAGAGCAATGGGACGATTAATTAATGAGAAGGGTATCAAGCCCTGTGGGTGCCTGCAGGCAGAAATTAATTCCATTGTTGAGGGAGAGGACCCATGCTCCAAATAAGATTGAAAAGTCCAAAAGGACTGTAAAGTGGACTGATTAAAATGCAGATGTTGTTAGCATTTGGATATGAATTTCCATCTCAAGATCAGCTGCCGATGACTGTGACAAGTGGAAAGCATGGACGCTAGCTCTTCTAGGAGAGTGAAAGGTAATTTATATATGCTCCAATCTGTATTCAAGAGTAATCAAGCTCCCAGGGTATGGCTTATAGTACGTAAGAAAACGAGGGACAGAGGAGAAGCCCTTGGAAGGAAGAAGACAAGATAGTTCCTGATGATTTCCATGGTAACTTCAAGAGGTTCTTTTGGACTAGCAACCAGTAAAACAGGAGTTGTGGTGTCCGAAGCGTATACTTGCTACTCAATTTCTGCACCGCTTTTTCCAAACCGACACACATAGGGGAAGCGGGGTGGGTAATGGTAGACATGTAGACTTGTCAACCAAGTGCCCATTGCATTCGTGTTGTTGTATGACGGGTAAGCGACTGCCTTTGCCACTTAAAATCCAAAGACGATCTGGGGTATGATTTATTGCGATTAATTCAAATTCAAATTCAATTTCCAAAGATTTTTAATTCTCTATAAGGATTACAATGCTGAGTTTACAGAAATTTGGTTATTGGTGTGGTTTTACATGTAGTATAAAATTGCTGATTACAGAGTATGTAACCTACTAGGAAACTGCTTAGCTTGGCTAGGGCATACCAGCGGCATACTGTTTTATTGCACAGTAGTAAAGTAGAAGTGTGGATGTACTGAACTGGGAGTTAATTTAGGTTCTTGAAGTGTGGGGGGGTGTTTTTGCAGGGATGGGATTAGTGATTTCTTCTTGCAGCTTTCCTTGTTCTGGGTATTATTGGCTTTAGGTGTGTTGCTGCCAGTTGATCCCCCCAAGCACAAATAGCGTTAGGTGAGGTATAGGATCAAATAAAGTGAGTGGTTAGAGTGTGACGAAAGGGCATTTTGCGGCATGTAGTATCGTATCTTGGTGAGGATCCCAACCGTTTGGATACTTTTTTGGTTATATGCTGGTTATGGTGCTGAAATTCAGGTTGCTTGTCAAGTATAAGCTAGGAAATTTTCCCCCATTATTTCAGGTAATTAGGTGTTGTCTTCTTAATGTTAATTATGTGCATCTCTGCTCTGCTACCCAAACATATTATAGTAGGTTCTTGTCAGTGTTTTATGCGTAAGTTTATTGGCTGTCATCCAAGTCGATATTTTAATCAGTCCTCATTCACAAGTGTTGAGGGGTGGCAAGATTAGGGTGAGAATGAATAAGTTGTTCATCATCAAAGTGAATGGGGTTTAGGTGTAGGGATACGTTTGGAAGCATGTCATTGATGTACAATGAGGAAGAGCAGGGGACCAAGGACACTTCCCTGCGGAACGTCCGTATCAAGTGCCGGTGATGCTGATACTGTGGCTTTAATGGTGACGTACTGATACCTATTAGTAATGTTAAGATTTGAAATAAGAGAGCGATTGCCCTTATTCATAAATGATCAAGTTTGTGGGTAGGAGCCGTGGTCTACTGTGTCAAAAGCTTTTCTTAGGTCAATAAAAAATTCCCTAGTGGATAGTCCTTATTTTCCATTGCTGTGTTAAGGCAGATCTAGCATTTTTATGATTGCAACATTAGTGCTTTTATTTTTCCCCCTGAAACCAAATTGGCGGGGTTGTTGAGTATGTTGTGAGCCATTATTATAAAAATTATATCCAGTCTCTGTGCACGAGTTTCTCAAAGGATTTTGGATAGCAATGGTAAGTTAGATATTGGACCTATAGTAGTTTATGTCTGTAGGATCACACCTTTATGTATTGGTGAACCCTTTGCCCTCTTGAGTAGTTTCGGGAGGAGGTGATTTGTCTCTAGTGACAATTGTTATTAGTAATGAAATAGCTATGCGAAATGTCTGGGCCACTCGCTTGTACAGTAAATGGTGGGACATGAGACAGATTCCCTGAGTTATTTTTTGAGCTGACGTTATAATCTTCAATGACTTCCGTGGGCTCATTTGGTGTAAGGATAGAAAGGAATTAGCAGGAGAAATTCTTCCTAGGTAAGTCCTCAAGGACTTGGGCATGTAATCTGGGAGGGCTTTTTCTGGCGCGATCAGATCCTATGTTTGTGAAGTCGTTATCTTGTTAGCTGTGTCAGTGGGATGTTAGTGGTGTTTCATTAGGTATTTGTTTAGGACATTATTCTGGTTTTTCTCAGGTTTGTGTGGTCCTAGAATTGAGGAGAGTGACTTAAGAAATCGTAATGACACGATTGCAAAAATAAACCATTACCCCGGCGGATTGAACCCGCGGTATAGAGTATCAAATACTCCAGCCCGTCGCGCTAGCACTAGACCAGCATTGCCACCAATATGATTCACATCCAACCTTGGTATATTTCTAACCATAGGAAAGTTAGCACAGAGGCCTGTGCTAATCGCTTTCCTATGGTGTTAGAAAATATACCTAGTTGGATGAATATTATTGTGGTAGCCTGGTCTAGTGGCTAGCGCGACGGCTGGAGTTTTGGAGTACTCTATGACGCGGGTTCAATCCCGCCGGGGGGGTTTCATGGTTTATTTGCTCGCATTCGTGTCATTACGATTTCTTGAATAGTCATGTTGACGGCAGTGTAAGGGATTGGCTAGAGTTCGTCACGGCCAGCTAGCTGGAGATTCGTTCTGTAAAAAACTTGCATTTGTGGTAACGAGGTGACTGTGCTAACTTTCCTTGGTTGTTAGAAATATACTAGTTGGATGATTCTATTGTGGTAGCGGTCTAGTGGAATTAGGCGCGACGGGCTGGAGTTTGAGACTCTATTGACGCGGGTTCAATCCCGGCCCGGGGTTCTAGGGTTTACTCTGAGAGAGTGTTTTCCAGTTCTTTTTTTATATCTCCTCTAGTGTGTGTGAATCTATGGAGTATGTATATTTTGTTTTGGTTTTTTGTATTACTTGGTGAGAGTGATGAATAGTGGTTATAAGAGTATCTTTGTGTATTTAAGCCCTGTCTATAATGCTTTTCATTTGGTCAGGTGTTTTGTCAATGGATTTCAGGATATGGTGCTGGTTAAGCTATAGGGCAACAGCCGTTTGTTGTGATCTGTTTTGTTTTTATTAGACACTGTTTGTTGTATAGTCTAAGTAATTTGTTGGAAAAATGTCTGTCAGTTCTCCTTGGGAGAATTCTGTAGTCAATCAACAGTCTCTAGCGTCAGCTGTGAAACTTCTTACTGAGGCCTCGTTCATGGAGGTCTAATGAGCCTTTGTTGTATTCAAGTGGTGGTGTTACTAATGTTTGTAGAGGAGGGGGAAGGGAGAGGTAGTGGGCGTAGTGTATCGCTCGATATATCCTGATTTAAGGGTGGGCTAGTATATTGGTCCATATGTGGTCTATTATGTTGCAACTTGTCTCAGTGAGCGTGGTTGGTTTAGTTATGTTGGTAATGAGAAACAGTTGTGTTGTTTATATTGTTGATGAAAACTGTTACAGGCCTGACTATCTAGTAAGCAAGGTTTGATGTTGAATCTCCAGCTAAGAGAAGGTGGTGCTTATCATTTGTCTGCATTGTTATTAGAGTCTTTAATTCTCAACTGAAATTTTGGATGTTTGTGTGAGGTATCGGTTAAATCGGCACGATTGTTATAGGTGTCTTAGTTTTTTACAGTATAATTAGCAAAATGTTTTCCCCATATTATCATCTACAAGCAAGTGGTTGCTAAGAACAAGATAATTGGTTTAGAGTAATAGATTCGCAAAATACACCCAACTTGGTTTTGGTCTGCAGTTGTGAATGCTGTTGTATCTGTAGATGGGTAGATATCTATTGTGTGTCCTGCTTAAGCAGGTCTCCGTAAAGAATAATGCAGGAGAAGGGTGTATTTTAGTGATTCAAGGAGTGCTAGGAGGTCATCAACATAGGTTGCTTAGGAATGATGTTGTGTTAAGGTATGAAATGATTTTAGCATTGTTTACGATAGTGGTGGCTTGTGATGCTGGTAAATAAAATGTAGTTACGTTTCCAATAGGTGCTTTTGAATTGGGTGTCTGATTATGGAGGTTTAAGATACAGCGGTCAACGTGAATCATTAATCTTCTAGGTTTAAAATTTGGTTATTTATATCCTGAGTTGGTGTGTTGTGTTCTAGTTACTGACTATTGTAGTGGTAGGAAGGTTTGGACAAGTATATAGCTAGAGTATTTTGGTCATTGTAGGTTTAGTCATTTACTTTCCTATAATGAAGTTGATGTTGTCTATGGGTTTGTGCTGGATATGAACTAAAATACAAACTAGGTATTAAACTAGTAATTAATGAAAAATACAAATTTAATATATAGAACAAGACTGCTCACTTGTAATTGCAACTATGGTCTTATAATGACTTTTGTGGATTAGAGAATAAAGTTTTTCTTTTTTTTTCTTTTTTTTCTTGTTTTTTTTTTTATTTCTTTATTTTTTCACTTATTTCTTTTCTCCTTTGCTCTCCTTTTTTGTTTTTCCTTTTTTTTTTTATCTTTTTTCCTTCTTTGTTTTGAGCTCTAGTATGAGCTCTAAGCTCCAATAGGTTTAAAGTAATAATATAAAAATACATATTATAATAGCACTTAGGTCTATCACTACTATTGACACTATTGTTAATATAGTGAATTTGGTATTGACTATGCATTGAGTTAGTAATGTGCTTTGGACTAACTGAATTTTAATCGAATATATAAAAATTACAAATTAAAAATAGCACCAGTCTCTCACTCTGTAATTGCATATGTCTTATATAGTGAATTTGGTTGACTTATGTATGAGCTGTAGAAAGTGCTAGTAGTTACTCAACTAGGTTTAGTCTAATAATATATAAAATTAATATTTACAAAATGGCGCACCAGTCTCTCACTAGTATTGCACTATGGTCTAGTATAGTGAATTTGGTATTGATATGTATTGAGCTAGAATGGAGCTAGAGTAAAACTATGATTAAACTAAGAAATAATACAAGGAATACAAGACCTCTCCAATAGTAATTTGCACTAAGGTCTTATATAAGTTGTTTAACGGAATTAGAGTTTAGGGTCATAATTAGAATTTAATAATTGATCAGGATAAAATATACACAAATTAGGTAGCAAAATAATAATAAAAATGATAAAATAAAATTGGCAATGACTTGGTTATAATATGCTAGTTAGATGGTAGACAGGATTATATAAACGTTGTAGTTGAATTTATAGTTTAAAAATGTATGGAATAAAAAATGGTCAGTAAAAGAAGTTTATAATAAGTTTGATCAATTAGTTTAAGAGTAGTTAAATGGCAATACTAGGGATATATTTAGGATTAAATTTGGGCATTGAGTATTTTTTTAAAGTGAGGTAGAATTATTGAAGACAAGTTTATGGTTAGTTTATTATAAATAAGTTGGAAACAGTTGATGTGTAGTGTAAAAAAGGAAATAGATCTGTAGATATTAAACACAATTTAAAGCATATGAGGTTAGAAGGTCGTTGAAATACAACAATGGACAATTAAAGAGCCCACACAGCTGTTTCAAATGCACTGCATGGGCCCACACAGGAGTCCAAGGCATCACGTAATGTCTGATGTAAAGGCCTGCCTGAGGTTTGAGGAATAGAAAATGACGGCTGCAGTCAAAAATAACATCGAAACTGGTGGCCGTGCACCAGCTCATCCATAGAGGACGAAGAAGGGACCCCACCCAAAAGGGAAATAGCCAAGCGGGGGCTGGGTCAAGGCGGTCGGTAATATGTAGTAACAAATAGAATAACGGAAAGCGATCACTGTCCTGGCAAATCGGGAGAATAGCGACCAAGTGTAATCAAGTGCAATTGACGAGGAGCCAGGAAGAATAGATCAAATGCAAGATTGAGAGACTGAGTTCGAGAGTCAAAATGGGTTGGAGCCCTGTATTTCAAACTTAAAGAGGATGAGAAATGTAGAAAGTCTCCAACTGATCACCATGAAGAGTAACAGTGGGCCCCCACAGAAGATGAAGATGAGCTTAAAATCATCTAACTACAAGCATGGGCAGGCAGAGAAGAGATCAAGAACGCAATATCCAAGATATAAGAATGCACAGGAATGGGGAGAGATATAGAGAGCAAATTGTATTCCATCTGTGCAAATATGGGCTAGACAGTATATGCAGTGAGAAAAAACAAAGACCTGTTGATACGGTTTACCATATTGCGCAAGTAGTGCACTCTCAGTTCAGATTATTAGGAATGGCAAAGGATCAGAGAATGCAACAGCTGAAATAGCCTGACACACGATGAATAAACAGCTGAAAGAGATTTTGGGCCCTTGTAACCCGACACATAATTGGGGAGAAAAACTGGGGAGAGCAACACCTGGATCTCTCCCTGATTACCATTTATGAGGTCACCAATATTCCATTGTAAATAAGTCATTATTCACAAGACAGATATGCTCAACAATAAAGACTCAAATCTATGGGCTATTTTGGTCAGTGCAGTCAATGTGTGGTGGGCAACAGATATAGTGTGTAAGCACAGAGGAGGTATCAGAATACTGTGAAGGATAAGATTTGCTGTGAGGGGTCAAAAATAAGAAGGGGTTGATAGAAGGCACGATGGTGTCAATTCGATGGTTTCATCTCCTGCAGTATAATTGGGATCAGTGTTAAAGTGTCTCATAATGGACTAAGGAAGATTGCTGATACATTGACTTCAGAGACAGATGAGGTAGTGCAAGCAGAGATTAGGGAGACTTGAGATATGGAGGGAACCAATGAGGTCTGAGATAGGGAGGGAAGTATCGACCAGGAGAGTTGCGCTGGTGTTGGGATAGAAGAGACCTGCGGTGGGAATAGGAGAGTAGGGAGGTCTTGAAGGTAACTGGGGAAGAAGTCTGGAGCAGGGAACAGTAGAAGAGGGGCCACCACAAGTAAGAGGGCGAACCTCTACCTTCTTGTGAGAGTTAGAAAGTGAGAACGAACTACGGCACCTGAGGGCCGGGGAACATGTAATCATTGGGGAAAATGCAAAGAGTTTTTGGGTTATGAAGAACAGGTATCAGGCATATGCAGGTGATAGGCGCCAAAAGAAAAGATGAAGGAGGGTGAATCCTAGCAGATGAGAAACTAGAGGGTGGAAAAGAAGAAGTAGTAGAGGTAGGAATAGATACGGGAGCGTCAGAGTTCAGAGGGTAAAACTGCAAAAGATTAGAGATGGGGAGAGTGAGCCCAGAAGGATCGACAGCTGAGGAGCTGGTGGACGAGGGGACTGCCAAGGTGGGGGTGCCTAAAGGTAATTCAGAATTAAGGATATACGTTGAAAGATTCCCCTGAAGGTGGAGCCAAGAGAAAGCCTTCGCTTACTCCTTAAGACAACGGATTTCTTGGTCTTAGATAGGACTGACAAGGCGGGAAAAAGAAGGATGAGGTTATTTCAATTGAAGGACAAGTGGAGAGGGGAATACTGCCAGATGTATTGCATTATCCTGATGAAACCGCTGACCAGGGCACTCTGCTGTCAGTGCAGTATTCAGCAGGGAGTATGTCCGAAAGCACCAGGCAATTTTGACCATGTTTTGAGGGGTATGACCACTTTACGTGACTTCTAGGATTTGGCCTGAATATAATGGATGGACAACAGTTCACACCGTCAAAGGTTAAGCAGGCGATGTTATGGGAAAGTGCCTCTGTCACGAGCAGGAGGATATATGTTATCTTACTTTGAGATTTGAAGGTACTGAGGGCTAGTGTTCCAAAATATCATCACAAACTTAAGACAGTAAATCTACTTTTGTATTCAATGGTTAAGCGGTTTAAACCAACCATACTACTGCAAGAAAAGAATTGAGAGTAGCATGAGTGTGAAACTGTGATTGGAGAAGATGAACAAGACCATGAGCTTATTCTGACATTCCGAACGTTAGATGCCATCACTGCTTCGAGAGTGTGAGAGGCTATATAAACTGGCCAATTGTGCTCGTTTAAGAGCCTTTACCAGTACTAAGGTTTTGAAAGATAATCATTTAGAGATGTCGTAGTAAGGAAAAGAATTAGTCCATGCATAACTTGTAACAAGGTGTATAACGGAGTTGGTGTCGACTTAGGGTCATTTCTATGTAGAATGAGGCAATCATCGAAGAACATCGTCAGCAACTGGTCTGGCATGTTTAGGCCGTAGTTCTCCGGGTGCCGCACATGAGGTCGAGGGAGATCCGAAACCGTTGCACCATATTATTTTGGGGGAGTGGACATATAGGTAAAGGGCGTGCATAGAGGCTCCAGTGGCCCTCCAGCAGCAGGGTGACTCGAAGTCCAATCACCAGACAGAAGATACAGGGGTTTGGGAAAAGTCTGGAGATTGGTCCAATAACGAAACCGGGTTAGAAACAGTATGTGGTATACAAAAATCGGGGATGGGAGGGAGGGGTTGGGGGTTATCATGGACAAAACCTCCTTGATGATGGTTATTTCTTTCTTATTATTGTTTTTAGAGAAAAAGAGGGAAATTAATGGAAGAAAAAAGATAGATGTACAGTTGAGGGACAGTCAAGAGAGGCAACAGTTCATTAGTGTTCACATAAAGTCTAACAGGAATCCTTGGTTATAGCAAGAAGTATAAATAATAGAAGTCTCAGGGTTGTTTCTCAACTCTATAGATCTTTGGTTTTTAGTTCATTTAGATTATGCTGCACAGTTTTGATCACCATATTTACAGAATTAATATAAATGCACTGGAAAACGTACAAAGGAGGATGACAAAATTGATCCCATGGTATCAGAAATTCTCCCTATGAGATTAGAATGTGGGCCAATGAACCTGCGCTCTCTAGAAGGCGTTGTATTAGGGGGATATGATTGGGTGTATAATGGAAATGGGAGCTAAATAAAGGGGATGTAAAATAGCGTGCTAAAAACATATCTAACAAGTCAGGACTCGCAGCAATGGCTTTAATTTGGAAAAAAATTCAGATTTAAGAAGGGATTATAGGAAAAAGTTATGGTAGACCGATGCCGTGCTCCTCCATTAATCATTTAAGTACGTGTTGACCTCATAGGTCAAGGCATTGTCTTAAGCCGGTTGGGTGAATTGGGAGCTAGCTGCATCACATAAGCCAGTAGGCTTGTTGCAGTGTTCCTTCTTATCTTTTGTTCTTATGTTCTTAAGACCGTTGAGCCGTGTAGATGCAGGCATGGAACCTCAGTACCATACCTACCCTTCACGCCGGTGTAAAACACAGTGCTCTGGAGATAGCAACCTCAAAAATCTACCGAAGCCACTTGGCAGACCCAAAGGAAATGGACGGTTGGTGGAAAAGACCACACGAATCATACTTCCTTTGGCTGCCACCTCGCAACCAGAACAGACAGGCGCCTCTGGAGATACATCTTGTTTACCGGCAGGACACCCCGTCTCACTTCGGAAATCGGAAAGGGAACAGCGGAGCCTCCCAGATAATCAGATTCAATGGCATACGATGCACACCGAGGATCCTCACAGAGCGAGGCATGTGACATGAACTTGGACTCACCTTTCCCTACCTTGAAACTGTTAATGCCAGAGAAGGAGGACCCTGGAGGTACAAAAGGGATGGGGGAAATGTGCGCGTTGGGATGGCAGGAGGCTGGGAAAATAAGGGGGCGGAGATGTTGAGGATGAGATAAGGAAGGGCGATGATTGGAGGGTATTAGGTTCAGTATGAGAAAGGAGACCAACAAGTGTTCTTGATGATTCATATGAGATGGAAGAGCCTCTTTGCCTCGTCAGTAGGATTGTTCATCTAAAGATTCTTAACATTTACCACGTAGTAACAAAGGGTTCAAGAGTAACCACTGTCAAGTAATTTTTGTCATGTCTGCCAGAACATTAGTGTAGTTGTGTCAATTACACCACATTTCTGCACTCTCAGTTTCTGTACCATGTTTTGTGTGAAGATATAATTCAAGTTATTAAGACCAATTGACAGAATTTCTTCTGTAATTTTCTTGCAATATTTATATGATTTAGCCTGGGCATTCCATTGACATCTATGAGGTAATGCAATCCTTGCCACAAATCTTCAAAAAAACTATATAAGATACTTTTCCAAGTCTACTAGTAAATGTTTAATTTTATTTGTAACAAATACCAAAACTTATACCCATACTTTAATCCTTTCTTGATTTTTGGTATCAAAATAGGTTTTATATTGTCCATGATATAAGGCTTTACGTTTTCAGCAATCATGGTAGAGGAATTTCAAGTGTGGATCTTGGGTCAAGGAGTAATTGTATAAGAGACCTAAACCTTGCAGCATTTCATCTTCATTAGTCACATGTATGAAGGATTGGACTAAGGAAGCCTCTGGCCTGTTTTATCCAATAGAGAAGTCTCGAAGGGTGGAAACCTTAATAGCTGTCACTGGGAACTTTCCTCATGTCAAACAAAGATCAGGGTAGATTTAGATAACGATGCTACTCCTTTGGTTAAAGGGTGAGAGCACAGTCTAGTTTCTTTAAAATGGACTTGAGATGAATTGGAGCGGGGGTGGGCTCGGTGGCTCCCCATAAACAGATGGGATATGGTGTGGCTGAAGAGAGGTTTCACTCCCCAGAAGTTGGTAGAGAATGTTGCATTATCAGGTCAGAAGTGACTTGTGTCCCACGGGTCTGGACAAGATCCCTATGGGGATGCCCAACCCTGGAAAGAAGGGAAGGGGGGCTTCAGCTACCTCGCAGAAGTTATGGATTCATAGGTAAAGGCTTTGGGGAAATCCGAGAGCTGAAAAATATATAACGTTTGAATACATCTTGTCCGTCCAGATGTGAAGTGGACGTTAATGGATCAACGATTGACGATAGCTCTGCCCTCTCAAACAAGACTGTAAAGATCAGCATTTTGACCATAGGTATCGCCGGGGTAATAATCTGGAGGCTGATAGCTGGCATTATTAATAATTTTCAGTCTGTAGTGATACGGAGACGTTTTTGCAAAAAATATCCTTACTTAATGTTAGTCTAGGTTTTCGATGTGAAAATGTCTGGCAACTCTCAGGTCTGGATCATTTTAACGAAGTCTCCTTGCATTGGTAAGGAAAAACAAATGGTATAGTCTGTCTCAATCAGAATTGGATTTAAACACAGATTTATTACAAAGATGCACTAATTTATTCAAAATTTATATGGAAAAAGTTTATCCTTTAGATAACTTTGTTTCTTTAAATCAGAATTCGTAACAATTCTGAAGTGAAGGCAATTATGTTGTAAATTTACAAAGTCACCTTGGATATTTCCAAGAGGCTTTAAATTAAATATAGGAAAACAACGGATGCAATGGAAGGAGACCTGGCTTTGGTTGAGCTCTAGTTCAAAGACATTTGTAGTGTCGGAAGCGATCTCCTCACTTTCATTCAATAAATGAACAGGTGATCCTGTTACCTTTTGAGGTCAGCACAATCTGTTCCTACATCAAATGAGTCACTATTTCATGAGAAAATTGCAGTTTCTGTCATTGGAACTGTCAGGGACCTTCTACGAACTATAGAGGAAGAGGAGGCTGAAAATCTTAGATTCCTATGATGGAGACTAGTTCAACGTCAAGAAGGAAAGAACAGCACTTTTCATTTCCTAAATCAGTTACAGCAGCAAGAAGTGATGGGGTTAGTAATGGATCAGTCCACCTGTGAACATATAGATCTTATATAACAATGGATGTTGGCGAATCAGTCTGTATGGGCACTCGGTGTCTGAAAGGATAGCAGAGGCATGATTAGCTTTAAGGTTAGGGCAAAAGCTTGTTAGAAAATTACGAGCAAGTACATCCTGTGTCATTGTAATATGGTTGAGATATTAATTCCATTCAAACCCGTTCCTGAGCCTGAATGGTGCCTTGTACTACAGTCCCTTTTAAAAAACACCCCCTCCAACTTTTCGTTACTTTTTGGAAGGACAATCTGGACGTTTATTGTCTTTTAACAGCAACATATTAATGACAAAGGGGAAGAAATACACAATGTCTGTTTTCCATTAAGAGGCTTATTTTCTGAAGCGTAGGATGACCAATGCCTAGGGTTTGATCCTTTAGTGTCTATAGGGAACTGTGGGACCTCAGTATAAATGTCCGCGGCCTCAGCAAACTTCCTCTGCTTTAATCACGAATTGTTAACATGTTCTCGAACGTAAAGTTCGAATCTCGGTGGGAATGAGTGATTAGGAACTGGTAGGGCACCATGAAAGCTGTGTGTGATTCATCAAATTGCAATCGATCCTGAGCTCTCAATATAAACAATCGGAACAGGACGAAAAGAGCGGTAATCTGATTCTCTAGCTACAGACGTTGTGCTAAGCGGTTGTCAGCTGTTCTTCTCCTCAGTCCCAAAAAACCCCCCAAAAAAAAACTGGTGGAAGGAGTTTTTACAACTACAACAACTGGTGACTCTGCGTTTCCGCAGGTCGTGTTAATTACTGTTTGTGATTCAACTACACAGGGCTCTATCACCAGCCGAATCAAATAAATGTGTTAATTGCCAGGTAAACATTTTCATGATTGCTGACTATGGATTTCAGAAGACTGCAATCCTTGTGTAGGCATCCTGCCCCTTGATGGAACTTCATGGATCTTCATCAAGTTTTGGTGACAATCAGATTTACGGAGAAGATTGTGGACCCAGTACCTCGTATAAGGTAAGCAAGTACCCCAGCAGTTTTCGCCACGTGGGTACTGTGCTCGAAGAACTGCCTCCTTTGAGGCCAATGAAGTTGATATATGTGACGTTTTTGAATATTATGGGAGGAAGATCAACCTGGTCACATGGAGTAGGTGGTCTGACGGCCACTATGTGAGTCCTCAGGTTGTTACTTCAACTCTATATATCTTTGTTAGACCTCATTTAAATTTATGCTGCCACAGTTTTGAACACACCATATTACTGATTTAAATATAAATGCCTGGGAAAACGTACAAAGGAGGATGACGCAAAATTGAGCACATGTATCAGAAATCTTCCCTATGAGGATAGTCTGAGGGCTGAAACCTGCGCTTCTCTAGAAAGGCGTTGAATTAGTGAAGGGATATATGATATCTGGGTGTATTAATGGAAAATGGGAGGTAATAACGGGGATGTAAATAGGCGTGCTAAAAACTATCTAACATATAGACAGGACTCGCAAGCAATGGCTTTATTTGGAAAAATTCAGTATTTTAAGAAGGATATAGGAAAGTAGGGTAACTCCGATTGCCGTGCTCCTCCCTTAATCATTTAAGTGACGTGTCTTGCCTCATAGGTCAAGGCTGGGCTTATAATGGCGGTGGGTGATTGGAGCTGCCTCACATAAGCCAGTAGGGCTGTTGCAGTTGTTCCTTCTTTCTTTTGTTCTTATGTTCTTTAAGACCGTGAGCGTGTTAGATGAGCATGGAACCAGTACAACCTACCTTCACGGTGGTAAAAACCAGTGCTAAGGATAGCAACCTCATAATTACTACCCGAACACTTTGGCAGACCAAAAGAAATGAACGGTTGGAGGAAAACACACGAATCATTCTTCTTTGGCTGCACCTTCCAGAAACCAGAAGGCAGCCTCTGGAGATTTAGATACACTTGTTACTGCAGGACAACCCGCTCACCGCTCGGAAAATCCGGAAAATAAGAGAGAACAGGGGACGCCTCAGATAATACCAGATTCATGGCATACTATGCCACACCCGAGGATCTCACAGAGCGGGATGAACTTTGGCACACTTTTCCTACCTAGAACTGTAATGCAGAGAGGAGGACCCTGGAGGGCTACAAAAGGGATGGGGAATGTGAGAGTTGGGAGAGCAAGGAGGATAGGGAAAAAAAGTCGGAGATGTTGAGGATGAGTATAGGAAGGGATGTATTGGAGGGTAATAGGTTCAGTCTGTCTGTGAATGGAGACCAAAGGGTTGATTCATGAGATGTAGGCCTCTTTGCCTCATCATGGGGATGATATCTATAGATTTCGTTAACATTTACCACGATAGTAACAAAGGGTTTTCGTAGAGTTCACCACGTCAAGTAATTCTTCTGTCATTTCCAAATTAGTTGTGTCAATTCCGACCCCCCAGCCCACACATAGCTGACATCTTCAGTTTCTGTACCTGTTTGTGTGAAAAAATAATCCAAAGTTATTAAGGACAATTGACAGAATTTTCTTCACTGTAATATTTGCAACTTTTTATATGATTTTGCCTGGGCTTCCATTGACCTTATATGAGGTAAATCAACGTGCCACAAATCTTCAAAACAATATAGAAACTTTCCAAGCTAAATATTGCACTTGTCATATAGATCAATTGTGATAGGTACATAAGCCTTTTATTTGATTTAGTCGTGAGGTATGCAATATTTTGTTAGCTTGATTGGTTGTCGCGGCCATTTTGTGCAATAATCCAGGGGTACCTGACTTGTTCCTGATCACATTTTCTCCGCCTGCTCTGGCATGATCTTAGACGGTAGATATTTTATAATAATTAGACATAAAGATATATAGAAAACGATAAAAGAATAACACGGAGGGGGGGAAGGAAAAAGAAAAATGAGCATCTGCGCTTGTAGGCAAGGGCGCTGTCACCTTGCCTGTTTAAAGACTGTAATACCTTTTAGAACACATCGACATGGATAATAATTATACTGAGTGTAGCAGAAAGTTCAGCATATTTTTCTGGTATAACAACTCAATTTTCAGATTTATTTCAATCTTTTTTACTCCGCGCGCCGGCTGTGTGATAAACCCCGAGGTGAAGGGAGAAAAGGGCTGTAAGGAATGCTAAGAGTTGTGTGTCAAACTTCGTATAGAAAAGCAGTTGATAATGGAAAGTCAAAATTTATTGTAAACCAAAGGCAGGGTCATCTGCAAGATAAGGCAGGAGCGGTAGGGGAGCGGCATCGTTGGAGGTAAATCCTAATAGCTCACTGGGCAATTCACAAGAACGTGAAGAACCGAATTAGGTACCCAACAAACCTTACAGAGAGGAATAGGGTGTCGTTCCATAACATACCCATGGGTAAGGCCAATGCGGAGAAGGGAGAGCACAGTCTTCTGAGTACTGCAACAATGGTAAGATGGCCACAAAACCGAAAAGTGGGTTTAATAGAGTGCCTATTTGTTACTGGTGCAAGTGTCCGATACGTAGTGGCAACGGTCGCTAACGTGCAGAGATGCCAGTAAAATAATCTTGGATGGAATATTTATAAAAAATGGGAAGTTCATGTACTGCTGACCACAGACTACATCCCCTGTTCATTTTCATCACATTAAGTGTCCAGGGATCACAGAAATGACCTGTCTCTGTGTTTTTGCTAGCCAACACAGTGATCAATAGTTTGGATACGAAAGGACCAGTGGATAAGGGGAATCAATTGTTTGATAGCTGCCATTAATCAGGCATTGGATTCACAGCATGAGGCCTGGTCCACAGGACCGGGCCGCGGGGGTGTTGACTCCCGGAACTTTCAGGTAAACTCAGGTAGCTTGTAAAGACTGAGGCAATATGAAGTGATTCACAAACGTCCGAAGGACAGTCCCTATGAGGATGACATGCAAACTCGGTGGTAAAAATATAGCTGAGTCTAATATATGACTCCTCAGACAACATGTCGTCAGAGGAAAACCGGCCACGAACCAACAACGTCAGAAGAGATTTAGAACATTATATAAACAAGTGATGGGCATCGAGTCATGAAAATGGGATGTGATCAAGGAATAAAGAGAGCGAAAAACAGTAGTAGGTTTGGAAGAGTTATTCACACGAAGAAGTAGAGGAAGAGCAGACACGAACCTGGGACCTCCCAAGGGGAAAGGGGAAGGAGAAAAAAGGTAGACGCTAAATGAACATACTATAAGGGAGGCAACTGTGAGAGGACAGAGAGAGAAGTGAAGATGAAGAGATAATTGTCAGAGTACGAAGGGGCCGCTGAACAATATAAACGGGTGTTATTACTAAACTATATGTAGAAGGGAACACAAAGGTACTGTGAGCTCAGACAAGTAAGGAAGGCTAATGAGATTAAAACTACTTTACTATAACGACGATTCTGCTAAGGTAGGAATGTTCTCTGCGCATCCAGCATAGAGGCTTTCAACAATTGGATGAAACGAAAAAGCACCAAGGCATTAAATGTAGAGAAGAAACTGATGTTGTGTGAATAAAAGTTAGAGCGTGCCCTTGCAAAAGCCATATCTGGTTGGGAAGGAAAGAGAAGACTGTGAAATCTCCAAATACCATAAACAGATTGTAACTGTTTTCACCGGAATCATTACATCACCTTCGCAGACCTAAATGGTCAGAGCAATGGGACGATTAATTAATGAGAAGGGTATCAAGCCCTGTGGGTGCCTGCAGGCAGAAATTAATTCCATTGTTGAGGGAGAGGACCCATGCTCCAAATAAGATTGAAAAGTCCAAAAGGACTGTAAAGTGGACTGATTAAAATGCAGATGTTGTTAGCATTTGGATATGAATTTCCATCTCAAGATCAGCTGCCGATGACTGTGACAAGTGGAAAGCATGGACGCTAGCTCTTCTAGGAGAGTGAAAGGTAATTTATATATGCTCCAATCTGTATTCAAGAGTAATCAAGCTCCCAGGGTATGGCTTATAGTACGTAAGAAAACGAGGGACAGAGGAGAAGCCCTTGGAAGGAAGAAGACAAGATAGTTCCTGATGATTTCCATGGTAACTTCAAGAGGTTCTTTTGGACTAGCAACCAGTAAAACAGGAGTTGTGGTGTCCGAAGCGTATACTTGCTACTCAATTTCTGCACCGCTTTTTCCAAACCGACACACATAGGGGAAGCGGGGTGGGTAATGGTAGACATGTAGACTTGTCAACCAAGTGCCCATTGCATTCGTGTTGTTGTATGACGGGTAAGCGACTGCCTTTGCCACTTAAAATCCAAAGACGATCTGGGGTATGATTTATTGCGATTAATTCAAATTCAAATTCAATTTCCAAAGATTTTTAATTCTCTATAAGGATTACAATGCTGAGTTTACAGAAATTTGGTTATTGGTGTGGTTTTACATGTAGTATAAAATTGCTGATTACAGAGTATGTAACCTACTAGGAAACTGCTTAGCTTGGCTAGGGCATACCAGCGGCATACTGTTTTATTGCACAGTAGTAAAGTAGAAGTGTGGATGTACTGAACTGGGAGTTAATTTAGGTTCTTGAAGTGTGGGGGGGTGTTTTTGCAGGGATGGGATTAGTGATTTCTTCTTGCAGCTTTCCTTGTTCTGGGTATTATTGGCTTTAGGTGTGTTGCTGCCAGTTGATCCCCCCAAGCACAAATAGCGTTAGGTGAGGTATAGGATCAAATAAAGTGAGTGGTTAGAGTGTGACGAAAGGGCATTTTGCGGCATGTAGTATCGTATCTTGGTGAGGATCCCAACCGTTTGGATACTTTTTTGGTTATATGCTGGTTATGGTGCTGAAATTCAGGTTGCTTGTCAAGTATAAGCTAGGAAATTTTCCCCCATTATTTCAGGTAATTAGGTGTTGTCTTCTTAATGTTAATTATGTGCATCTCTGCTCTGCTACCCAAACATATTATAGTAGGTTCTTGTCAGTGTTTTATGCGTAAGTTTATTGGCTGTCATCCAAGTCGATATTTTAATCAGTCCTCATTCACAAGTGTTGAGGGGTGGCAAGATTAGGGTGAGAATGAATAAGTTGTTCATCATCAAAGTGAATGGGGTTTAGGTGTAGGGATACGTTTGGAAGCATGTCATTGATGTACAATGAGGAAGAGCAGGGGACCAAGGACACTTCCCTGCGGAACGTCCGTATCAAGTGCCGGTGATGCTGATACTGTGGCTTTAATGGTGACGTACTGATACCTATTAGTAATGTTAAGATTTGAAATAAGAGAGCGATTGCCCTTATTCATAAATGATCAAGTTTGTGGGTAGGAGCCGTGGTCTACTGTGTCAAAAGCTTTTCTTAGGTCAATAAAAAATTCCCTAGTGGATAGTCCTTATTTTCCATTGCTGTGTTAAGGCAGATCTAGCATTTTTATGATTGCAACATTAGTGCTTTTATTTTTCCCCCTGAAACCAAATTGGCGGGGTTGTTGAGTATGTTGTGAGCCATTATTATAAAAATTATATCCAGTCTCTGTGCACGAGTTTCTCAAAGGATTTTGGATAGCAATGGTAAGTTAGATATTGGACCTATAGTAGTTTATGTCTGTAGGATCACACCTTTATGTATTGGTGAACCCTTTGCCCTCTTGAGTAGTTTCGGGAGGAGGTGATTTGTCTCTAGTGACAATTGTTATTAGTAATGAAATAGCTATGCGAAATGTCTGGGCCACTCGCTTGTACAGTAAATGGTGGGACATGAGACAGATTCCCTGAGTTATTTTTTGAGCTGACGTTATAATCTTCAATGACTTCCGTGGGCTCATTTGGTGTAAGGATAGAAAGGAATTAGCAGGAGAAATTCTTCCTAGGTAAGTCCTCAAGGACTTGGGCATGTAATCTGGGAGGGCTTTTTCTGGCGCGATCAGATCCTATGTTTGTGAAGTCGTTATCTTGTTAGCTGTGTCAGTGGGATGTTAGTGGTGTTTCATTAGGTATTTGTTTAGGACATTATTCTGGTTTTTCTCAGGTTTGTGTGGTCCTAGAATTGAGGAGAGTGACTTAAGAAATCGTAATGACACGATTGCAAAAATAAACCATTACCCCGGCGGATTGAACCCGCGGTATAGAGTATCAAATACTCCAGCCCGTCGCGCTAGCACTAGACCAGCATTGCCACCAATATGATTCACATCCAACCTTGGTATATTTCTAACCATAGGAAAGTTAGCACAGAGGCCTGTGCTAATCGCTTTCCTATGGTGTTAGAAAATATACCTAGTTGGATGAATATTATTGTGGTAGCCTGGTCTAGTGGCTAGCGCGACGGCTGGAGTTTTGGAGTACTCTATGACGCGGGTTCAATCCCGCCGGGGGGGTTTCATGGTTTATTTGCTCGCATTCGTGTCATTACGATTTCTTGAATAGTCATGTTGACGGCAGTGTAAGGGATTGGCTAGAGTTCGTCACGGCCAGCTAGCTGGAGATTCGTTCTGTAAAAAACTTGCATTTGTGGTAACGAGGTGACTGTGCTAACTTTCCTTGGTTGTTAGAAATATACTAGTTGGATGATTCTATTGTGGTAGCGGTCTAGTGGAATTAGGCGCGACGGGCTGGAGTTTGAGACTCTATTGACGCGGGTTCAATCCCGGCCCGGGGTTCTAGGGTTTACTCTGAGAGAGTGTTTTCCAGTTCTTTTTTTATATCTCCTCTAGTGTGTGTGAATCTATGGAGTATGTATATTTTGTTTTGGTTTTTTGTATTACTTGGTGAGAGTGATGAATAGTGGTTATAAGAGTATCTTTGTGTATTTAAGCCCTGTCTATAATGCTTTTCATTTGGTCAGGTGTTTTGTCAATGGATTTCAGGATATGGTGCTGGTTAAGCTATAGGGCAACAGCCGTTTGTTGTGATCTGTTTTGTTTTTATTAGACACTGTTTGTTGTATAGTCTAAGTAATTTGTTGGAAAAATGTCTGTCAGTTCTCCTTGGGAGAATTCTGTAGTCAATCAACAGTCTCTAGCGTCAGCTGTGAAACTTCTTACTGAGGCCTCGTTCATGGAGGTCTAATGAGCCTTTGTTGTATTCAAGTGGTGGTGTTACTAATGTTTGTAGAGGAGGGGGAAGGGAGAGGTAGTGGGCGTAGTGTATCGCTCGATATATCCTGATTTAAGGGTGGGCTAGTATATTGGTCCATATGTGGTCTATTATGTTGCAACTTGTCTCAGTGAGCGTGGTTGGTTTAGTTATGTTGGTAATGAGAAACAGTTGTGTTGTTTATATTGTTGATGAAAACTGTTACAGGCCTGACTATCTAGTAAGCAAGGTTTGATGTTGAATCTCCAGCTAAGAGAAGGTGGTGCTTATCATTTGTCTGCATTGTTATTAGAGTCTTTAATTCTCAACTGAAATTTTGGATGTTTGTGTGAGGTATCGGTTAAATCGGCACGATTGTTATAGGTGTCTTAGTTTTTTACAGTATAATTAGCAAAATGTTTTCCCCATATTATCATCTACAAGCAAGTGGTTGCTAAGAACAAGATAATTGGTTTAGAGTAATAGATTCGCAAAATACACCCAACTTGGTTTTGGTCTGCAGTTGTGAATGCTGTTGTATCTGTAGATGGGTAGATATCTATTGTGTGTCCTGCTTAAGCAGGTCTCCGTAAAGAATAATGCAGGAGAAGGGTGTATTTTAGTGATTCAAGGAGTGCTAGGAGGTCATCAACATAGGTTGCTTAGGAATGATGTTGTGTTAAGGTATGAAATGATTTTAGCATTGTTTACGATAGTGGTGGCTTGTGATGCTGGTAAATAAAATGTAGTTACGTTTCCAATAGGTGCTTTTGAATTGGGTGTCTGATTATGGAGGTTTAAGATACAGCGGTCAACGTGAATCATTAATCTTCTAGGTTTAAAATTTGGTTATTTATATCCTGAGTTGGTGTGTTGTGTTCTAGTTACTGACTATTGTAGTGGTAGGAAGGTTTGGACAAGTATATAGCTAGAGTATTTTGGTCATTGTAGGTTTAGTCATTTACTTTCCTATAATGAAGTTGATGTTGTCTATGGGTTTGTGCTGGATATGAACTAAAATACAAACTAGGTATTAAACTAGTAATTAATGAAAAATACAAATTTAATATATAGAACAAGACTGCTCACTTGTAATTGCAACTATGGTCTTATAATGACTTTTGTGGATTAGAGAATAAAGTTTTTCTTTTTTTTTCTTTTTTTTCTTGTTTTTTTTTTTATTTCTTTATTTTTTCACTTATTTCTTTTCTCCTTTGCTCTCCTTTTTTGTTTTTCCTTTTTTTTTTTATCTTTTTTCCTTCTTTGTTTTGAGCTCTAGTATGAGCTCTAAGCTCCAATAGGTTTAAAGTAATAATATAAAAATACATATTATAATAGCACTTAGGTCTATCACTACTATTGACACTATTGTTAATATAGTGAATTTGGTATTGACTATGCATTGAGTTAGTAATGTGCTTTGGACTAACTGAATTTTAATCGAATATATAAAAATTACAAATTAAAAATAGCACCAGTCTCTCACTCTGTAATTGCATATGTCTTATATAGTGAATTTGGTTGACTTATGTATGAGCTGTAGAAAGTGCTAGTAGTTACTCAACTAGGTTTAGTCTAATAATATATAAAATTAATATTTACAAAATGGCGCACCAGTCTCTCACTAGTATTGCACTATGGTCTAGTATAGTGAATTTGGTATTGATATGTATTGAGCTAGAATGGAGCTAGAGTAAAACTATGATTAAACTAAGAAATAATACAAGGAATACAAGACCTCTCCAATAGTAATTTGCACTAAGGTCTTATATAAGTTGTTTAACGGAATTAGAGTTTAGGGTCATAATTAGAATTTAATAATTGATCAGGATAAAATATACACAAATTAGGTAGCAAAATAATAATAAAAATGATAAAATAAAATTGGCAATGACTTGGTTATAATATGCTAGTTAGATGGTAGACAGGATTATATAAACGTTGTAGTTGAATTTATAGTTTAAAAATGTATGGAATAAAAAATGGTCAGTAAAAGAAGTTTATAATAAGTTTGATCAATTAGTTTAAGAGTAGTTAAATGGCAATACTAGGGATATATTTAGGATTAAATTTGGGCATTGAGTATTTTTTTAAAGTGAGGTAGAATTATTGAAGACAAGTTTATGGTTAGTTTATTATAAATAAGTTGGAAACAGTTGATGTGTAGTGTAAAAAAGGAAATAGATCTGTAGATATTAAACACAATTTAAAGCATATGAGGTTAGAAGGTCGTTGAAATACAACAATGGACAATTAAAGAGCCCACACAGCTGTTTCAAATGCACTGCATGGGCCCACACAGGAGTCCAAGGCATCACGTAATGTCTGATGTAAAGGCCTGCCTGAGGTTTGAGGAATAGAAAATGACGGCTGCAGTCAAAAATAACATCGAAACTGGTGGCCGTGCACCAGCTCATCCATAGAGGACGAAGAAGGGACCCCACCCAAAAGGGAAATAGCCAAGCGGGGGCTGGGTCAAGGCGGTCGGTAATATGTAGTAACAAATAGAATAACGGAAAGCGATCACTGTCCTGGCAAATCGGGAGAATAGCGACCAAGTGTAATCAAGTGCAATTGACGAGGAGCCAGGAAGAATAGATCAAATGCAAGATTGAGAGACTGAGTTCGAGAGTCAAAATGGGTTGGAGCCCTGTATTTCAAACTTAAAGAGGATGAGAAATGTAGAAAGTCTCCAACTGATCACCATGAAGAGTAACAGTGGGCCCCCACAGAAGATGAAGATGAGCTTAAAATCATCTAACTACAAGCATGGGCAGGCAGAGAAGAGATCAAGAACGCAATATCCAAGATATAAGAATGCACAGGAATGGGGAGAGATATAGAGAGCAAATTGTATTCCATCTGTGCAAATATGGGCTAGACAGTATATGCAGTGAGAAAAAACAAAGACCTGTTGATACGGTTTACCATATTGCGCAAGTAGTGCACTCTCAGTTCAGATTATTAGGAATGGCAAAGGATCAGAGAATGCAACAGCTGAAATAGCCTGACACACGATGAATAAACAGCTGAAAGAGATTTTGGGCCCTTGTAACCCGACACATAATTGGGGAGAAAAACTGGGGAGAGCAACACCTGGATCTCTCCCTGATTACCATTTATGAGGTCACCAATATTCCATTGTAAATAAGTCATTATTCACAAGACAGATATGCTCAACAATAAAGACTCAAATCTATGGGCTATTTTGGTCAGTGCAGTCAATGTGTGGTGGGCAACAGATATAGTGTGTAAGCACAGAGGAGGTATCAGAATACTGTGAAGGATAAGATTTGCTGTGAGGGGTCAAAAATAAGAAGGGGTTGATAGAAGGCACGATGGTGTCAATTCGATGGTTTCATCTCCTGCAGTATAATTGGGATCAGTGTTAAAGTGTCTCATAATGGACTAAGGAAGATTGCTGATACATTGACTTCAGAGACAGATGAGGTAGTGCAAGCAGAGATTAGGGAGACTTGAGATATGGAGGGAACCAATGAGGTCTGAGATAGGGAGGGAAGTATCGACCAGGAGAGTTGCGCTGGTGTTGGGATAGAAGAGACCTGCGGTGGGAATAGGAGAGTAGGGAGGTCTTGAAGGTAACTGGGGAAGAAGTCTGGAGCAGGGAACAGTAGAAGAGGGGCCACCACAAGTAAGAGGGCGAACCTCTACCTTCTTGTGAGAGTTAGAAAGTGAGAACGAACTACGGCACCTGAGGGCCGGGGAACATGTAATCATTGGGGAAAATGCAAAGAGTTTTTGGGTTATGAAGAACAGGTATCAGGCATATGCAGGTGATAGGCGCCAAAAGAAAAGATGAAGGAGGGTGAATCCTAGCAGATGAGAAACTAGAGGGTGGAAAAGAAGAAGTAGTAGAGGTAGGAATAGATACGGGAGCGTCAGAGTTCAGAGGGTAAAACTGCAAAAGATTAGAGATGGGGAGAGTGAGCCCAGAAGGATCGACAGCTGAGGAGCTGGTGGACGAGGGGACTGCCAAGGTGGGGGTGCCTAAAGGTAATTCAGAATTAAGGATATACGTTGAAAGATTCCCCTGAAGGTGGAGCCAAGAGAAAGCCTTCGCTTACTCCTTAAGACAACGGATTTCTTGGTCTTAGATAGGACTGACAAGGCGGGAAAAAGAAGGATGAGGTTATTTCAATTGAAGGACAAGTGGAGAGGGGAATACTGCCAGATGTATTGCATTATCCTGATGAAACCGCTGACCAGGGCACTCTGCTGTCAGTGCAGTATTCAGCAGGGAGTATGTCCGAAAGCACCAGGCAATTTTGACCATGTTTTGAGGGGTATGACCACTTTACGTGACTTCTAGGATTTGGCCTGAATATAATGGATGGACAACAGTTCACACCGTCAAAGGTTAAGCAGGCGATGTTATGGGAAAGTGCCTCTGTCACGAGCAGGAGGATATATGTTATCTTACTTTGAGATTTGAAGGTACTGAGGGCTAGTGTTCCAAAATATCATCACAAACTTAAGACAGTAAATCTACTTTTGTATTCAATGGTTAAGCGGTTTAAACCAACCATACTACTGCAAGAAAAGAATTGAGAGTAGCATGAGTGTGAAACTGTGATTGGAGAAGATGAACAAGACCATGAGCTTATTCTGACATTCCGAACGTTAGATGCCATCACTGCTTCGAGAGTGTGAGAGGCTATATAAACTGGCCAATTGTGCTCGTTTAAGAGCCTTTACCAGTACTAAGGTTTTGAAAGATAATCATTTAGAGATGTCGTAGTAAGGAAAAGAATTAGTCCATGCATAACTTGTAACAAGGTGTATAACGGAGTTGGTGTCGACTTAGGGTCATTTCTATGTAGAATGAGGCAATCATCGAAGAACATCGTCAGCAACTGGTCTGGCATGTTTAGGCCGTAGTTCTCCGGGTGCCGCACATGAGGTCGAGGGAGATCCGAAACCGTTGCACCATATTATTTTGGGGGAGTGGACATATAGGTAAAGGGCGTGCATAGAGGCTCCAGTGGCCCTCCAGCAGCAGGGTGACTCGAAGTCCAATCACCAGACAGAAGATACAGGGGTTTGGGAAAAGTCTGGAGATTGGTCCAATAACGAAACCGGGTTAGAAACAGTATGTGGTATACAAAAATCGGGGATGGGAGGGAGGGGTTGGGGGTTATCATGGACAAAACCTCCTTGATGATGGTTATTTCTTTCTTATTATTGTTTTTAGAGAAAAAGAGGGAAATTAATGGAAGAAAAAAGATAGATGTACAGTTGAGGGACAGTCAAGAGAGGCAACAGTTCATTAGTGTTCACATAAAGTCTAACAGGAATCCTTGGTTATAGCAAGAAGTATAAATAATAGAAGTCTCAGGGTTGTTTCTCAACTCTATAGATCTTTGGTTTTTAGTTCATTTAGATTATGCTGCACAGTTTTGATCACCATATTTACAGAATTAATATAAATGCACTGGAAAACGTACAAAGGAGGATGACAAAATTGATCCCATGGTATCAGAAATTCTCCCTATGAGATTAGAATGTGGGCCAATGAACCTGCGCTCTCTAGAAGGCGTTGTATTAGGGGGATATGATTGGGTGTATAATGGAAATGGGAGCTAAATAAAGGGGATGTAAAATAGCGTGCTAAAAACATATCTAACAAGTCAGGACTCGCAGCAATGGCTTTAATTTGGAAAAAAATTCAGATTTAAGAAGGGATTATAGGAAAAAGTTATGGTAGACCGATGCCGTGCTCCTCCATTAATCATTTAAGTACGTGTTGACCTCATAGGTCAAGGCATTGTCTTAAGCCGGTTGGGTGAATTGGGAGCTAGCTGCATCACATAAGCCAGTAGGCTTGTTGCAGTGTTCCTTCTTATCTTTTGTTCTTATGTTCTTAAGACCGTTGAGCCGTGTAGATGCAGGCATGGAACCTCAGTACCATACCTACCCTTCACGCCGGTGTAAAACACAGTGCTCTGGAGATAGCAACCTCAAAAATCTACCGAAGCCACTTGGCAGACCCAAAGGAAATGGACGGTTGGTGGAAAAGACCACACGAATCATACTTCCTTTGGCTGCCACCTCGCAACCAGAACAGACAGGCGCCTCTGGAGATACATCTTGTTTACCGGCAGGACACCCCGTCTCACTTCGGAAATCGGAAAGGGAACAGCGGAGCCTCCCAGATAATCAGATTCAATGGCATACGATGCACACCGAGGATCCTCACAGAGCGAGGCATGTGACATGAACTTGGACTCACCTTTCCCTACCTTGAAACTGTTAATGCCAGAGAAGGAGGACCCTGGAGGTACAAAAGGGATGGGGGAAATGTGCGCGTTGGGATGGCAGGAGGCTGGGAAAATAAGGGGGCGGAGATGTTGAGGATGAGATAAGGAAGGGCGATGATTGGAGGGTATTAGGTTCAGTATGAGAAAGGAGACCAACAAGTGTTCTTGATGATTCATATGAGATGGAAGAGCCTCTTTGCCTCGTCAGTAGGATTGTTCATCTAAAGATTCTTAACATTTACCACGTAGTAACAAAGGGTTCAAGAGTAACCACTGTCAAGTAATTTTTGTCATGTCTGCCAGAACATTAGTGTAGTTGTGTCAATTACACCACATTTCTGCACTCTCAGTTTCTGTACCATGTTTTGTGTGAAGATATAATTCAAGTTATTAAGACCAATTGACAGAATTTCTTCTGTAATTTTCTTGCAATATTTATATGATTTAGCCTGGGCATTCCATTGACATCTATGAGGTAATGCAATCCTTGCCACAAATCTTCAAAAAAACTATATAAGATACTTTTCCAAGTCTACTAGTAAATGTTTAATTTTATTTGTAACAAATACCAAAACTTATACCCATACTTTAATCCTTTCTTGATTTTTGGTATCAAAATAGGTTTTATATTGTCCATGATATAAGGCTTTACGTTTTCAGCAATCATGGTAGAGGAATTTCAAGTGTGGATCTTGGGTCAAGGAGTAATTGTATAAGAGACCTAAACCTTGCAGCATTTCATCTTCATTAGTCACATGTATGAAGGATTGGACTAAGGAAGCCTCTGGCCTGTTTTATCCAATAGAGAAGTCTCGAAGGGTGGAAACCTTAATAGCTGTCACTGGGAACTTTCCTCATGTCAAACAAAGATCAGGGTAGATTTAGATAACGATGCTACTCCTTTGGTTAAAGGGTGAGAGCACAGTCTAGTTTCTTTAAAATGGACTTGAGATGAATTGGAGCGGGGGTGGGCTCGGTGGCTCCCCATAAACAGATGGGATATGGTGTGGCTGAAGAGAGGTTTCACTCCCCAGAAGTTGGTAGAGAATGTTGCATTATCAGGTCAGAAGTGACTTGTGTCCCACGGGTCTGGACAAGATCCCTATGGGGATGCCCAACCCTGGAAAGAAGGGAAGGGGGGCTTCAGCTACCTCGCAGAAGTTATGGATTCATAGGTAAAGGCTTTGGGGAAATCCGAGAGCTGAAAAATATATAACGTTTGAATACATCTTGTCCGTCCAGATGTGAAGTGGACGTTAATGGATCAACGATTGACGATAGCTCTGCCCTCTCAAACAAGACTGTAAAGATCAGCATTTTGACCATAGGTATCGCCGGGGTAATAATCTGGAGGCTGATAGCTGGCATTATTAATAATTTTCAGTCTGTAGTGATACGGAGACGTTTTTGCAAAAAATATCCTTACTTAATGTTAGTCTAGGTTTTCGATGTGAAAATGTCTGGCAACTCTCAGGTCTGGATCATTTTAACGAAGTCTCCTTGCATTGGTAAGGAAAAACAAATGGTATAGTCTGTCTCAATCAGAATTGGATTTAAACACAGATTTATTACAAAGATGCACTAATTTATTCAAAATTTATATGGAAAAAGTTTATCCTTTAGATAACTTTGTTTCTTTAAATCAGAATTCGTAACAATTCTGAAGTGAAGGCAATTATGTTGTAAATTTACAAAGTCACCTTGGATATTTCCAAGAGGCTTTAAATTAAATATAGGAAAACAACGGATGCAATGGAAGGAGACCTGGCTTTGGTTGAGCTCTAGTTCAAAGACATTTGTAGTGTCGGAAGCGATCTCCTCACTTTCATTCAATAAATGAACAGGTGATCCTGTTACCTTTTGAGGTCAGCACAATCTGTTCCTACATCAAATGAGTCACTATTTCATGAGAAAATTGCAGTTTCTGTCATTGGAACTGTCAGGGACCTTCTACGAACTATAGAGGAAGAGGAGGCTGAAAATCTTAGATTCCTATGATGGAGACTAGTTCAACGTCAAGAAGGAAAGAACAGCACTTTTCATTTCCTAAATCAGTTACAGCAGCAAGAAGTGATGGGGTTAGTAATGGATCAGTCCACCTGTGAACATATAGATCTTATATAACAATGGATGTTGGCGAATCAGTCTGTATGGGCACTCGGTGTCTGAAAGGATAGCAGAGGCATGATTAGCTTTAAGGTTAGGGCAAAAGCTTGTTAGAAAATTACGAGCAAGTACATCCTGTGTCATTGTAATATGGTTGAGATATTAATTCCATTCAAACCCGTTCCTGAGCCTGAATGGTGCCTTGTACTACAGTCCCTTTTAAAAAACACCCCCTCCAACTTTTCGTTACTTTTTGGAAGGACAATCTGGACGTTTATTGTCTTTTAACAGCAACATATTAATGACAAAGGGGAAGAAATACACAATGTCTGTTTTCCATTAAGAGGCTTATTTTCTGAAGCGTAGGATGACCAATGCCTAGGGTTTGATCCTTTAGTGTCTATAGGGAACTGTGGGACCTCAGTATAAATGTCCGCGGCCTCAGCAAACTTCCTCTGCTTTAATCACGAATTGTTAACATGTTCTCGAACGTAAAGTTCGAATCTCGGTGGGAATGAGTGATTAGGAACTGGTAGGGCACCATGAAAGCTGTGTGTGATTCATCAAATTGCAATCGATCCTGAGCTCTCAATATAAACAATCGGAACAGGACGAAAAGAGCGGTAATCTGATTCTCTAGCTACAGACGTTGTGCTAAGCGGTTGTCAGCTGTTCTTCTCCTCAGTCCCAAAAAACCCCCCAAAAAAAAACTGGTGGAAGGAGTTTTTACAACTACAACAACTGGTGACTCTGCGTTTCCGCAGGTCGTGTTAATTACTGTTTGTGATTCAACTACACAGGGCTCTATCACCAGCCGAATCAAATAAATGTGTTAATTGCCAGGTAAACATTTTCATGATTGCTGACTATGGATTTCAGAAGACTGCAATCCTTGTGTAGGCATCCTGCCCCTTGATGGAACTTCATGGATCTTCATCAAGTTTTGGTGACAATCAGATTTACGGAGAAGATTGTGGACCCAGTACCTCGTATAAGGTAAGCAAGTACCCCAGCAGTTTTCGCCACGTGGGTACTGTGCTCGAAGAACTGCCTCCTTTGAGGCCAATGAAGTTGATATATGTGACGTTTTTGAATATTATGGGAGGAAGATCAACCTGGTCACATGGAGTAGGTGGTCTGACGGCCACTATGTGAGTCCTCAGGTTGTTACTTCAACTCTATATATCTTTGTTAGACCTCATTTAAATTTATGCTGCCACAGTTTTGAACACACCATATTACTGATTTAAATATAAATGCCTGGGAAAACGTACAAAGGAGGATGACGCAAAATTGAGCACATGTATCAGAAATCTTCCCTATGAGGATAGTCTGAGGGCTGAAACCTGCGCTTCTCTAGAAAGGCGTTGAATTAGTGAAGGGATATATGATATCTGGGTGTATTAATGGAAAATGGGAGGTAATAACGGGGATGTAAATAGGCGTGCTAAAAACTATCTAACATATAGACAGGACTCGCAAGCAATGGCTTTATTTGGAAAAATTCAGTATTTTAAGAAGGATATAGGAAAGTAGGGTAACTCCGATTGCCGTGCTCCTCCCTTAATCATTTAAGTGACGTGTCTTGCCTCATAGGTCAAGGCTGGGCTTATAATGGCGGTGGGTGATTGGAGCTGCCTCACATAAGCCAGTAGGGCTGTTGCAGTTGTTCCTTCTTTCTTTTGTTCTTATGTTCTTTAAGACCGTGAGCGTGTTAGATGAGCATGGAACCAGTACAACCTACCTTCACGGTGGTAAAAACCAGTGCTAAGGATAGCAACCTCATAATTACTACCCGAACACTTTGGCAGACCAAAAGAAATGAACGGTTGGAGGAAAACACACGAATCATTCTTCTTTGGCTGCACCTTCCAGAAACCAGAAGGCAGCCTCTGGAGATTTAGATACACTTGTTACTGCAGGACAACCCGCTCACCGCTCGGAAAATCCGGAAAATAAGAGAGAACAGGGGACGCCTCAGATAATACCAGATTCATGGCATACTATGCCACACCCGAGGATCTCACAGAGCGGGATGAACTTTGGCACACTTTTCCTACCTAGAACTGTAATGCAGAGAGGAGGACCCTGGAGGGCTACAAAAGGGATGGGGAATGTGAGAGTTGGGAGAGCAAGGAGGATAGGGAAAAAAAGTCGGAGATGTTGAGGATGAGTATAGGAAGGGATGTATTGGAGGGTAATAGGTTCAGTCTGTCTGTGAATGGAGACCAAAGGGTTGATTCATGAGATGTAGGCCTCTTTGCCTCATCATGGGGATGATATCTATAGATTTCGTTAACATTTACCACGATAGTAACAAAGGGTTTTCGTAGAGTTCACCACGTCAAGTAATTCTTCTGTCATTTCCAAATTAGTTGTGTCAATTCCGACCCCCCAGCCCACACATAGCTGACATCTTCAGTTTCTGTACCTGTTTGTGTGAAAAAATAATCCAAAGTTATTAAGGACAATTGACAGAATTTTCTTCACTGTAATATTTGCAACTTTTTATATGATTTTGCCTGGGCTTCCATTGACCTTATATGAGGTAAATCAACGTGCCACAAATCTTCAAAACAATATAGAAACTTTCCAAGCTACACCCCTTTAAAAAATGGTGAAGATTAAATGATGCAGTTACACTACATAAGCTCAAATCATGACAGGAATAACTGGGAGCATGAAACCATAAACATCTAATAACTTATAAAGGAGTGGAACAAATACTTACAGAGTTGATGGAAGCTGCAAGTCAAGTGACTGACCACCCGTTGGAGAGAGACTAGTCATCTCCCACTGGGTGCAGAATAGGGGAATACCTGGAGTTTACCTGAAGAGGGTTTCGGGGGTCAACGCCCCCACGGCCAGGTTTGAGACCAAGCCTCATATCAGGATATCAGGAACTATTCACCTACCCTAAGTGAACAAGCATACTGCCCAACAAACTACTACTACCATTCATTCTAACTTCCACCATTCCTATCTAATCAACTTTTAACCCACATTCCCCAGACTTATTGTCAAGTAAAATAAGAAGAATTTGAGAGGAAGAAGGTCCTTTAAAGAAAAATCGTGTAATTTACTAATATTCTACTGAATGTCACGACTTAACCAGTCAGAGAAATAATTGGATGAACCATTGATATACACTACATGAAACTTGAAGGCTTGGAGAGCCAATGTCCACCTCAAGAGGCGACTGTTGGTTCCCTTACAAGTCTCTAGGTATTTCAAATGTTTATGATCCGTTTCTAAATGGAATTCTTTAGCTAGTATATAAAACTTAAGTTTTGAGATACCCCACACAAGGACCAAACATTCCTTTTCTTCTGTAGGAAAAAGTTCCTGGCTAAGGAAGCATACAAGGAAGGGAGTATCTTCATGACACTGTAATAGCACCACACATAGGCCGGTATTGGATGCATCAGTTCTCAAACAAAATGGCTTACTGATATCTGGACTCTTATGTATGGGGGGTCTTTAGAAAGGATGTATTTATTGCATTCAATTTTTCCTGAGCTTCATCAGAAAGTTCCAGAGGTTCCCCTACAGACTTTTTAAGGTAGTCAGATAATATTCATGTAAGCTCTGTAATATTGGGAATGAATTTTGCTTAGAAATTCACATAGCCAAGAAAACTATGCATTAGCTTCTAGATTCTGGTGAATTTAAACTCTAACAAAGCTTCAATCTTACTAGGGAGAGGCTGCAAAGAATTATTAGAAAGAATGAGTCCTAGATATCTAATTTGATTAAAACCAAGAAAACATTTCTTCGCCTTGGCAGTGAGGTCATCAGAGCATAACCTAGTTAAGACTGATGTTAATTAATTCTGGATATATTTTTCCCATGTGGAGGTCATTGTGTAGATGTCAAAATAAACTGATGCATTAAGCATATTACCCAAGACCTTTCTCGTCAATCTCATGTAGGTAGCACAGGCTGTCACTAGGCCAAAGTTCTGCATCAGTCCTTGGTGCATAGGAAAAATGTGTATTCATTTCAATTCAAGTTTATTCTCTATAAGGGGTTTTTACAATGGGATTTTTACGGGTTTTTGGGGGGGTATTGTGTGGTTTACATGTTATAAAATACAATTACAGGGGGGGCCACAGGACACCTAGCAGGGCTAGGCATTTCGGGGGAACATAGTTTTAATTTTTAAAACTTTAAAAATCCTTACAGATTATTGATTAAGGCTAAGGGGACAAAATTTCAAAATTTTGGGTGACTTAGAAATGTAAACCTTTTTTTTTTTGGCACAAACAAGTGTTTATATTGGATGTCATGGGGAAATTATATAGTTAGGATTTATTTTTTTTAAGTTTAAAGGAATAGTTTTTTGGGGTTTTAAAGTCAGTGGGTGAGTGAGTGTAATTGTAAAACCACCAGGCGGTTATCATGTATTTTAGTTGTTTTGGTTTTTTATCATTGAATAAGATGTTTTCAAAAGGGGGTAGTTTTGAAAGGATAAATGTGTTGCAGTTCTAGATTTTTTCAGGAAAGGGTTTCCAATTTTTAGGTCTTTTGAAATACATTAAATTTTTTTGAAAAGGGGTTTTAGTCAAAAACACGGGGAATGTCATAGAGATGTTTGTGTCTGGTGTTTTTGCCTTTGGGTCCTGGGCCCCAACTATCAAGAAAGCGTTTTTTTTGGGCAAGGTTAATATTGAAATTTTAAATTTCCCGTAGATTTTAGATTGCACAGTATAAGTGTGGATGTTCCCGAAACGGGGGTAAGTTTTGAACTATGAAGAGGGGGGGGGGCGGGGGGGGTTCCCGGATAAAGGAAAAAAGTGATTAATTTTTACTGTGGGGGTTTTGGTTTGGGGTTTTTATTGGCTTTAGGTGTGTTGGGGTGGGGTTTTAACCCCAAAACACAGATAGCATAGGGAGGTATGGATATATAAGTGAAAAGGGATAGTTTTTGAGAAGGGGAGTTTGCGGCACGTAGTATCGTATCTTGGGGAGGATTTCCCCCCCGTTGTTGGGAAATTTTTTTGTTTTTGTGTTGGATTGGGGGCTGAAAAATTTGGTTTTGTTTGAGGTAAAAGGCAAAGAAATTTGCCCTCATTATGTTGGCAATTAAAAGGGTTTTTCCCATTTTTAATTTTTTAAGTTTTTCAACACCTGCCTTTTGTACCAAAAAATTTAAAATAGTAAGGTTTTTTCCAGGTTTTAAATTGTAGGTTTTTTTGGCTGTCATCCAAGTCGATATTTTGAGCAGCCCCTTGTTAACCCAAAGGTGTTGATTGGGTGGCAAGAATTTTGGGTGGGGATGGGCAAAAAGTCCCTGTCGTAGGTGTTGGGATATGTTTTTGGAAAATCATTGATGTAAAAGAGGAAAAAGCAGGGGTCCAAGGCCCCTTCCCGGGGGGCTCCAGTATTTAAGTGTCCCCTATTGATGAGGCTGTGGGCTTTAAAGGTGACATATGATACCCATTTTGAAAGGTAAATTTAAAATTGGGAAGCCATGGCCTCTTATTTCCATAGTGTCTAGTTTTTTTGGGGGCAGGATGCCATGGTCTTAAATTGGGCAAACGCTTTTCTTTGGTAAAAAAAAAAATTCCTTTTGCGGGTTTCCTTATTTTCCAATGCTGTGTGAAGCAGGTCTAGCATTTTTTTTAATTGCTCATTTGTGGTTTTTTTTTTTTTTCCTGATCCAAATTGGCAGGGGGTTAAGTATGTTTTGTGGGCGTTAAAAATAAATAAAGTCCCCCTGGCCAAAGAGTTTTTTCAAAAAATTTTGGATAGCAATTTGGGAAGTTTTTGGGTATTGGGCCCTATAGTTTTTTACATCTGAAAGAGTCACCACCCCTTTAAAGGGAATGGTGTAACCATAGTCTTTAGTAGGGTCGGGAGAGTGTAGTTTTTTAGTGACTTGTTAAAAAGTAATGTAAAAAATATGGGAAAGGGGCATGGGCCGCTCACTTGTACAATAATGGTTTGGGGCATAGACAGATTCCCACCGTTATTTTTAAGTACTTTTACTTTTTAAACTTTTTTAAAAATCCACTTCCGTGGGCTCCCGTTTGGTACAAGATGAATGAATTTGGGAATTTTCCCCTTTTAGGGTAGTCCCCCCGCATGGGCTCGGGACGTGGGGTTTTTGGCGAGATTAGATCTTAAAGTTTGAGAAGAAGTCGTTTATCTTGTTAGCTGTATCAGTGGGATGCAGTGGTGTTTCATGAGGTTTAATTGGAACAATGTTCTTGTTTTTCTTTCAGTTTCTGGGTCCCCAGAATCTGGGAAAGTGTTTTCCAGGTCTTTTTTATATCTCCTCTTGTGTCAGTGAATCTGCTGGAGTAGTACACTTGTTTGGCTTTCTTTATTAATTTGGTGAGAACTGTTGAATATTGTTTAAGAATATCTGTGTATTAAGCCCTGTCTATATTGCTTTTCATATTGGTGTTTCTTATCAATGAATTTCATAATGCTGCTGGTTAGCCATAGGCAACCAAGCTGTTTATTCGTGATCTGTTTCGTTTTTATAGGACAATGTTTGTAGTATTTTGTTAAGAAAAATGTCTGTGCAATCGTCAATACCGTTGGCATTGGAGAATTCTGTAGGCCAGTCAACAGTCTTTAGATCTGCTGTGAAATTACTTATTGAGGCCTCGTCATGGAGTTTAAATGAAACTTTGTTGTATTCGAGTGGTGGCTCACTAATGTTTATTAAGAGGAAGGTTGGGCAGTGGGCAGTAGTGCTGTCTCTGATTATCCCTGATTTAAGGGGGACTAGTATATAGGTCTATATGTGGTCTATTATGGTTGCACTGTCTCAGTCAGCCTGGTTGGTTAGTTTTGTTGGTATGAGAAGTGTGTGCTCATATTGTTGATGAAATCATTTACAGTCTGATCATCTGGTAGGCCAAGGATGATATTGAAGTCTCCAGCTAAGAGAAGGTGGTGCTTGTTCATTTGTCTGTTTGTTATTAGTGACTTTAGATTCTCACTGAAGTTTGGGATGTTTGTGTGGGGTATCCAGTAAATGGCACCGATTGTTATAGGCGTCTTGAGGTTTTTTTCAGTAAAATTAGCTAAAATGTATTCCCCATATTTATCTTCTTTAGCCAGGTCTCAGTAAGAATAATGCAGGAGAAGGGTGCCTTTAGTGACTCAAGGAGTGCCAGGAGGTCATCATAGTGTTTGCTTAAGGACCTGATGTTGTAGTTAAGAACTGATAGACTTTGAGCAGTGTTCAGGATAGTGCTGGCTTGTGATGCTATGTAATAAAGGCAGTTACTTTCCAATAAGTTTTGATTGTGTGTTAGATTATGGAGGTTTAGATCAGGGTCAACGTGATCATTCATATTTTAGGTTTAAATAGTGGTTGTTTATATCCTGTATTATGTGGTGAGTTCTAATACTGATTTCTGTAGTGGTGGGAGGTTTGGGTAGGTATATAGCTAAAACACTTTGGTCATATAGAGTATAGTCACTAATAAACATAATGAAGTTGATATTGTCTGTGTGTTGTGCTAGAATGAGCTAAAGTACAACTAGGTATAAACTAATACTATAAAAAAAATTACAAGTGGCACCAGACTCACTCTTGTAATTGCACTAAAGTCTAAAATAATTAGTGTTGTCTAGTATGAGCTGAATGAGCTAAAGTACACTGTATAGTTAGTTTAGGTGTTGTCTAAGTATTGAGCTAGAATGAGCTAAAGTACAACTAGGTATAAACTTATATAAAAATACAAACTAAAATGGTACTTGCAATTGCACTAGGGTCTGATAAACTTGTTAACAAGATCAAGAGTATAACTTGATTTAAATTGACAAAATAAAATTCACAAATTAAAGTACCAAAAGAATAATAAAGTAAAAAATAACAATGACAATGACTTGGTTATAATATGATAGTAAGATGGTAGACAGGTACACAGGTACACAGGTACACAGGTACACAGGTACACAGGTACACAGGTACAAAGGATAATATAAAGGTTGGAGTTGAATATACAGACTTGAAAATTTGGCAACAAAATGTTATGAAAAGTATAAAATAATGATTAATGTACAAAAGTAAAATTGACTGGTAGTAAATATGGTGATAAATTAGACACATGTGCAACTCTTGGGTATCTTTATTGAGGAAACGTTGTCGCCACACAGTGGCTTCATCAGTCCATACAAAGGAGAATCTTGAAGAACAGGAGGAGAATGAGGTAACCAGTCCCTCAGCCTTTAGTCGATGTGGTCAGTCCATCAATCTTGAATAGAATACGGCATAAGTGCGGAGAAGGAGCTTTTAACCCATAGGCAGGAGAGGTGCAGCAGTCGTAGGTGGTGTCACATTTGTCCAATGTGGAAGTAGGTCGTGCCCAAGGGTTAGGCAAGCGAAGAATTCCCAAGTATTAAAATCCCAAGAAGTTGCAGTGTCTGACAGGATTGTAGATCAATAGTTCAGAGAACCAACAAGTTGATAAATTAGACACAGGTGCAACTCTTGGGTATCTTTATTGAGGAAACTGTGTGGCGAAACGTTTCCTCAATAAAGATACCCAAGAGTTGCACTGTGTCTAATTTATCAACTTGTCGGTTCTCTGAACCATTCATCTACAGTAAATATGGTGTTTAATAAAAGTTTAGTAAGTAATAATGATTACAAAAAAAATTAATTAGCAAAAATAAAGTAAAAAAGTAATGTTTATTTCAAGTATTAAATTTTAAGAACAGTTATTTGGATTCAATATTGCACTGGTAGTTATACTAGAGGTTATTTGTCAGTACAAGGTATTTAAGAGTACTCTAAGATAGTAAATGTGGTATTAAAACAGGTTATGGTAATTAGACAAGTAATGGTAATTAAATTATGTCAAAAATGCTAAGAGTAAATTGTACTTATAGCAAAAATGGTAATTAATACTATTAATATCAATTAATAGTATTTAAAAAAATGTGAGGTAGTAATATGGACAGAGAAAGTATCAATTCAGCTAATATTTAAGCAAACAATAGTAAATAAGAAAATTACATAAGGTGACTTATGCTTACCAGTAAAATCACATAATGAGGTAGTTGATTATTTAATTACTAAGATATTGTACTATGAAATTTGAAGAATAATGGAGCAAAATATGCACTACACTATGTAGGCTTTTAGGTTGGACAATGGTTGGTTGGACATTGGTTTAGGGGAGGGATCTAACATGACTTGGTAATTGGTAATATGCTTGTGCAATATCAATTTCTGTAAAGAAAGATGCTTCATAAAATTTGTTCAGATTGCTGTCTATGATGGACGTAGGCTCAGCATCCCACCAAGTTATAGCATTAAGTTCTCTAAAATCAATCACAAGTCTATATGAATTGTATTCTTTTTAATAACCATGACTACTGGTGAGCAATATGACGGTACTGAAGGTTCAGTTACATTTAACTTTAATAACTTGTCTACCTCTCGGTCAAATGCATCCTTAAGGTGAACTGGAACTGGAAATAGTTTCTGTTTTACAATGCTGTCAGTGATTAAGTCAATCCAATGGACTACCATCAAGGTGACACCCGGAATCTCGGTAAAGACATCAGAAAGTTCAGAAAATTTACCCACACATTTCAATAGTTCACTTTTCTTCAGATCATCTAAATTATTATAATCAAAGAAAGTGCTTAACTGACAATGGTCATACAATGGGGCAGAAAATAGTGCTGGGGCTATAAACAGCTAGGTGGAGAGGGTGTCACAGGTGAAGGGAGAAAAGGGCTGGAAGGAACGCTAAGTGGTGGATAAATGGTAACACATCGACTTCTTTATTTTTCAACCGATTACGTTCATTTTTGTGTACTATTAGAAGCTTATATCGAGTATCCTGTGCTGAAGTTTCAAACATACCTGCCAAAAAGGAAATGAAATATGCAAAATTTATGAAAAATTACATTTGGCAGTCGGGGGTGACTCAGTGGTACTTGGAAAAGTGGTTTTGACACTTGCTGCTGATAGAACACTTCCAATTCCATCACGAAACGTGAACCAATTCTAAAATAAACCTTATCTTCATGCTAAAATAAAATAAAGTTTCATAACTTTTTGACATTTTGGAAGATATCGGTCTTGTTGCCCACATAAATCTAAAAATATTTGGGATACTTCAGAAAAGGAAAACGGCCACTAAATTTAAAACAATCATTCTTCTATGTTTGTTGTGAAAATTTAAGTCAATTCGTTTTTTTAATAAGGATGGTCCCCGGGCCTAAATAGGTAAATAACTTACTTCCGAGATATAGGCCCCAGCGCGTGGGACCCAGGTGCCCCGGGGAATTTTTTTTTTCCCGAAAAATTCGCTTTCCCTTTTTCACTTTTTCCGTCCCCTACCAGTGCTTATTACATTTAAAAACCTTTGGGTAAATCTCCGTTTTCCCTCTCATCACGGGATGAGAGAATGGACCCTTTTCCATTCGGGGGGATATTTCAAATTTTTTTTTTTCCAGGGGGCTAAAAAAAAATGTTTATATATTTTTTTTTCAGGTGTACTTATATGTTTCTATTCTATTATTATATTGAACTATGTCAAAATAGTTAAATTGTGAAAAGGTAAATAAGCCTTATTTTTATTTTTGCGGGGGTATCAATTTTTTTTTAGTGGGGTTTGCCCGGCCATTTTGTGAATAATCCCAGGGGTCCCGTTTTTTTCCCTTGATCACATTATCCCGCCTGCTCGGGATGATTTTAGACGGGTAAAATTTTTTATTATTTTTCAAAGGGAATATAAGAAAACGATAAAAATAACAGGGAGGGGGGAAAAAATGTGCTTCCAGCGCTTGGTACGAAGGCGCTGTCCCCCATCCCTTTTTTTTTTTAAAATGATGAAATACCTTTTAAAAATCGTAAAAGGGAAATAATTATCCCAGAGGTAGCCAGAAAGTTCAGCTTTTTTTTGGGTAACAATAATTTTAGATTTTTTACAAAATTTTTTTTTCCCCCCGGGGCTGTGTGAAAACCCCCCGGGGTGAAAGGGAAAAAAAGGGTTTAAAAGGGAAAATGAAAGGTTGTTTTAAAATTTTGTAAGAAAAAAATTTGATAAGGGAAGTCAAAATTTTTTTAAAACCAAAGGCTTTTACCCCCATCGGGGGGGCCCCCCCCAAATTAAAAAATCGGGAGGGGAGCGGCTTTCGTTGGGGGAAAAAATTTTTAATAGTCAGGGGCAATTAAACAAGGTGAAGAACCAAAATTGGGAAACCAAAAAACCCCCTTACAGAGGGGAATAGGGTGTCTTTCCCCATAACATCCCATGGGAAAGGGGCCAAAAGGGGAGAAGGGAAAGAGCACAGCCCTTCCCCGAGTCTGAAACCCAAGGGAAAAGGGCCAAAAACCAAAAAAGTGGTTTAATAGAGTGAAATTTTTAGGGGGAAAGCCCGGGACTCCCGTTTTTTCCAACGGTCGCAAAGAGGCAGAGTGCCATAAAAATTTTCTGGGGGGAAACCTTTAAAAAAAAACTGGAAGATCAAAAAACGGGCTGCCCACAAAAAACACCCGGGCCTGTTCTTTTTTCCTCACATAAAAGTGTCCAGGGACCCAACAGAAAATGAGTCTTTTTTTTCTAGCCACACAGTGAAACCCAAATAGTTGAATACAAAGGCCCAGTGGATAAGGGAAAACCCAAAATTTTTTGGGATACGGGGAAAATTTCAGGCATTGATCCAGAAATGGGGCCCGGGTCACAAGGACCGGGGGGGCCCCCCCCGGGGTGTTGACCCCGAATTCCCCAGGGGAAACCCCAGGTAACCCCTTGGGTAAAAAAACGGAATTTGAAATAAAAAGTGGAAAAAACCCAAACCCCCCAAGGAAAGCCCAAAAAAAAGGATCATGAGAAACGGGGGGTGGTAAAAAAAAGCGAAAAAATATTTTTGGGAACCTTAACCAACACTAAGAAAAACCGGCACAAACCCCAAACCTCCGGGGGAAAGGGAAAAATTAAAAACCTCTTTTAAAAACCCTTGGGGGAGGCAATGGGAGGAAAAACAAGAAAAAGGGAAAAAGGAAAACAGTAGATTTTGGAGGAGAAAAATCTTTTAACAATTAAAGAAAAGGGAACCCAAAAAAACCTAGGGGAAAGGGAAAAGGAATGTAAAAGAACATAAAGGGGAGGCAACCTTTGGGAAAAAAAAAAAAAAGAGAAACGGAGGGAAAAGTAAAAGGGTTGAAAAAGGGGAAAATTGGTGGGAGAAGCGGGAAACCTAAAAAATAATGGGTTTTTTCAAATTAAATTATTAGAAAAACAAAAAGGTCAGAGCGGGGAAAAGGAAAAGGATGAGGATAAGTTTTTTTCGGGGCAAATTATTGTTGAAGAAGACCCTTTCCCAAAAAGTTGAAAACCCAAAAAGGCCCCCAAGCAAAATATTTTGGAAATGGTTTGAAAATTAAGACGGGCCCCCGGGGCAAAACCCAAATATTGGGGGATAAAGGGAACTTTAATCCCCAAATTTTAATTTAAAAAAAATGCCCGGGGTTAAGGGAAAAAATCAACAAAAAACCCTTGGGAAAAGGAAAAAGGCAAAAGCCAATGGGAACATATTTTTGGAAAACAACCCGTGGGTTGGGGCCAAGGGCAAAATTTTCCATTTTTAAAACCCAACATAAATTAAGGTTAAAAATTTTTCCCCCAAAAAGGGACTGAAATAAACGGGGAAAAAGGCGATTTTGCCACAAATAAAGGTTTGGGGGAATTTTTCTTTTAAAAAATTTAAACTCCAAAAAAGAACCTCAAGGGAAACAGGGCCTAGTTTAAAAATTTTTTGGGTTTAATGTGTTTAAATTGTTAGAAGCGAACTGAAGTTCCTTGGTAGGCTTGGGGCATAAAAACAGGGAAGGGGAAGCCCGGGGGAAAAGGGAAAAAGGCAAGTAAGAGGGGGGGTTTTCCGGGGGGAATTGGGGTTTTATTAAAAGGGAAAACAGATTTTTGGGTGTTAAAATTTTTGGGCCTTTTATGGCATTTTCCCCCCAAAAGCACACAATATGTGGGGAAGCGGGGAAAATTAAACCCAAGAAAAAGATTGAAAAAGGGCCAACCTTTAATAAAACCCCGGGGCCCGACTTGCCTTTGAATTAAAATAAAGAGATTTGGGTTGGTTTATTTTGAAATTAAAATTTTCCCCAATTTAAAAGTATTATCTTAGAAGGTTTCCCAATCGTTAAAAAAAATTTTTGTTTTTTGTGTTTAAGGGGTAAAAATAGGGGTTTAAACCGGTTTTTTAAAAGGGAAATTTAGCCTGGGGCTTTTTGGGGCAATTTTTTTCCCCAATTAGGTGGGTACAAGGGTTTTTTTGATTTAAGTTTGGGGGACCTTAATAAAGGGGGGGGGGTTTGTGTTTTTAAGGGTTTTTGGTTTAAAATTTGATTTTTTTTAAAATCAGCTTTTTTGGGTTTGGAAAAAATTGGGTTGGGTGGGACTAATTGTGTCCCCAACAAAAAATTTTAGGTGGGGTATTTGGAAAAATTTTTTGGTATAGGGGTAAAAAAGGGGGGAAAAATTTTGCGGAATGAAATAATCCGTTTCTTGGTGAGGGATTAAACCATTTTTGGTTTTAATTTTTTGGTTTTATATTGGGTTTTTGGGATAGGTGCGGGGAAAAATTAAAAAGTTTTTTGGTCAAAAAAACCCAAGGTTTTTCCCTTTTTTTTCCAAATTGGTTTTGTCTTTCTTAATTTTTTTGTTGCTTCAATGTTTCTTTTACCAAACCCAAAATTTAAGGGGGTTTTTCCCTTTTAACCTTTATTTAAATTCGTCCCCGTCGTTTTATTTTTAAAGTTTTACAATGGTATGGGGTTTGGCAAGTTTTAAGGTAGGATCCCCTTTTAATTGTGTAAACCCGGAACCTTGGGTTTCGGGTGGGAAAAGTTTTAAAGGAATTGTTAAAAATGATGAAAAAGCAGGGGAAAAACTTCCCTGGGGAATTCCAGAAATTTAAAATGGCCGTTTCCTAGAGTTTTTTTAAGGTGAAAAACCAAAGGGATTCCTTTATTTGTAAAAAGGAAATTTAAGGGAAATTCTTAAGGTTGCCCCAAGTTTGGGAATTGGATCCGGGTTTTTAACTGGCAAGCAGATCTTTAAATTTTTTTTTGGATTGCTTTCCATTTAGGGGTTTTTATTTTTTTTAAAACCCAAATCTTTTTTTTAGTTTTTTTGGGCCAAATTTAAATTAAAAATTTTCCCTTTTTAAAGTTTTAAAAAACCGGATAGAAAAATAAAGGGGTTTTTAACCCGCCTTTATTTGTTTAAGCCCGGTGGGTGCCACCCCGTTTATAATGTTTTGGGTCAAAACCCCCTGGAAATTTGAAGTTTTTTCCGGGTGCTAATTTCTAGGGGTTTTTAAAAAAAATAAATTAGAAAAAGGACGGGGCCGTGGCTGCCGGGGGGTTGGGTTTAGGACTTAAGGGGGGTTCCCGGGGTTATTTTTTAAATCGTTTTTTAATTTTTTAATATTTCCGTGGGTTTAAAAGGTTGGTGGAAGTTAGGGAAATTTGGGGAAAAAACCCATTTGGTGGCCCCCAGAAGGGCCCTTGGCGAAATTATCCTTATGGGGAAAAATTATACCTTTTTTTTGGAAAAATCTTTTATTTGGGGTTATGGGGTTAGTCCTGGGAGGGTGGGTTTTTTAGGATTTAGGACCCGGGTTTTTCCCCCTCGGGGGGGTGGGGTTTAAAGGGGAGAGTTTTTTTTCCAGGTCTTTTTTAAAATTTTCCTTTTGGGTTGGGAATCTATGGAGTAGAAATAGTTTTTTTGTTTTCTTTATTACTTTGGTGAGAGCTGATGAATAGTTTTTAAAGGGAAGTTTTTTGTGAAATTAAAAGCCCTGTTATTTTGTTTTTTCATAGGGGGGTTTTTCTTGTCAAGGGTTTTAACAGAAGAGGGCGGGTTTCCCAGGGGAAACCCAAAGGCCGGGTTTGGGGTTTGGGGTTCTTTTTTTGGTTTTTTATAGGACAATGTTTGTTGTATTTTTCTAAGAAATTTTTTAAAAAAAATGCTGCCAGCCCACCGGGGGAAAATTTTTTGGGCCAATAAAAGTTTCTAGGTCAGTGTAAACTTCCTTACTGAGGCCCCCCAAAAGGGTCAAAAATTAAAAAGTTTTTTGTTGTTTTAAACGTGGGGGTTTTAAACTAATGTTTTTTAAGGGGGAAAGGGAAAGGGGTATTGGTCTGTAGTGTATCTGTTTTCCCCTGTTTTAAGGGGGGTAGATTTTGGGTTTTTCCAAAATGGTTTATTAGGGTTGATTGCTAAAGGGAGGCGGGGTTTGGGTTTTTAGTTATTTTTGGGTATGAGAAGTGTGTTTTTTCCCTATGGTTGATGAAACCCATTTTAAGGGGGTTATCTGAAACCCAAGGTTGATGTTGAAAGTCCGGCTAAGAAAAAAGGGGGGCTTTTTCATTTGTCGGTTTGGGTTTTTAAAGTGATTTTAAATTTCTCACTGAAATTTGGGATTTTTTTTTGGAGGTATGGTAAAGGGGCACCGATTAGTTATAGGGGGTTTAAGGTTTTTTTACAGAAAAAATTAGCAAAAAATGTTTTCCCCCAATTTTTCTTTCACTAAAGCAAGTGGGTTTTAAAAACCCAAGAAATTGGTTAGAGTAATAGATTGCAATACCCCCCCCAATTTGGGTTTTTGGGTTTCTCAGTTTTTTAAAATTGCGTTTTCCCCTGGGTAGGGGTAAATATCTTTGTGCCCGTTTTAAACCCATTTTCCCCAAAAAAGAATAAATGCAGGAGAAGGGGTGTCTGTAGTGATTCAAGGAGTGCTTGTTCATCATAGGGTTTTTTTAAAAGGAAACCTGAGGTAGTATTAATACTGTTTGACTTTTACTTTTGTTTACGATATTTGGGGCTTGTGATGCTGTTTTAATTTAAAGGCATTATTTTCCAATAGGTTTTGATTGGTGTGTTTAAATGGGGGTTTTAAAGATCAGGGTCAACGTGTTTAAAACATTTTCCCTTGGTTTTAAATTAGGGTTTTATTTTATATCGGAGTTGTGTTTTGAGTTCTATTTACTAAATATCCTGTAGTGTAGGAAGTTTGGACAAGTATATGTTTGATTTTTTTTGGTCATGAGGGTATAGTCATACTCACATAATGAAGTTTGATTTGCCCCTATGTGTTGTGGGGAAATGAACAAAAGTCCCAACTAGGTATAAACTAGTAATTTTAAAAATAAAAATTTTTAAAAAAATAAAACAAGATCTAAACTTTGTAATTGCACCTAAGGTTTAATAAGTACTTTTGTGGAGCTAGTTTTTAGCTAAAAAGGACAAAACCCCAAATGGTTTAATGTAAAAATATAAAATAAAATTAAAAATAGCCCCGGTCGTCTCACTAAAATTCCCACAAAGGTCTAATAAGTAAAAATTTTGGTTTTGACTATGAATTGAGTTAGAATGAAGTTTATTTAAAAACGAATTTAATCAAAATAAAAATAAAAAAAAAATTTTAAAATTTAGAAACCATTCTCTCACTGAAAATTTGCACTAGGGTTTTAAAATTTTAGTGAATTTGGTTTTGGGACAAAGTTTTGAGTAAAAAAGAGCTTTAGTCCCAACATTTTAAAGTTAATAATAAAAAAATACAAAAAAATAGCCCAGTCTCTCACTGAATGCCCTAGGGTTTAGTTAGTAAATTTTGGAAATTGACTTGTATTGAGCTAAATGAGTAGAGTAAAATATGTTTAAAACAAGAATATAATAAAGGAAAAGATTAAATTTTTAATTTGGGAAACTAAGGTTTATATAATTTGGGTTTCAAAAATTTAAAGAGAAAAATTTAAGTTTTAATTGCAGGTTTAAAATAAAAATTTTTTGGGTAGCAAAAAAATTAAAAAAAAAAAGGGGTTTAAAAAATAAAAAGGGCAAAGATTGGTTTAAATATGTAGTAAGGGGTAGACAGGTTTAAATAAAAATTTTTTTATTTGGGGAAATACTAGTTTAAAAAAGTATGGAAAAAAAAATTGGTTTCAAAAAAAGAAGTTTAAAAAAGTTTGATCAAAAAAATTTTAAAGAAAAAATTGGGGGCAAAAAAAGGGGTTTTAAAGAAAAAAATTTTGGAAATTGAGTATTTTTTAAAGTGGGGTTTAAATTATTGAAGACAATTTGTTTATTTAAAAATTAAAATAAGAGGGAACAGTGATGGGGGAAAAGGTTGAAAAAAAGGGAAAATAGATTCTGTTAATATTAAACAAAAAAAAAAGACTATAAAGGTAAATGGTCGTTGAAACAACAATAAACAATAAAGGGCCCCCAACCCCACCCTGTTTAAAATGAAAGGATGGGCACACACAGGAGCCCAAGGGAAAACGGGTCTGTTTAAACCCGGGCCTGAGGTTTGAGAATAGAAAATGACGCTGCTTAAAAACAAAAAATCGAAAACGGGTGCACCAGTATAAATTAGAGGGACGAAAAAAGGGACCCCCCCCAAAAAGGGGGAAATTTTTTTTAAAAGGGGGGGATACGGCGGTGGGGTAAAAATTTTGTAAAAATAAAAATAAAGGAAAGCGTAAAACTGCCCGGGGAAATCCGGGAGAATAGACCAAGTGAAAATCAAGTGAATTTGACGGGGAAACAGGAAGAAAGTCAAGCAAAAAGGGGAGACTATTTGAGAGTAAAAAATGGGTTGGAGCCCTTTTATTTAAAACATAAAGGGTTGAAAAAGAGAAGTCCCAACTAAACCCCCTGAGAGTAACAGGGGGAAACCCCCCAAAAGAAGTGATGAAGACCCTTTAAAAATTAAATCAAAAACAAAACAAAGATGGGCGGCAAGAAAGTTTCAAAAACGCAATATCCAGAAAAAAATAAAATTTCCGGGAAATGGGGGAGTTTATAGAGAGCAAATTTTTATTCCATTGTGAAAATATGGGTACAGTAAAATTGCGCTGGAGAAAAAAACAAAGACCTTTTGATACGGTTAAAAAATTTGCGAAGTAGTGCACTCCAGTACATGATTCATTAAAAAGGGGATCAAAAGAATGCAACAGCACATACCCACACAAGATGAAAAACAGCTAAAAAATTTTTGGGCCCTTGTAACCCGACACAAAATTTTGGGGGAAAAGGGGGAGAGCAACCCCTGGATCTTCCTGATTCCCTTTTGGGGGTCCCCAATTTTCCTTTTGTAAAAAGTCTTATTAAAGACGATAGCCAACAAAAAAATCAACATCTATGGGCTTTTTATGGTCAGTGCAGTCAATTGGGAGGCAACAGAAAGGTGTAAAAAGGGGTTAAAAACTGTAAAGGGAAAAGTTTTGCGTGGGGGTCGTCAAAAATAAAAAGGGGGTGGGGCCGCTGTGTCCACGAGGGTTTCTTTCCTGAGAATAATTGGAGATAGTGTTAAGTGTTAAAATGGATAAGGAAATCAGATCCAGCTTCAAGACAGATGAGGTAGACAAGCAGAGATTAGGGGCATGGAGGGAAACCAATGGGGTCTGAGAAGGGAGGGAAGTATGACCAGGAGAGATGCGTGGTGGGGATAGAAGAGCCCCGCGGGGAATAGGAGAGTAGGGGGGTTAAAGGTAAGGGGGAAAAAATCGGGAGGGGAACAGTAGAAGAGGGACCACCCAAGAAAGAGGGGAACCTTCCCTTTGTGAGAGTTAAAAGTAAAAAGAACTGGGGCCTGAGCCGGGGAACTGAACATTGGGAAAAACAAAAAGTTTTGGGTTATGAGAAAGGGTTTACCCTTGCAGGGGTAGGCGAAAAAAGGAAGGAGCGTGAAAATTCAGACGAGAAAAAAGCGGGTGAAAAGAAGAAGTAGAGGGGAATAGATAAGGAGGTAGAGGTTTCGGGGTAAACTGCAAAAGAAATTGAGGGGGAGTGAGCCCAGGGATCGCTGGGGGAGTGGTGGACGAGGGACTGCAGGTTTGGGGGGCCCCAGGTACTACAGATTAAGGAATACGTGAAGATTCCCCCGAAGGTGAGCCAAGAGACAGCCTTCGCTTCCCTTTAAACAACGGATTTTGGGCATAAAATAGGCCCGACAACGGCGGGAAAAAAAGGGTAGGTTATTTCAAATTTAACAAGGGGGGGAATACTGCAAAATTATTTGGGATTATCCGCACCGCGCAGGGGACTCTGCGAGATGGCATATTAGCAGGGTGTCGAAGCACCAGCAAATTTTTCACTGTTTAGGGGATGGACCCCTTTACGGACTTTTAGGTTTGGTGCCCAAAATAAATGGAGGACAACATTACAACAGTCAAAAGGGTTAAACAGGGATGTTATGGGAAGTGCCTCTGTCCAAAAGAGGGAGAATATGATTACTTTGAGATTTGAAAGGTCCTGAAGGTAATTGTTCCAAAATATCATCACCACAAGACAGAAAATCACTCTGTAAATGGACGGGGTAAAACCACCATCTACTGCAAAATTGAGAGTAGAGGTGTGAACTGGATTGGAGAAGATGGAAAAGCCCAGAGCTTATCTGCATTAAAAATGTTAAGATGTTTCACTGCTTCAAAGGTTGAGAGGATATATGGGCCAAGTGTCTTTTAAGAGCTTTCCCAAATACAAGGTTTGAAAGATAAAAATTTAGAGTTTCGAGTAAGGAAAAGAATTTTAGTCCACGCCTTTTAAACAAGGTGTTTAAGGAAGTTGGGGCGTAGGTCATTTTGTAAATAGCAATATCGAAGAACCATCGTCACAAATGGTGGCATGTTAGGCATGTTCTAGGGGTGGCCTGACATGAGGTAGAGGGGAGATCCAAAAACCCGTTGAAACATATATTGGGGAAGCGACAAATAGTTAAAGGTGCAAAGCAGTGGCTCTCACAGCATGGTGGACGAAGCATCACACAAAAATTGACGGGGTTTGGGGTAATCTGGAGAATGGTCCAACTAACGAACCTACCAGTCAACAGTAATGTGTTAATCCAAATCGGGACTGAGGAGGGGGGTTATATGGCATCAAAACCTTCCATGAAGATGGTAACTTCATTCTTATTATGTTTTTACAGAAAGAGAAATGTGAAAGAAGATAAAAAAAAGAGAGATACAGTAGGAGGGGGACGTCCTGAGAAGGCAAAGTTCATTAGTGTTTCACAATAATAGCTAAAGAAACCTTGGCTCATAGCAAGAAGTATAAATACTAGTAGTCCTCAGGTTGTTCTTCAACTCTATATATCTTTGGTTAGACCTCATTTAGATTATGCTGCACAGTTTTGATCACCATATTACAGAAATAATATAAATGCACTGGAAAACGTACAAAGGAGATGACAAAATTGATCACATGTATCAGAAATCTTCCCTATGAGGATAGACTGAGGGCCCTGAACCTGCGCTCTCTAGAAAGGCGTAGAATTAGGGAGGGATATGATTGAGGTGTATAAATGGAAAATGGGAGCTAATAAAGGGGATGTAAATAGCGTGCTAAAAAATATCTAACATAGACAGGACTCGCAGCAATGGCTTTAATTTGGAAAAATTCAGATTTAAGAAGGATATAGGAAAGTACTGGTAACCGATTGCCGTGCTCCTCCTTAATCATTTAATGACGTGTCTGACCTCACTAGGTCAAGGCATTGGCTTAAGCCGGTGGGTGAATTGGAGCTGCCTCACATAAGCCAGTAGGCCTGTTGCAGTGTTCCTTCTTTCTTTTGTTCTTATGTTCTTAAGACCGTGAGCCGTGTAGATGCAGCATGGAACCAGTACCATACCCTACCCTTCACGCCGGTAAACCAGTGCTCTGGGATAGCAACCTCAAATCTACCGAACCACTTTGGCAGACCAAAGAAATGACGGTTGGAAACCCACCACGAATCATACTTCCTTTGGCTGCCACCTCCCAGAACAGACAGGCAGCCTCTGGAGATACACTTGTTACCTGCAGGACACCCCGCTCACCTCTCGGAAATCCGGAAAGGGAACAGGGAGCCTCCAGATAATCCAGATTCAATGGCATACTATGCCACACCCGAGGATCCTCACAGAGCGGGATGAACTTTGGCACACTTTCCCCTACCTAGAAACTGTAATGCCAGAGAGGAGGACCCTGGAGGCTACAAAAGGGATGGGGAAATGTGAGAGTTGGGAGGCAGGAGGATAGGGAAAAAAGGGGAGATGTTGAGGATGAGATAAGGAAGGGATGATTGGAGGGTAATTAGGTTCAGTCTGAGAAAGGAGACCAAAGGGTCTGATTCATGAGATGAAGAGCTCTTTGCCTCGTCAAGAGGATGATCATCTAAAATTCGTTAACATTTACCACGGTAGTAACAAAGGGTTCAAGAGTCACCACGTCAAGTAATTCTTTGTCATCTTCCAAATTAGTGTGTGTCAATTACGCACATACTGCACTCTTCAGTTTCTGTACCTGTTTGTGTGAAAAAAATAATTCAAAGTTATTAGACAATTGACAGAATTTCTTCTGTAATATTCTTGCAAATATTTATATGAATTTAGCCTGGGCTTCCCATTGACCTCTATGAGGTAATCAACCTTGCCAAAAAACTTCAAAACTATAAAAAAATTTTTCAACAACAAATTAATTTAATTTTATTTGTAACAATACCAAAATTTTCATCCCCTACTTTAAAATTTTCTCTGTTTTTTGGGGTATCAAAATGGGTTTTTTATTGGTCCATGAAATAAGCTTACGTTTTCAGAAAACATGGCAAAAGGTCCCCCTTCAAGGTGGATCTTGGGGCAAGGAGTAATTGATAAGAAGACTAAACCTAAAGCTTTTCCCCTCTTCATTATTTCCACAAGTAAAAAAGGATGGAAAAAGGGAACCTCGGGCCTGCCCCAAAAAAATGGAGAAGTTCGAAGGGTGGAAACCCTAAAAGTCCCCGGGGAAATTTTCCCCTCATGTCAAACAAAAAAAAGGGGTAGAAAACAGCTACTCCTTGGGTTTTAAAGGGAGCAAAGTTTTTTTAAAAAAGGGGACTTGAAAATGGAGCGGGGGTTGCCAGTCCTCCCTAACACAGGGGAAATGGTTGGTGAAGAGATTTCACTCCCAGAAGTTGGTAAGATGTTGCATCGGGCAAAAATAAAAATTGTGCCCCCACGGTTTTGACAAGACCCCTATGGGATCCCAAAACCCGGGAAAAAAGAGGGGACAGGGGGGCTTAAAGCTCCCTCTGAAGAAGTTAGGGAAATTTCATAGGAAAGGGCTTTGGGGAAACCGAACCCAAAAATATCCAAACTTTTTAAATTTACATCAAGCCTCCAGATGAATGGCGAAAAAGGGATCAACGATGACAAAACTCCCCTCCAAACAAACTGAAAAAGGATCACATTTTGACCAAAGGTACTCCCCGGGGTCATGGGGGAGGATAAAAAGCTGGCATACTCTACATAATTTCATATTGGGTGATATCGGGAGGACTTTTTTGGAAAAAAATATGCCTTTTTAAAAGTTAGTCAAGGTTTTTACGATTAAAAAATTTCTGGCAACTCCCCGGTCCTGGTCATTTTAAAAAGTCCCCTTGCTTGGTTAGGAACAACTAAAATAAAAATGCGGTCTCATCTGAATTGGATTTAAAACACGATTTATACAAGATGCACTTAATATTTTTCAAATTTAAAATGGAAATTTTTCCCCTTAGATAACATTTTTCTTTAAATCAAAATTGAAGAATTCTGAAGTGAAGGGCAATTAGGGTTTAAATTTACAAAGTAAACCCTTTGGATATTTCCAGGGGCAAAAATTAAACTTTAGGGGAAAACCAACGGGATAAAAGGGAAAGGAGAAACCGGGGTTTTGGGGTTTCGACTCTAGTCAAAAACTTTTTGTAGTGTCGGAAGAAAAAATCCCCCACTTTAAATTCAAAAAATGAACGGGGTAAACCTAAAAACCTTTTTGGGGGCAGCAAAAATCTGTTCCTCCCAAATAAAAATTAAAAAATATTATAAATAGAAATTTGCAGTTTTGTAATGGAACTGCCCAAAGGGGCTTCTCGAACTTTAGAGGAAGAGGGGCTGAAAAACTTAGATCCTATGAAATGATGAAAGGTCAACGTCAGAAAGGGAAAAACACACCTTTTTCATTTTTCCCATCAGTACAAAACAAGAAGTGATGGGGTCCAGTATGGGATCATCCAACCCGTGAACCATATAGATCCCTTTTATAACCCAAAGGATTTTTAGGGAATCAATTCCCGTAAAGGCCCAGGGTCTGAAAGGATAAACAAGGGATAAAAGCTTTAAGGTTAGGGGGGAAAAACTTGTTAGAAAATTTCAATCCCCGAAAAATCCTGTGTCATGTAATATGGGTTTAGATAAAAAAACCATTAAAACCCCCTTCCCGATCAGAATGGTGCCTTGTCATTACAGTCCCCTAAAACACCTACCAACTTTTTGACCCTTTTTTGGAAGGAAAATCTGGACGTTTTAAAAACCTTTTAACACAACATAAAAGACAAAGGGGAATAAACAATGTCTGTTTTCCAATTTAAAGGGTTTTTTCTTAAGGGCGATGGGAAACCAAATGCCCTTTGGGGTTTTTATCCCTTTTGGTTTTTATAGGAATTGTGGGGGCCCCATTTTAAATGGGCAGCGGCCTCACAACTTCCCCCCGCTTTTAAATTTTAGATTACGGTTTTTTCGAACGAAAGTTCGAAACGGGGGGAAGAGCTGATAGGGAAATGGTAGGCAAACCATGAAAAACTCTATGAGATTCATAATTGCAATCAATTCCTGACTCCCCAATCTAAAAATCGAACAGAAAGAAAGAGGGTAAATTTATTCTCTGCTCAACGTTGTCTAAAACGGTTGTCCCGCGCTCTCCTCAGTCCCCAAAACCTGGTGGGGGAGTTTTTACAAAAACAACAATGGTGACTTGGGTTTCGTTTCGGGCCGGGGTGTTAATACTGTTTGGGATTCAACTTTAAAACAGGGCCCCTATCACCAGCGAATCAATAAATGTGTTTAAAGCCAGCAATCATTCTGATACATATGGGATTCAGCATGAATCCTTGTGTGGCTTTGCCTTTAAAAGGAACTTCATGGTCTTTATCAAGTTTTTTTACACTCAGGGTTTAAAGAGAAGAATTTTGACCCAGTAAACCCCGATATAAGTAAGCAAGTCACCCCAGCAGTTTTTGCACACGTGGGTACGTGTGCGAAACGTGCCTTTTGAGGCCCTTGGGAAATTGATTTTTGACGTTTTTTAATATTTATGGGAAGATCAAACCCTTGGGCCCCCATGGGGAGGGGGTCTGACGGCCACAAAGGGTGGTCTTCAGGAGGGGGCATTTTCATTTAAAATGTCCCCTTTCATTAGCCGATTCCTTCGTACGTAAAACCCCGGGGATTTTTATTCCCAGGTGTACTTACAATCCTGGACAGAGAAGAACTTTCCAACCCCCTGCGGCACTTTTGGGTCCATAGCGGTCCAATGTGTTTAAAACGCCACCCCCCCAGGGGGGTGGGGCGTCGTCCTGAGGGGAAAGACCCCCTCAAACCCCCGGAAAAGAGGTTGTCGAGGACTTCCCCCGCGTCCCGACATTATGGAGGCTGAGGTTGATCGGGGGCCCTGCACCCATCATCTTTGGGTTTACTCTACCTGGGGCTGCCCCCCCTTTACGGGGGTGGAACATGTAGCAGTGGGAAAACCGTCTAAACAAGAGAAAGGGAGGTGATAGGAGGCCGACATTGTATCTGCATGAGTCGATTCTGGGGCCAAAGGGGTGCCTTTTTTTAAATGTTCCCGAAGTTGAATTACTTTAGAAGATGCTGATCGATAGCTAAAGTGCGAGATTTTGGGGAATTTGAGGGTTCATACTGTTAAGGCAGAAATTCACAAGGAGAACACTCCAAGTACTGACATATCTGAAGATGCTCTTTCTAGGAAGCGTGCGGCTACCCCGTCCAACTCCGATGATGTCTTGACCCCTGGACAACGTTCAGGGAAGAAGACGTGGTCGGAAATCACGGGTGGGGGAGGTCGTGCGAGTCCAGGACAGCAGGTAATATCAGGGGGATTGCCAAAGGTGCGGGAAGTGCCTTGGGTGCTTGCTGACACAAAGAGAAAAAGGGAGTGTAGCCCCTAGAGTAAAGCCACCTTTAACACAGTTAGGTGTGTAACTATTATTGTTAATGGTATGAAATCTGTCAGAAAGTGTGTGCAAGTGCGTGAGTGGTTGAATCGTTTTGCAGTAGATGTGTGTTTTTTGCAAGAACATAACCATAAGGTAGGAAGTTTGTTTGAGATGGATGGTTATGACATTTATGTGACTCACCCCAGACGTCTGAAAGGTGGAGTGGCTGTATTGATAAAAGTGACCAGGCCATTTGTGATGAGACATTGGGAGGAAGGGGGGGAGGGTCGCATGGTGCGAGTCGTGGGGGATTGGGGTAGTAGAAGGTTGGTTTTGTAGGGGTATATCGGCTGGCTTTACATGATGTTAATATTAAAAATACTTTTTGTTAGAGATGTCTTAGTATATTATTTGAGGCCCCTGCTGGAAATTAGTGGTCGGTGGTGATTGGAACTGTGTGGTGCGCCATAAAGACGTTGAACTGAGGGGGGCTGGTTTCTGTTCATTTATTTTAGGTGACTTCTTGTCTGGGCTGGGGTTGGTAAATGTATGCAGAGGACGTGACTTAGGGATTGAGCATACTTTTGTGCGTAGGGGCTATGCAGCATGTTTAGATAGGGTGTATGTGTCTCGGCGGTTGGTCGTAACCAATGTGCGTGTGTTGAATGTCTTTTTCTCTGACCACCTGGGAGTTTTTGTAGAGCTCGACTGGGGGGGGGGGTCTCCCGAATCGTTTTAAGGGATACTGGAAATTGAATACGTGGATGCTATAAAGTGCAGATGATAGGGAACTATTCGTGGACTTATGGGCGTCTATGGGAGTAGACTCCTGGAAGGGGTGGGATTTAGTACAACAGTGGGATGAGGTTGTAAAGCCTCGAATTAAGAATTTTTATGTGCATCAGGGTAAGGAGGCCACTCGATTGGAGTATGATTTTCTGAGGTACCTGGAGGGTCATCTAAGACAATGTTATGCACAGGGAGAGGCATCTGGGGTTTACCCAGTGGATGAGATCGACGCTCTTGAAGAACAAATCCAGGTATTGAAAAATAAGGTTTTTGATGGGGCGCGCATTTCGGGTTGGGTGGAAGAGGCTTTGTGGGGTGACAAGCCGTCTGCTTGTGTCTTACAAAGGCGAAAAGCGACTGAAATTGTGAGTTTAGTGGTGCAGGATGAAGTTGACGGGCATAGTGAGGGACAGGTCTTAACAACTTAGGGGATAACTTTTTATGTCGGTACTTGGAGTAAGCTCCAGATGCAAAGTAAAGACATGAGTGAGCATGTGATACAGGAATTGGGGAGAGGAGTGTGATGCGAGTTAAATGATTATGATCGCCTTCTCATGGGTGGGCCTATATCTGAGGCAGAGGTGTGGGAGGCACTACATAGAATGAGTAAGGGGAAGGCTCCAGGCATTGATGGCATCCCTTGTAAATTTTATATCAAACATTATGGCTCGTTTACTCAATGCGATGAAGGTGGGGGGGTGTTAGGTCTGTCTCAGCGTACGGCAGTGTTGGTCTTAGGAAATGTGATGTGCCGTTAGCGATTAAGGACTATCGTCCCATATCATTGATGTGTACTGACTATAAACTATATGCGAAAATTTTGATGAATAGAATTAAGAAAGTGTTTGATAAGGAAATCCATATGAGTCAGTTTGGTGTGCCAGGTAGGTCAGTGTATGATGGTCATAGGAATATCAGGGAGTTTGTTGAGGAATGCAGGGTGTTTTGGCTCTAGAATGGCGAGCCACTTTTGATTGTGTGGAAAGAGAGGTTCTGTGGAAATTTATGAGACGGTAGGGTTTTGGAAATGAGGTCATCATGTGGGCCCATTCGTTGTACAATGGAGCAGGATTTAAAGTGCAAGTTAATGGCAAGTTAGGTGTTTTTGTACACTTGAGCAGGGGCATTCGTCAGGGATGCCCCATGTCTCAAATGCTTTTTGCATGTATATAGGACCCTTTTTACTGGGCTGTTTGTGGACGGGGAGTAGAGACATTGTGGGGTCCGAGTAGTGGTCGACCGACCCTAGTGGGTTATGTAGATGATACTAATATGTTATTACATTCACGGGAGCAATTGGTTTTTTTTTGAGAGACTTCTTGACATATTTGGCAAGGCTACGGGGATATGTGTTAATAGAGAAAAATCGAAGATTATGGAGTTGGGGGAGTTGGTGGGGGATGAGGTGGATGCAGAGGGGTGGACTGTGGTTGATCATATCACTATATGTGGTATTCATTATATGCGGGAGGTCGATCAGATGAGGGCGTGTAATTCGAGGAGGGTTGTACAGTGTCTTGGGGCGCTTAAATAATCTACGGCCGCGACATTTAACCCTGCATCAGAGGGCGGTGGTCATTAATGTCCTGCTTTATAGCAAAGTATGGCATGTTGCTGCACTGTATCCTCTGTTGCAGGGGGACGTCAAACATCTTTTACGTAGAGTTTTCGATTTTTGTGGGGTTCAGGTTGCGATTGGCTCACAAGAGTGGTGGTGGAGACACCAATGCATCAGGGAGGGTTGGGTCTCATTCCTCTAGAGGCTCGTGTCATGGCATGTTACGTGAAGCGTCGTTTTCTCCGACTGGGTGGGATGTATGGTGGGTTAAGTGAATTGTATCACGACCTGCGCAGGTGGTGGGGAGGAATTTAATTAGGTGCGACATGATGCTTCATGTATTATTGCATATGAAGGACGTGCACTGTGTAAAATTATGTACCTTAGAAAGGGCGGGTATGGAGGTAGTCGTGGTGCGAGTTGAAGGATTGTGTCCCACGTATGAGTGGGGTGATAAATGGAGGCGAGTTCAACAGTTGCATCTGCCTGCTCAAGTACGGGAAGTGGTTTTTAAATTTTTACATGGAATCTTGTCGTCTGGGGTGTTGTATAATAGGCGTTTGGGGGAAGACTGGGGTTGTCCGGCGTGCGGGATGGAGGAATCTGCTTTTCACGTTGTGTATTTCTGTGAGACTTTAGGTATGGTACGAGAGTAGTTCAGTAGGGTTTTGCGTTTTGTGGGGGGGGGGAGGTTTGTCGGTACTCCGGGCATTGAGTTTTGATGTAGGTGGGGTTGACTTGCGTGTACAACGTGCGGTGTCGTACGTTGTGGCCGATTATATTTTCGTGTCATGGGCTATGAGGCACATTGATGGTAACAGTAGAATTAGGGTTTGAACAGGGACGATTTATAGGACAAAATGTCGAAATAGGTTGGTATATGAAGGGAGATGGGATAGAGACTTCCCGCCTGAATATAAAGCCTTGGAGTTACGAGATTTGAGATAGTTGTGAGTGTTCAGTGGGTAATCTAACGGGCTGGTCAGCTGTGTCTAATTGTGTTTGTCAAGTGCGTGAATGTTTTGTGTTCTCAGAGTTTATGTGCGTCTCCTATGTAACGGTGATGACGATATATCTTAAGGCTTTGTATATACAGCTTTTAGGAATGTTTTTCGTCATTTATGCCTCAATACAAGTCATTGGTGTACATTTTGTATATGGTGTGCTTCCTAGCACAGTTGAAAGTTTTCTTATTTCTGTTTATACTTTATGCCGTGTTCGTGTGCTTTTCAATATTATATGTATCTATGCAAGTGTTTGTTTTTCTGTAAGCTGTGATGGAGCTTGAACTATATGTGGAAGCATTTTTTTTTTTTTTTTTTTTTTTTTTTTTTTCAATGTTTCTCTCTCGTCAGAGTATAAGTTCACTTACAGCTGCTGGCATTGTCTTTTCTTTGTGTTTATTTGAGATGACAAATATCAGTGTAGTTTCGTTTTGTTATATTAGATATTTTCATTGTTGTTAATTGTAGCGTCATCCTGTTCCACCTTTGAACTGTGATGCCTATCCTTAGTCAATGATAATAACCCCGTGGTAGTCGCCCAAATTAAAGTGTTGTTGTGCTCTTTAAGGCACCTGAGTTCTTAGATTAAGTCTTGGACACGTTGTGTGTTGGCAGGCGGAAGCCACGCCTAGTTATATGCCAGATGTTGTATATTGTTGTATAATATGTGATTGCTTGTGTATGTGTGTAATTTTTTGTGCTCGTTTTTGTCACATTGTTTTTTTGTATAGTCTTTATATTTTCCAGTGTTTTGATTTTATTAATTATATAATAGTCTTGTTAGTGCCTGGTATCTCGTTGACATATTATTTTATGCACCCGTATCTATTTTGTACCCGAGTTTAAAAAAAAAAAAAAAAAATCTGAACCTGCTGAATGTTTTGGCCGAGCTTTAATGTGGCATACCTGAAATCCTTCCAATAAGAATTCGGAGTTTTCTGGTATGCTTTAAGAATTGCCTTCATAAGTGGCATAGATATTTAATGCTGTACCAGAAAATAACATGCCTAACCTGGTATCCCAGTTATCAGAGGGTCAGTCACAGTGGGTAGTGGTATTTTCAATGGTAATAACCTATGATGTTACATCTTCACCCTCTGTGAAGGGAGGTAAATTAGGCGTAGGACCATTTGAACTGGTTGCATGATGTTCTATTATTCATTCTTCCAATTTATATTGTGTGAATGCTAATTTCTTATATTCCAACTCAGTGTGCTCTTTCTAACTCACGATTATTCTCTTTCTCTCTTAGGTCACGCTCTTTAGCACGATCTTTACGTTCTCTAGCTCTTTCTTCACAATCAATCTGTCACACTCCCTTTTGCCTTCCATTTCTCTCAATTCCTTCTCTTTTTTTTCTTCTTTCAATTCTTTCTCTCTTCCTTTTCTTTTCTCTTTCTCTTTCCAGCTTTCTCTCTCGTTTTTTCTCTTTCAATTCGATCGTTCTCTTTTTTCTCTTCTCTCTCTTTTTCATCCTTTCTTTCATGAATCTTAACAGCAATAAAAGCTTAAAGATTTTACCAGTTATTCCCAAATTACTTCCGGTGGTCTTCCAAAACTGATATTCCTCCACGTTAAGATAATTAACTTAAATTACCAGGGAAAATGAAAAGGATATTATAGAAAACAGATGGTTCTATTCCTACTCCGAAGAAACAGTATAAAAAAAATGGAGGGTTCTATTCCAGCTCCAGTTAAACAGTATGTATGAAAACGGAGGGTTCTATACCGGCTCCGATCAAACAGTAAGTAGAATGGGGTCCCTTGACCATCCAATCCACTCACTAACAAATCAAGAGTGTCCTACAACAGTTCCCTTGATATAATTAAACAGAGCTCAATGAAGCAACTTGCCCTTGCAAAATCTCGGGTCTCGAGAGTCTATGCCTCGAAATTGCTTCAAGCTCTAAAAACAATGGTGGCAGTAATAACTAGTATATATCCTGCCCTGACTTGACTTACAGAAATTGCGACTACAACAATCACCACATCTTTTAAATACCTGTACTGTAGTACTACCATAGAGAATGATTACTAATTGGCTAGTTGTAACTATCTTCTTATTCTGTGTGTACACAATGAGGCTTCGTTGTTGTTGGCGTTCCGATTATGTTCGAATTCGATGATCCTGGCAAGGTCGCCACTTGAAGCTTCTTAGGCCTATCAGACCCTTAGAGAGCATTTGATAAAGCTGATTCCTCGTTAAGTAAAATTATGTAAAGTTTGGAAAT
>NC_069474.1:5225891-5257363 GCF_026875155.1 Cherax quadricarinatus | reverse complement strand
ACCCTGGAACCCCCAAAGGGGGAAAAGGGAAAAGGTGTCTAAAGAACATACAAGGGACCAACTGGGAGAAGACGAGGGGGGGAAAGTAAAAGAGAAAATAGTCAGATTTAGAGGGCGCTGAAAAAAATAATGGGTTTTTACTAATTTATGTAGGGAAAAAAAGGGTACTGAGAGCGGGAAAGTAAGGAGGAAATGAGCTAACGAGATCAGCAAAGGGTGGATGTCTGCATCACCCAAAGAGGTTTCAAAAAGGGGTTAACAAAAAGCCCAAGGCATAAATGTAAAAAAAAGGGGGTGAAAAGTAGAGCGGCCCTTGCAAAAGCCATATTGGTGGGAAAAAGACTGTGAATCTCAAATCCATAACGATTTTGTTCACGTTTTATTACATCACCTTGCAGATCAATGGTCAGAGCAAGGGGGAGATATGGAGGTATAAACCCCTGTGGTGCTGCCAGCGTTTCCCATTGTTGGGGGAGAGACCATGCATCCAAAAAAGATTGAAAAACCCCCAAAAAGGGGACTGTAAGACTGAAAAAAGAGTGTTGTAGATATGGATTAAATATCATAAAGATCAGCTCCCGATAATGGAAGGGAAAGCGGGAAAAGCTAGCCTTAGGGAGAGTAAAAGGGTCTTATATATCTCCAATCTATTAGAGAAAAAACCAAGCTCCATGGTAGGCTTAGACTAAGAACGGGGGCAGAGGAGAGCCCTTTGGGAAAAAAAAAAAGACAAGATAGTTCTGATTTCCTGGTACTTCAAAAAGGGGTTTTTTGGACCTAGAACCGGGAAAACAGGGTTGGGTCCAAAAAGTCTTGCTATCAATTTTGCACCTTTTTCCAAACCGCACACATAGGGGAAAATCGGGGGTAATGGTAGACAAGTAGATTGTCAAAAAGTGACATGCATCGGTATGAGTGGGGAAGCGATGCCCCTTTTCCCACTTAAAAAACCAAAAAACGATTGGGGGCTGATTATTCGATAATTCAATTCAAAATTCAATTCAAAGTTTATTCTCTAAAAAAATTACAATGCTGAGTTTACAGAAAATTTTGGGTTTTGTGTGTTTTTTAAGAGAAATTGGGATTACAGAGTGTACCCCTAGAATGCTTTGCAAAAGGTAGGATACGGGCATACTTTATTGCCCCGTAGTGGGATGTACTGAAAGGGGGGTAAGTTTAGGTTATGAGAGTGGGGGGGTGTGTTGCCCGGGTGGGGGTTTTGATTATTTTACTGCAGCTTTTTGTTGGGTTTTTTTTGGCTTTAGGGTGTTGCTGCAGTTGATCCCAAGACAAAAGGGTAGGTGGGTATGGATTAAAAAGAGTGGTATGTGTGGAGGGCATTTTGCGGGATGTAGTATCGTTCTTGGAGAGGATCCCCCTTTTTGGATATTTTTTTTTGGTTATATGCTGGATATGGGGCTAAAATTTCCCAGGTTTTGTCAAGGTATAAGCCTAGGAATTTTCCCCCATTTTTTTTGGAAAATTAAGTTTTTGGTCATTCTTAATTTTAAAATTTTGCACCCCTGCTCTGCTACCAAAAAAATATAGTGGGTTTTTGTCAGGGGTTAAGCTAAGTTTTTTTGGCTGTCATCCAAGTCGATATTTTAATCACTCCTCATTCACAAGGGTGTTGAGGGTGGAAAGGGATTGGGGTGAGAGTAACATAAGTTGTTTTCATCAAAAAAAGAGAATGGGTTTCGGGGTGTTGGGATACGTTTGGAAGGTCATTGATGAAATATGGGGAAAAGAGAGGGGAAAAGGACACTTCCCGGGGAAAATTTCCGTATCAAGTGGCCGTGTTGTGAGGTTTGTGCCCTTTAAATGGGGACGTACGGGCCCTTTTAGTAATGAAAGATTTGAAAAAAAAAGAAAGGCATGGCCTTTTAAAAACCCTAATGATCAAGTTTGTGGAGTGGGAAAGCCGGGGTCTACTGTTAAAAACCCCAGTTTTTCCTAATTTTTTTTAAGGGGAAAGGTTTGCTTTTTTCATTAGTGCTTTTTTTTTTCCCCTGAAACCAAATTGGAGGGGTTGATATTTTTTAAACCCCTTTTAAAAATTTAAATCCCAGTCTCCTTTTCACAGTTTTCAAAATTTTTTGGGGATAGCAATGGAAAAGTTAGATATTGGCCTATAGTTTTTTTAAATCTGTGGGGTCACCCCCTTTTAAATGAAAAGGTGAAACCCCTTTTGCCACCCTTTAGGGGAAGGTTAGTTTAGGGAAAAGGTTTTTGCTAAAGGTCCCCCCTTTAATTGGGGGGACTTTGGTTAAAGTAATTTTAAATTTAAGCCCGGGGGCCGGGAAGGGAAAAAATTTTGGGAAAACCCCTTTTTTCCCCGGGGCATTTTTGGGTTTAAAAAGTTAAAATGGTTTTTTTGGGCTTTTAAATTTTTTACGGAAATTTCCCGGGGGAAGTTTATTTTTAAAGTTTGCCCCTTTAAAATTTTCTCAAATGAAAAAACCCCCCCCCCCCGTGGGCCCCCCCGGGGTTTTTGGTTTTGGTTTATTAAATAGAAAAAGGAAATTAAAAAAGGGAAAATTCCCAATTCCTAGGTTTAGTTCCCCACCCAGGGGCATTTGGGTTTAATCGGGGGAATTTTTTTTTTAACTGGCGGGAAAGGATTGGGGGATTCCAAAGGTTTGAAAGTGGGGGATTTCCTTGTTTGTTGGTAAAGGGGATTTTGGTTTTGGTTTGTTTTTCATTTGGAGGTTTAGTTAGGGACTATTCGGGGGTTTTTTCCCTCTTTTGGGGCCCCTAGGAAATTAAAAAGAGTTTTTTCCAGGTCTTTTTTATCTCCTCTAGTGTTGTGAATCTACTGGAGTAGTATAGTTGTTTTGGCCCTTTTTTTATTACTTTGGGGAGAGCTGATGAAAGTTGTTTAAGAGTATCTTTTTTGTATTAAGCCCCCGTCTTTATTGCTTTTCATATTGGGGTTTTTTTTGGGCAATGGATTTAAAAAGGTGTGGTTAGCCAAAGGGGAAAACCAAAAACCGTTTGTTTGGATTTTGTTTTTTTTTTTATAGGACAATGTTTTTTGTATAGCTAAGTAATTTGTTTAAAAAAAAATGTTGGGCCCGTCAACCCTTGGGGAAAACTGTTGGCCAAACAACAGTTCCCAGGGCAGCTGTTTAAATTCCCTTTTGAGGCCTCGCCAAGGGGCTAAATTTAGAAATTTGTTGTAAATTTAAGGGTGGTTTTTCTAAATGTTTGGGCAGGGGGAAGGTAGGGGATGGTCTGTAGGGCAAACGGATTTTTCCCCGATTTAAGGGGGGCTAGATATTGGCCCCAAGGTTTGGGCTAATTTTGGTTGTCTTGTCTCAGTGGGGCGTGGTTGGTTTAGTTATTGTTGGTTGAGAAGTGTGTTGTTCATATTGTTGGGTGAAATCAGTTACAGGCCCGATCATTTTGTTTTGCCCAAGGGGGGGTGTTGAAGTTTTCCAGCTAAGAGAAGGTGGGGGGGTTTTTCATTTTTCGCTTGGTTAATTTGTGACCTTTTAAATTTTTCCCCTGAAAATTTGGGGTGTTTGTGGAGGTATCCGGGAAATTGGGACCGATTGTTTTAAAGGTTTTCTTAAGGTTTTTTTTCAGTTTAAAAATTTGCAAAAAAAGATTCCCCTTTTTCAAACCCCTAAAGCAAGGTGCTAAGAAAGATAAATTTGGGAAGTAATTGATTGGGAAAAAACCCCCCCCAACTTTGGGTTTTTTTTTTTGGGTTTTTTTGCATTTGAATTGCTGTGTATCCCCGGTAAGGGTAGATATCTATTGAGTCCTGCTTTTTGCCAGGTCTCAGTAAGAATAATGCAGGAGAAGGGGGTTGGGCTTTAGTGATTCAAGGGTGGGTAAAGGGCTCTTTTGGTTTGCTTAAAAGGGCCTGATGTTGTAGTTAAAATTTAATGATAGAAATTTTTTGCTTTTTTTTAAAATAGTGGTGGCTTGTGATTTCTGTGTAATAAAGGCCGGGTTAAATTTCCCAAAAGGTTTTGATTTTGGGGGCGATTTTGGGGGTTTAGGGTCCCGGTCAAAAGGGTCAAAAAAACTTTTTAAATTTTAAAAATTTTTGGTTTTTTATATCCTGAGTTGGGGTGTTTTGAGTTCTATACTGGGTTCTGTTTGTGGAAAGTTTTGGGGCCCAAATATATAGTAGAGTATTTTTGGGCATGTAGGGGGGTTTCACCCCACTCCCCCCCCCCCCCCCCAAAGAAGTTTATTTGTCTATGTGTTGTGCCCGGAAAAGAACTAAAGACAATAGGTATAAACTAGTAATATAAAAATACAAATTAAAAAAAAGGGAAAAAGACCTTTACTTTTAAATTTCACTAAGGTCTTTTTTAATGACTTTTGTGGAGGGTTTATGGGTTTTTTGCAGAAAGAGCTAAAAATCCAATAGGGTTTTAAATTTTTAATTTTAAAAATACAAATTAAAAAAAGCATATCTCTCCCCTTTTTAAATTTCACTAGGTCTAATATATGAAATTTGGGGGTTTACTAGGTTTGAGTTAGAATGGGGCTATGGTACAACTGAAATTTAAACTAATAATTTAAAAAAAACCCCAAAATTTAAAAAAAAGCACCAGTCTCTCACTTGTTTAAATTTCACTATGGGCTAATATAGTGAATTTGGTATTGACTATGGGATTAGCTTTGGAAAAAAGGCTATAGTACAACTTTGGTTAATTTTAATAAAATAAAAATAAAATTACAAATTTTGCACCATTTCTCACTGTAATTGCACTATGGTCTAGTATAGTGAATTTGGTATTGACTATGTATTGAGCTAGAATGAGCTAGAGTAAAACTATGATTAATCTAAGAATATAATAAAGGAACAAGACTCTCAATTGTAATTGCACTAAGGTCTTATATAAGTTGTTTACAAGAATTAGAGTATAATTAGATTTAAATTGACAGGATAAAATACACAAATTATGGTAGCAAAATAATAATAAAAAAAATGATAAAAATAAAAATGGCAATGACTTGGTTATAATATGCTAGTAAGATGGTAGACAGGATAATATAAAAGTTGTAGTTGAAAATACTAGTTTAAAAAAGTATGGAATAAAAATGGTCAGTAAAAGAAGTTTATAATAAGTTTGATCAATATAGTTTAAAGTAAAATTGGGCAATAATAGGGATTTAGAATAAAATTGGGCAATTGAGTATTTTTTAAAGTGAGGTAGAATTATTGAAGACAAGTTATGGTTAGTTTATAATAAAATAAGATGGAACAGTGATGTGGTAAGTTGTAAAAAAGGAAATAGATTCTGTAGATATTAAACACAATTAAGACTATGAGGTAGAATGGTCGTTGAATACAACAATGACAATTAATGGCCCCACACAGCATGTTTCAAATGCACTGCATGGGCACACACAGGAGTCCAAGGCACACGTGTCTGATAAAGCCTGCCTGAGGTTTGAGGAATAGAAAATGACGCTGCAGTCAAAACTAAAATCGAAAACTGGTGCACCAGCTCATCAATAGAGGACGAAGAAGGGACCCCACAAAACGGGAATTAGCCAACGGGGGCTACAAGGCGGTCGGTAATATGTAGTACAAATAAGAATAACAGGAAAGCGATCACTGTCCTGGAAATCCGGGAGAATAGACCAAGTGTAATCAAGTGCAATTGACGAGGAGCAGGAAGAAAGATCAATGCAAGAGAGAGACTGAGTTCGAGAGTCAAAATGGGTTGGAGCCCCTGTATTTAAAACATAAAGAGGATGAGAAATGAGAAGTCTCCAACTGATCACCATGAGAGTAACAGTGGGACCCCCCACAGAAGATGATGATGAGCCTTAAAATCATCTAACAACAAGATGGGCGGCAGAGAAGAGATCAAGAACGCAATATCCAAGATATAGAATGCACAGGATGGGGAGAGATATAGAGAGCAAATTGTATTCCATCTGTGCAAATATGGGCTACAGTATAATGCAGCTGAGAAAAAACAAAGACCTGTTGATACGGTATACCAAATTGCGCAAGTAGTGCACTCTCAGTACATGATTCATTAGGAAAGGGATCAGAAGAATGCAACAGCACATAGCCTGACACAAGATGAATAACAGCTGAAAGAATTTTGGGCCCTTGTAACCCGACACATAATTGGGAAAACTGGGAGAGCAACACCTGGATCTCTCCCTGATTACCTTTGAGGTCACCAATATTCCATTGTAAATAAGTCATTATTCACAAGACAGATATGCCAACAATAAGACTCAACATCTATGGGCTATTATGGTCAGTGCAGTCAATGTGTGGAGGCAACAGAAAGTGTGTAAGCAAGGAGGTATCAGAATACTGTGAAGGAAAAGATTGCTGTGAGGGTCGTCAAAAATAAGAAGGGGTAGAAGGCACGCTGGTGTCCATCGATGGTTTCATCTCTGCAGTATAATTGGAGATAGTGTTAAGTGTCTCAATGGATAAGGAAGATGCAGATACCATGACTTCAGAGACAGATGAGGTAGAGCAAGCAGAGATTAGGGAGACTATGGAGGGAACCAATGAGGTCTGAGAAGGGAGGGAAGTATCGACCAGGAGAGATGCGCTGGTGGGGATAGAAGAGACCTGCGGTGGAATAGGAGAGTAGGGAGGCTTGAAGGTAACTGGGGAAGAAGTCTGGAGGGGAACAGTAGAAGAGGGGACCACCACAAGTAAGAGGGCGAACCTCTACCTTCTTGTGAGAGTTAGAAAGTGAAAGAACTAGGCACTGAGGCCGGGGAACTGTAATCATTGGGGAAATGCAAAGAGTTTTGGGCTTATGAGACAGGTTCAGCCTTGCAGGTGATAGGCGCAAAAAAGATGAAGGAGCGTGAAGCCTTGCAGACTGAGAAACTAGCGGGTGAAAAGAAGAAGTAGAGGTAGGAATAGATAAGGAGGTAGAGGTTTCAGAGGGTAAAACTGCAAAAGAATTAGAGATGGGGAGTGAGCCCAGAAGGATCGACAGTGGAGGAGCTGGTGGACGAGGGGACTGCCAAGGTTGGGGGTCGCCTAGGTACTACAGATTAAGGAATACGTGAAAGATTCCCCTGAAGGTGGAGCCAAGAGACAGCCTTCGCTCTCCTTAAGACAACGGATTTCTTGGTCATTAAGATAGGCCTGACAACGGCGGGAAAAAGAAGGATGAGGTTCATTTCAATTGAGACAAGTGGGGGGAATACTGCAAGATGTATTGGCATTATCCATGACACCGCAGACAGGGCACTCTGCTGCAGATGTGCAGTATTCAGCAGGGTGTCCGAAGCACCAGCAATTTTGACACTGTTGAGGGGTATGGACCACTTTACGGACTTCTAGGATTTGGCCTGCAATATAAATGGAGGACAACAGTTCACAACAGTCAAAGGTTAAGCAGGCGATGTTACTGGGAAAGTGCCTCTGTCCACGAGCAGGCAGGACATATGTATCTACTTTGAGATTTGGAAGGTCCTGAAGGGCTAATTGTTCCAAAATATCATCACCACAAGACAGAAAATCACTCTGTACAATGGTACGCGGTAAAACCACCATACTACTGCAAGAATTGAGAGTAGCATGAGTGTGAACTGTGATTGGAGAAGATGGAAAAGACCATGAGCTTATTCTGCATTCAGAACTGTTAAGATGCATTCACTGCTTCGAAGAGTGTGAGAGGATATATATCGGCCAATGTGTCGTTTAAGAGCTTTACCAATACTAAGGTTTGAAAGATAATCAATTAGAGATGTCAGTAGTAAGGAAAAGAATTTAGTCCACTGCATACTTGTAAACAAGGTGTATAATGGAAGTTGGTGTCGATAGGTCATTTCTATGTAGAATGAGCAATCATCGAAGAACCATCGTCAGCAAATGGTCTGGCATGTTTAGGCATAGTTCTACGGGTGGCCTGACATGAGGTAGAGGGGAGATCCGAAAACCGTTGCACCATATATTTGGGGAAGCTGGACAAATAGTTAAAGGCGTGCAAGAGGCAGTGGCCCTCCAGCAGGTGACGAAGCATCACCAGCAGAAGATACAGGGGTATGGGAAAAGTCTGGAGAATGGTCCAATAACGAAACCGGGTCAGAACAGTATGTGGTAACAAATTGGGGACTGGGAGGAGGGGGGTTATCATGGAACAAAACCTCCATGATGATGGTACTTCTTTCTTATTATTGTTTTTAAGAAAAAGAGAAAAGAATGAAAGAAAAAAAGAGAGATACAGTAGAGGGACAGTCATGAGAAGGCAACAGTTCATTAGTGTTCACAATAAAGCTAACAGAATCCTTGGCTTCATAGCAAGAAGTATAAATAATAGAAGTCCTCAGGTTGTTCTTCAACTCTATATATCTTTGGTTAGACCTCATTTAGATTATGCTGCACAGTTTTGATCACCATATTACAGAATTAATATAAATGCACTGGAAAACGTACAAAGGAGGATGACAAAATTGATCACATGTATCAGAAATCTTCCCTATGAGGATAGACTGAGGGCCCTGAACCTGCGCTCTCTAGAAAGGCGTAGAATTAGGGAGGGATATGATTGAGGTGTATAAATGGAAAATGGGAGCTAATAAAGGGGATGTAAATAGCGTGCTAAAAAATATCTAACATAGACAGGACTCGCAGCAATGGCTTTAATTTGGAAAAATTCAGATTTAAGAAGGATATAGGAAAGTACTGGTAACCGATGCCGTGCTCCTCCCTTAATCATTTAAGTGACGTGTCTGACCTCACTAGGTCAAGGCATTGGCTTAAGCCGGTGGGTGAATTGGAGCTGCCTCACATAAGCCAGTAGGGCTGTTGCAGTGTTCCTTCTTTCTTTTGTTCTTATGTTCTTAAGACCGTGAGCCGTGTAGATGCAGCATGGAACCAGTACCATACCCTACCCTTCACGCCGGTAAACCAGTGCTCTGGGATAGCAACCTCAAATCTACCGAACACTTTGGCAGACCAAAGAAATGACGGTTGGAAACCCACCACGAATCATACCTCCTTTGGCTGCCACCTCCCAGAACAGACAGGCAGCCTCTTGAGATACACTTGTTACCTGCAGGACACCCCGCTCACCTCTCGGAAATCCGGAAAGGGAACAGGGAGCCTCCAGATAATCCAGATTCAATGGCATACTATGCCACACCCGAGGATCCTCACAGAGCGGGATGAACTTTGGCATACTTTCCCCTACCTAGAAACTGTAATGCCAGAGAGGAGGACCCTGGAGGCTACAAAAGGGATGGGGAAATGTGAGAGTTGGGAGGCAGGAGGATAGGGAAAAAAGGGGAGATGTTGAGGATGAGATAAGGAAGGGATGATTGGAGGGTAATTAGGTTCAGTCTGAGAAAGGAGACCAAAGGGTCTGATTCATGAGATGAAGAGCCTCTTTGCCTCGTCAAGAGGATGATCATCTAAAGATTCGTTAACATTTACCACGGTAGTAACAAAGGGTTCAAGAGTCACCACGTCAAGTAATTCTTTGTCATCTTCCAAATTAGTTGTGTCAATTACGCACATACTGCACTCTTCAGTTTCTGTACCCTGTTTGTGTGAAAAAAAATAATTCAAAGTTATTAAGACAATTGACAGAATTTCTTCTGTAATATTTCTTGCAAATATTTATATGATTTAGCCTGGGCTTCCCATTGACCTCTATGAGGTAATCAACCTTGCCACAAATCTTCAAAACTATATAAGAAACTTTCCAAGCTACTAGTAATTTAATTTTATTTGTAACAATACCAAAACTTCATCCCCTACTTTAAAACTTCTCTGATTTTTGGTATCAAAATAGGTTTTATATTGGTCCATGAATAAGCTTACGTTTTCAGCAATCATGGCAGAGGTCTCTTCAAGTGTGGATCTTGGGTCAAGGAGTAATTGATAAGAAGACTAAACCTCAGCATTTCCCTCTTCATTAGTCCACAAGTAATGAAGGATGGACAAAGGACCTCTGGCCTGTCTACCATAGAGAAGTTCGAAGGGTGGAAACCCTAAAGAGTCACTGGGAACTTTCCTCATGTCAAACAAAGAACAGGGTAGATAACGATGCTACTCCTTAGGTTAAAGGGAGCACAGTTTCTTTAAAATGGACTTGAGAATGGAGCGGTGGTGCTCAGTCCTCCCATAACACATGGGATATGGTGTGGTGAAGAGAGGTTTCACTCCCAGAAGTTGGTAGAGATGTTGCATCAGGTCAGAAGTGAATTGTGTCCCACGGTCTGACAAGATCCCTATGGGGATGCCAACCCTGGAAAAGATGGACAGGGGGGCTTCAGCTACCTCTGCAGAAGTTATGGATTTCATAGGTAAGGCTTTGGGGAAACTCGAAGCAAAATATACTAACGTTTGAATACATCTATGTCCTCCAGATGAAGTGGCGATAAAGGATCAACGATGACAATAGCTGCCCTCTCAAACAGAACTGTAAAGATCAGCATTTTGACCATAGGTACTCGCCGGGTACATCAGGAGGATGATAGCTGGCATACTCTACATAATTTCAGTATGTAGTGATATCGGAGGACGTTTTTGGCAAAAAATATGCCTTCTTAATGTTAGTCAAGGTTTTACGATGTGAAAATGTCTGGCAACTCTCAGGTCCTGGATCATTTTAAGAAGTCTCCTTGCATTGGCTAGGAACAACTAAAATAGAATAGTCTGTCTCATCTGAATTGGATTTAAACACAGATTTATACAAGATGCACTTAATATATTCAAATTTATATGGAAAGTTTATCCTTTAGATAACATGTTTCTTTAAATCAGAATTGTAACAATTCTGAAGTGAAGGGCAATTATGTTGTAAATTTACAAAGTCACCCTTGGATATTTCCAGAGGCTTAATTAAATTTAGGGAAAACCAACGGATGAATGGAAGGAGAAACCTGGGCTTTGGTTCGAGCTCTAGTCAAGACATTTGTAGTGTCGGAAGCGATATCCTCACTTTCATTCAATAAATGAACAGGTGATCCTGTTACCTTTTGAGGGCAGCACAATCTGTTCCTACCATCAAATGAGTACTATTATCATGAGAAATTGCAGTTTCTGTAATGGAACTGTCAAGGGGCTTCTCGAACTTTAGAGGAAGAGGAGCTGAAAAACTTAGATCCTATGACTGATGAAAGGTCAACGTCAGAAGGAAGAACAGCACCTTTTTCATTTCCTATCAGTACAGAGCAAGAAGTGATGGGGTCTAGTATGGCATCAGTCCAACCTGTGAACCATATAGATCTTATATAACAATGGATTGTAGGGAATCAGTCTGTATGGCCCAGGTGTCTGAAAGGATAGCAGAGGCATGAATAGCTTTAAGGTTAGGGAAAAGCTTGTTAGAAATTACGATGCACGTACATCCAGTGTCATGTAATATGGTTGAGATATTAATTCCATTAACCGTTCCTGAGCAGAATGGTGCCTTGTCATTACAGTCCCTAAAACACCTACCAACTTTTCGTACTTTCTTGGAAGGACAATCTGGACGTTTATGTCCTTTAACACAACATAAATGACAAAGGGGAATAAACAATGTCTGTTTTCCATTAGAGGCTTTATTTTCTTAAGGTCAGATGAACCAATGCCCTTAGGGTTTGATCCCTTTAGGTCTCTATAGGAATTGTGGGCCTCAGTATAAATGTCAGCGGCCTCAGCAACTTCCTCAGCTTTAATCAGATTACGTTCTCGAACGAAAGTTCGAATCTGGTGGGAAGAGCTGATAGGAACTGGTAGGCAACCATGAAATCTCTATGAGATTCATAATTGCAATCAATTCCTGAGCTCTCAATCTAAAAATCGAACAGACGAAAGAGGGTAATCTGATTCTCTGCTCAGACGTTGTGCTAAGCGGTTGTCAGCTGCTTCTCCTCAGTCCCAACACCTGGTGGAGGAGTTTTTACAACAACAATGGTGACTGCGTTTCGCCGGCGTGTTAATACTGTTTGTATTCAACTAACACAGGGCTCTATCACCAGCGAATCAATAAATGTGTTAATGCCAGCAATCATTCGTGATACATATGGCATTCAGCATGAATCCTTGTGTGGCATCGCCTTGAATGGAACTTCATGGATCTTCATCAAGTTTTGTGACACTCAGATTTACGAGAAGATTGTGACCCAGTACCACGATATAAGTAAGCAAGTCACCCCAGCAGTTTCGCACACGTGGGTACGTGTGCGAAACGTGCCTTTTGAGGCCAATGAAGTTGATATATGTGACGTTTTTGAATATTATGGGAAGATCAACCTGGTCACCATGGGTAGGTGGTCTGACGGCCACTATGCTGGTCTTCAGGAGGGGTCATTTACATTGAAAATGTCCCTGCATTAGCCGATTCCTTCGTACGTACACCTGGAGGATTTTCATTCCCAGTTGTACGTTACACATCCTGGACAGAGAAGAACTTGCCACCTCTGCGGCACTTTGGATCACATAGCGGCTCAATGTGTTAAGCGCCAGCCGCCCCCAGGGGCGTGGTCGTCGTCCTGATGGCGAAGTACCCCGTCAGGCTCCGGAAGAAGAGGTTGTCGAGGACTCGCCGCGTCTGACATCATGGAGTGCTGAGGTTGATCGGGCCATGCTACTAGTCATCTTGTGTGACTCTACCTGGGACTGCCTCCCTTGACGAGGTGGAACATGTGAGCAGTGAAATCCGTCTAGCAAGAGAGGCAGGTGATATGGAGGCCGACATTGTATCTGCATGAGTCTGATTCTGTGCCATGTGTGCCTTTGTTGAAATGTTCTGATGAGTTGAGATTACGTGTAGATGATGCTGATCAGATACCTAAAGTGCGAGATTTGGAGAATTTGAGGGTTCATACTGTTGAGGCAGAAATTCACAAGGAGAACACTCCAGGTGTGCGGCTACCCCGCCCAACTCCGATGATGTCTTGACCCCTGGACAACGTTCAGGGAAGAAGACGTGGTCGGAAATCACGGGTGGGGGGAGGTCGTGCGAGTCCAGGACAGCAGGTAATATCAGGGGGATTGCCAAAGGTGCGGGAAGTGCCTTGGGTGCTTTCTGACACAAAGAGAAAAAGGGAGTGTAGCCCCTAGAGTAAAGCCACCTTTAACACAGTTAGGTGTGTAACTATTATTGTTAATGGTATGAAATCTGTCAGAAAGTGTGTGCAAGTGCGTGAGTGGTTGAATCGTTTTGCAGTAGATGTGTGTTTTTTGCAAGAACATAACCATAAGGTAGGAAGTTTGTTTGAGATGGATGGTTATGACATTTATGTGACTCACCGCAGACGTCTGAAAGGTGGAGTGGCTGTATTGATAAAAGTGACCAGCCCATTTGTGATGAGACATTGGGAGGAAGGGGGGGAGGGTCGCGTGGTGCGAGTCGTGGGGGATTGGGGTAGTAGAAGGGTTGGTTTTGTAGGGGTATATCGGCTGGCTTTACATGATGTTAATATTAAAAATACTTTTGTTAGAGATGTCTTAGTATATTATTTGAGGCCTCTGCTGGAAATTAGTGGTCGGTGGTGATTGGAACTGTGTGGTGCGCCATAAAGACGTTGAACTGAGGGGGGCTGGTTTCTGTTCATTTATTTTAGGTGACTTCTTGTCTGGGCTGGGGTTGGTAAATGTATGCAGAGGACGTGACTTAGGGATTGAGCATACTTTTGTGCGTAGGGGCTATGCAGCATGTTTAGATAGGGTGTATGTGTCTCGGCGGTTGGGCGTAATCAATGTGCGTGTGTTGAATGTCTTTTTCTCTGACCACCTGGGAGTTTTTGTAGAGCTCGACTGGGGGGGGGGTCTCCCGAATCGTTTTAAGGGATACTGGAAATTGAATACGTGGATGCTATAAAGTGCAGATGATAGGGAACTATTCGTGGACTTATGGGACGTCTATGGGAGTAGACTCCTGGAAGGGGTGGGATTTAGTACAACAGTGGGATGAGGTTGTAAAGCCTCGAATTAAGAATTTTTATGTGCATCAGGGTAAGGAGGCCACTCGATTGGAGTATGATTTTCTGAGGTACCTGGAGGGTCATCTAAGACAATGTTATGCACAGGGAGAGGCATCTGGGGTTTACCCAGTGGGAATGAGATCGACGCTCTTGAAGAACAAATCCAGGTATTGAAAAATAAGGTTTTTGATGGGGCGCGCATTTCGGGTTGGGTGGAAGAGGCTTTGTGGGGTGACAAGCCGTCTGCTTGTGTCTTACAAAGGCGAAAAGCGACTGAAATTGTGAGTTAGTGGTGCAGGATGAAGTTGAGGGGCATAGTGAGGGACAGGTTTAACAACTTAGGGGATAACTTTTTATGTCGGTACTTGGAGTAAGCTCCAGATGCAAAGTAAAGACATGAGTGAGCATGTGATACAGGAATTGGGGAGGAGTGTGATGCGAGTTAAATGATTATGATCCCCTTTCCCTCATGGGTGGGCCTATACTGAGGCAAGGTGTGGGAGGCACTACATAGAATGATTTAAGGGGAAGGCTCCAGGCATTGATGGCATCCCTTGTAAATTTATATCAAACATTTTTGGCTCGTTTACTCAATGCGATGAAGGTGGGGGGGTGTTAGGTCTTTCTCAGCGTACGGCAGTGTTGGTCTTAGGAAATTGATGTGCCGTTAGCGATTAAGGACTATCGTCCCATACATTGATGTGTCTGACATAAACTATATGCGAAAATTTGATGAATAAATTAAGAAAGTGTTTGATAAGGAAATCCATATGAGTCAGTTTGGTGTGCCAGGTAGGTCATGTATAGGGTCATAGGAATACAGGGAGTTTGTTTGAGGAATGCAGGGTGTTTTGGCTCTAGAATGGCGACCCAAACTTTGATTGTGTGGAAAGAGAGGTTCTGTGGAAAATTTATGAGAGGGAAAGGGTTTTGGAAATGAGGTCATCATGTGGGCCCATTCGTTGTACAATGGAGCAGGATTTAAAGTGCAAGTTAATGGCAAGTTAGGTGTTTTGTACACTTGAGCGGGGGCATTCGTCGGGGATCCCCCAAATGTCTCAAATGTTTTTTGCATTTTAATTAGGACCCTTTTTACTGGGCTGTTTGTGGACGGGGAGAAAGAGACATTGTGGGTCCGAGAAATGGTCGACCGACCCTAGTGGGTTATGTAGATGATACTAATATGTTATTAAAATTCCCCGGGAGCAATTGGTTTTTTTTTTGAGAGACTTCTTGACATATTTGGCAAGGCTACGGGATTTTGTTTAATAGAGAAAAATCGAAGATTATGGAGTTGGGGGAGTGTGGGGGATGAAAGGTGGATGCAAGGGGTGGACTGTGGTTTATCATATCACTTATGTGGTATTCATTATATGCGGGGGGTCGATCAGATGAGGGGGCGTGTAATTCGAGGAGGGGTTTTTACGTGTCTTGGGGCGCTTAAATAAACTACGGCCGCGACATTTAACCCTGCATCAGAGGGGGGTGGTCATTAATGTCCTGCTTTTTAGCAAAGTATGGGATTTGCTGCACTGATCCTCTGTTGCAGGGACGTCAAACATCTTTTACGTAGAGTTTTCGATTTTTGTGGGTTCAGGTTGCGATTGGCTCACAAGAGTGGTGGTGGAGACACCAATGCATCAGGGAGGGTTGGGTCTCATTCCCTAGAGGCTCGTGTCATGGCATGTTACGTGAAGCGTCGTTTTCTCCGACGGGTGGGATGTATGGTGGTTAAGTGAATTGTAAACACGACCTGCGCAGGTGGTGGGGAGGAATTTAATTAGGTGCGACATGATGCTTCATGTATTATTGCATATGAAGGACGTGCACTGTGTAAAATTATGTACCTTAGAAAGGGCGGGTATGGAGGTAGTCGTGGTGCGAGTTGAAGGATTGTGTCCCACGTATGAGTGGGGTGATAAATGGGGGCGAGTTCAACAGTTGCATCTGCCTGCTCAAGTACGGGAAGTGGTTTTTAAATTTTTACATGGAATCTTGTCGTCTGGGGTGTTGTATAATAGGCGTTTGGGGAAGACTGGGGTTGTCCGCGTGCGGGATGGAGGAATCTGCTTTTCACGTTGTGTATTTCTGTGAGACTTTAGGTATGGTACGAGAGTAGTTCAGTAGGGTTTTGCGTTTTGTGGGGGGGGGGGGGGAGGTTTGTCGGTACTCCGGGCATTGAGTTTTGATGTAGGTGGGGTTGACTTGCGTGTACAACGTGCGGTGTCGTACGTTGTGGCCGATTATATTTTCGTGTCATGGGCTATGAGGCACATTGATGGTAACAGTAGAATTAGGGTTTTAGCAGGGACGATTTATAGGACAAAATGTCGAAATAGGTTGGTATATGAAGGGAGATGGGATAGAGACTTCCCGCCTGAATATAAAGCCTTGGAGTTACGAGATTTGAGATAGTTGTGAGTGTTCAGTGGGTAATCTAATGGGCTGGTCAGCTGTGTCTAATTGTGTTTGTCAAGTGCGTGAATGTTTTGTGTTCTCAGAGTTTATGTGCGTCTCCTATGTATCGGTGATGACGATATATCTTAAGGCTTTGTATATACAGCTTTTAGGAATGTTTTTCGTCATTTATGCCTCAATACAAGTCATTGGTGTACATTTTGTATATGGTGTGCTTCCTAGCACAGTTGAAAGTTTTATTATTTCTGTTTATACTTTATGCCGTGTTCGTGTGCTTTTCAATATTATATGTATCTATGCAAGTGTTTGTTTTTCTGTAAGCTGTGATGGAGCTTGAACTATATGTGGAAGCATTTTTTTTTTTTTTTTTTTTTTTTTTTTTTTTTTTTTTCAATGTTTCTCTCTCGTCAGAGTATAAGTTCACTTACAGCTGCTTGCATTGTCCTTTTTTTTTGTGTTTATTTGAGATGACAAATATCAGTTTAGTTTCGGTTTGTTATATTAGATATTTTCATTGTTGTTAATTGTAGCGTCATCCTGTTCCACCTTTGAACTTGATGCCTATCCTTAGTCAATGATAATAACCCCGTGGTAGTCGCCCAAATTAAAGTGTTGTTGTGCTCTTTAAGGCACCTGAGTTCTTAGATTAAGTCTTGGACACGTTGTGTGTTGGCAGGCGGAAGCCACGCCTAGTTATATGCCAGATGTTGTATATTGTTGTATAATATGTGATTGCTTGTGTATGTGTGTAATTTTTTGTGCTCGTTTTTGTCACATTGTTTTTTTGTATAGTCTTTATATTTTCCAGTGTTTTGATTTTATTAATTATATAATAGTAATGTTGTTAGTGCCTGGTATCTCGTTGACATATTATTTTATGCACCCGTATCTATTTTGTACCCGAGTTTAAAAAAAAAAAAAAAAAATCTGAACCTGCTGAAAGTTTTGGCCGAGCTTTAATGTGGCATCCCCTGAAATCCTTCCAATAAGAATTCGGAGTTTTCTGGTATGCTTTAAGAATTGCCTTCATAAGTAAATTATAATCACAAATGATCTCTTTTGATAAAGTGGCATAGATATTTAATGCTGTACCAGAAAATAACATGCCTAACCTGGTATCCCAGTTATCAGAGGGTCAGTCACAGTGGGTAGTGGTATTTTCAATGCTAATAACCTATGATGTTACATCTTCACCCTCTGTGAAGGGAGGTAAATTAGGCGTAGGACCATTTGAACTGGTTGCATGATGTTCTATTATTCATTCTTCCAATTTATATTGTGTGAATGCTAATTTCTTATATTCCAACTCAGTGTGCTCTTTCTAACTCACGATTATTCTCTTTCTCTCTTAGGTCACGCTCTTTAGCACGATCTTTACGTTCTCTAGCTCTTTCTTCACAATCAATCTGTCACACTCCCTTTTGCCTTCCATTTCTCTCAATTCCTTCTCTTTTTTTTCTTCTTTCAATTCTTTCTCTCTTCCTTTTCTTTTCTCTTTCTCTTTCCAGCTTTCTCTCTCGTTTTTTCTCTTTCAATTCGATCTTTCTCTTTTTTCTCTTCTCTCTCTTTTTCATCCTTTCTTTCATGAATCTTAACAGCAATAAAAGCTTAAAGATTTTACCAGTTATTCCCAAATTACTTCCGGTGGTCTTCCAAAACTGATATTCCTCCACGTTAAGGGAAAATGAAAGGAAAATGAAAAGGATATTATAGAAAACAGATGGTTCTATTCCTACTCCGAAGAAACTGTATAAAAAAAATGGAGGGTTCTATTCCTGCTCCAGTTAAACAGTATGTATGAAAACGGAGGGTTCTATACCGGCTCCGATTAAACAGTAAGTAGAATGGGGTCCCTTGACCATCCAATCCACTCACTAACAAATCAAGAGTGTCCTACAACAGTTCCCTTGATATAATTAAACAGAGCTCAATGAAGCAACTTGCCCTTGCAAAATCTCGGGTCTCGATAGTCTATGCATCGAAATTGCTTCAAGCTCCAAAAACAATGGTGGCAGTAATAACTAGTATATATCCTGCCCTGACTTGACTTACAGAAATTGCGACTACAACAATCACCACATCTTTTAAATACCTGTACTGTAGTACTACCATAGAGAATGATTACTAATTGGCTAGTTGTAACTATCTTCTTATTCTGTGTGTACACAATGAGGCTTCGTTGTTGTTGGCGTTCCGATTATGTTCGAATTCGATGATCCTGGCAAGGTCGCCACCTGTGAAGCTTCCTTAGGCCTATCAGACCCTTAGAGAGCATTTGATAAAGCTGATTCCTCGTTAAGTAAAATTATGTAAAGTTATGGAAATGAAAAGTTAATTATGTAAAATTAGTAAAGAATATAAAACGCTTACACATGAAATTAATCCAACTTGAAGCAAAGAAATGAAAAATGAAATACATAATAATTAGTGATTCAGAGCAATACGTAGTGGAGAATAATACCGGGCTGATGTTCTGAGCACATAGTTGTGGATCGTGGTTTGGAACACCGAGCCGTGGTTGATGATGGGGAAGGGGGAGGGTGGACGCAGGTGGATGTGACTGTTGACACTGAGTAGACAGTGACCCCCAACACGAGTAAAGAATCTGAGGAACAGAGGTACTGTGATCCTCTGACCACTACAACACTTGTGAAGCAGTTGAGTTGCCAGTAAAGAACCACCATGAAACACTGATGGAGTTATAACTTGGAGAAGGCTGCTAGAATGTTGTGTAGCTGACTGTGTGGTCGGCAACATGTGGAAGGGGGACGTGTGTAGGTAGAGTTGCCTGATTTACCCTCAGATCTTGTCAAGATCTATGCTGTCCTTCAGTATCTCTCCTTTGTTGGATGACCAGAGCTGACAATCGAGGATAAAATAGATTCAATATTACACATTTCTCGATAAATCACTCACATGATAGGCGTTCAGCCTTTAAAAGAAATAGTGAGGATTAAATGATGATGTTACACTAAAGTTCAAATCATGACATACCTGGACATTACCTGGAGAGGGTTTTGGGAGGCAACACCTCCATTGCCCGGCCTGTGACCCGGCCTCATGGTAGATCAGGGTCTAATCAACCAGGCTGTTATGTTTAGACCCACGCAACCCGACGTACGAACCACAGCCTGGGTGGTCATATACTGACTTTAGGTGCCTCCCCAGCGCCTTCTTGAAGATGGCCAGGGGTCTATTGATAATTCTCCTTATGTATGCTGAGAGGCAGTTGAACAGTCGTAGGCCCCTGACATTTATTTTGTCTCTTATAAGAACATAAGAACATAAGAAAGGAGGAACACTGCAGAAGGCCTGTTGGCCCATACTAGGCAGGTCCTCTACAATTCATCCCACTAACAAAACATTTGCCCAACCCAATTTTCAATGCCACCCAAGAAACAAGCTCCGATGTGCAAGTCCCACTCAAATCCAACCCCTCCCACTCATGTCTTACTTTCCAACCTAAATTTGAAACTACCCAAAGTCCTAGCCTCAATAACCCAACTAGGTAGACTGTTCCACTCATCAACTACCCTATTTCCAAACCAATACTTTCCTATGTCCTTTCTAAATCTAAACTTATCTAATTTAAATCCATTACTGCGGGTTCTCTCTTGGAGAGATATCCTCAAGACCTTGTTAATATCCCCTTTATTAATACCTATCTTCCACTTATACACTTCGATCAGGTCTCCCCTCATTCTTCGTCTAACAAGTGAATGTAACTTAATGCTATGTATTAATTTAGTCATCCTACGCTGAATGTTTTCTAACGAATTTATGTCCATTCTGTAATATGGAGACCAGAATTGAGCTGCATAATCCCAGCACCCCTGCTTTTCATTAGAGGAATGTTACATCTGCCGAGTCTTTTTCTTTTATAGGGAGTGATTTTCGTGTGCAGGTTTGGTACTAATCTCTCTAGGATTTTCCACGTGTTTTTAATCATGTATCTCTCCCGTCTACATTCTAGGGAGTACAGGTTGAGGAACTTCAAGGGTTCCCAGTAATTGAGGTGTTTTGTCACAGTTATTCGAGCCATGAAGGTTCTCTGTACATTTTCTTGGTCAGTAATTTCACCTGCATTGAAAGGTGCTGTTAGTGTGCAGCAATATTCCAGCCTAGACAGAGCAAGTGACTTGAAGTGTCAACACGGGCTTCACATCCCTCGTTTCGAAGGTTCACGTTATCCATCCGCTCAGATGCGATTAATACAATGTCTTTGAAAGTGAAATCCTCGGACATGATCACTCACAATCCTTTTACATTAGCTTTTCGCTCTATTGTGTGTTTGGAATTTGTTTTACACTCCGATGTAGTTATAATTTCCTCACATTTTCCATATTGGAGTAATTGAAATTTCTCATCACTGAACTTCATATTGTTTTCTGCGGTCCATTTAAAGATCTGATTGATGTCCCCCTGGAGTCTTGCAGTGTATTCAGTGAAGGGCTCTGTTATGCAAATTCGTTGTTATCTGCGAAGAAGACATGGTGCTATTACTTACATCCCTGTCTATCAGATATGAAGAAGAGGAACAGGATGGGAGAGTACTGCGCCTTGTGGAACAGAGCTTTTCACCATAGTCGCCTCAGACTTTACTCTGTTTACTACTACTCCTCTTTGTATTCTATTTGTTGGGAAATTATAAATCTATCTACCAACATTTCCTGTTTTTCCTTTACCACTCATTTTGTGCACTATTACACCATGGTCACACAAGGCTTTTGCAAAGTCTGTGTATACTACATCTGCGTTTTGTCTTCTAGAGCATCCAGAACCTTGTCATAGTGGTCCTGTAGTTGGGACAGGAGTGATCTACTCTAAACCCATGCTGCCCTAGGTTGTGTCACTGATGGGTATCTAGATGGGTGGGGATCTTGCTACTTAGAACCCTTTCAAAGATTTCTATAATATGTGACGTTAGCGCTGTCGGTCTGTACTTCTTCACTGTTGCTTTACTACCCTCTTTGTGGAGTGAGGGTATGTCTGTTATTATTAGCAGCTGTGGGACACCCCTGTGTCCATGCTCCCTCTCCACAAGATGTTAAAAGCACATGATAGGGTTTCCTGCAGTTCCTGATGAACTCAGAGTTCCACGAGTCTGGGCCAGGGGCAGAGTGAATGGGCATGTCATTTGGTGTCAGGATAATATTAGATAGGTTCGAGTCTACCAGATTCCGTCTCTCTCTCATAAAATAATCATTTATATCTTCGACTCTCAGTCTGGTTAGGGGCTCACTAAAACCCGAGTCATATTGGTTTTTGCGTAGTTCACTCATTTCCTTGTCATCTGTGTAGGATCCATTTAGTGTAAGTAGGGATCCAATACTGGATGTTGTTCTCAAGTTTGATTTGGCATAAGAAAAGAAATATTTTGGGTTTCTTTCAATTTCATTTATCGCTTTTAGTTCTTCCCGCCTTTTTTGACTCCTGCAAGATTCCTTTAGCTTTAGTTCGATGTTTATTTCTCTGACCAGTGTCTCTCTTCGTATTACAGATGCACCTTTCTAGTTTACATCTCCTTTTCCTTAAAGGAATATGCCTTGAGCATACCTCGAGTGCCACAGTGTTAATTTGTTCTAGACATAGATTTGGATCCATGTTGCTTAGGCTGTCTTCCCAGTTTATATCGTTTAGGACCTGATTGACTTGGTACCATCTTATATTTTTGCTATTGAAGTTGAATTTGTTGAAGGCTCCCTCGTGATTGATCACATTTTATCGGTCTGGGGCCCGACGCATACATGTCTGAACCTCTGTTAATTTGTGATTTGAGTATATTGTTATTGATATGGTAATATTTCGCATCAGATCATCATTGTTAGTGAATGTGAGGTCCTGTGTATTCCTCAATCTTGTAGGCTCTATGATTTGCTAGTTTAAGGTAAATTTGGTGCAGATATTTAAAAGCTTGTTTGTGTGCAAGTTTTCATCTGACTTGCCTCCTTGTGTTATCTCTGATACAGTGTTATTTGCTACATTCCTCCATTTTAGGTGCCTTACGTTGAAATCCCCCAGAAGCAAGTTGTTGTGGGCAGGAGCTGGAAGATTTTCCAGGAAGTGATCAACCTTTAAAGGCTATTCTTGTATTGCTGGGAAATCACATCAGGAGGCTTGTATACAATCACAGTGACCAGGTTTTGCTTCTCGATCTATACTGCCAAAACGTCAACTACATCATTTGAGACATTTAGCAGTTCCAAACATATAACTCTCTGATATACAGGCCAACCTCCACCCCGCCTCTTTTGCCTGTTCACTCTGTCGCATCTGTGTAGGTTGTAAGCCGTGATCCACATTTCAATGTCAAAGTGATTTTTTATGTGGGTCTCTGTGAAAACCACGAACATTGCGTTACACCCTGCAAGCAATCCATGGATGAAAGGTATTTTGTTGTTCATTGCTGGCTTTAGACCCTGTATATTTGCAAAGAAAAATGTCGTCGGATTGGTCGTATGGGGGGGGGGGCTTTTTTCCTGGCACTAATATCTGTTGTTATGGAGTTTAAGCCATCGACTATGATTCCATTCCAGAATTGATAGGAGTTGGTGTACTATTTCTGTCATTTCCTGTCAGCTTTTTTTCCTTCCTGGCTCCGAAAAAAACATCTCGGGAGTGTTTGTCACTACCCAGGTTTTTCCATTGTCTGGATGTTCTGTATTTTTTTGTCCCCTTTTAGGTGGTGTGCCTGGCAATATAAGTTATAGCATTTTTTCTCCTGAACTGAAGAGTGACACATTTCACGGTAGAAAAGCTTACAGGAAGGGAGGCTGCATTCTCCTGTTGTCATATGGGCATTGCCTTTCCTGCGGTGGTCAAAGTTGCACGTCCCTTCTGTTTTTTCTAGATATTCCCTGCTTGCAGATACCTAATTTACATATGCCTGATTTCTGTTTGCCTTGTTTTTTTGTGGCTTTATTCCCTGCTGGTGTGTTTTCCTGTCTCATTACAATCTTCAGAATTTGTACTAACAATGGTGCCTTCACCAGTTATTTCCGGTGTTTTATTTTCCCAAATTTTTGGGGCATCCACTTGTTTACTTTCTCCTGTGGTACTGGTTTTTGCATGTTCTTTTCTACACCTGTTACCCCACTAGAGCTCCTGTCTCCCTCCCCATCACCAACCTTCATTTCTCTATTCTTATAGTTACTGTCTACCAGGACAGCATCTGCACCAGGGGCGATAGCACCATCAGGCCCAGACCTTTTATTTTCCCATCTGTTATAGAATGCTGTCAGGTTTTCTGTGAAGACTGTTTTGGAGTTTTCATCTTTTAATACCAATGTAATTTTTTCCACAGTTGGATCTCATTTGGGCATACCCAAAAACACTTCCATGGTTTAATATCTCTTCTAGATGATTCCTGAATATCGGCACAAGATGCGTGGGCCCATTTCCCACAGAAGTTGCATGTAATTCATGCAAAAGCTTGTTTGTTTCTTTGGTTGCAGGCTACACAGGACTTCATGATGTGATTTTTTGGTTGTTGTACTGTATATTCTACTAATAACCTCTAAACTGTACATATCTCTTTGTATCTGTATCTGTTTGTATTTGTACTTGAATATGTATGAGACAATCTTACCCCTGTTAGCAGTAACTGTTTGGGTGTTTGATGAGGGACCGTAAAAACCCAGTCAACTCTTGAATCTCGTCAAAGGATAACTTACTTTTCAGCGAATCTTGTTGGGTTTTATGGGCACCTAGATACTCTTTCATTTTTTGAATCCGGTCATTGGTTCACTTATTTCTGGGCCAAATCCGGTCAGTGCATCACTTATTTTTAACAAATCCGGTCAGTGCATCACTTATTTTTAACAAATCCGGTCGGCGACTTTCGACTTGCTTGTGAAAGGACTACTGGAATATTATTTAGCAGAGTAATATATGTTCAGTTTGATACAAAAAGTATAACTTGGGTGTTGGAAAAAACTAGTGACTTCTGGCAGCTCCTACTAAGATGAACGGTCGGTGACCTCTGGCAGCCTGAAGTTTTAGGCACTTATAGATTATTGTATTTAGCTTTTCTAGCTTTTTACACCTCCACCACATCTAATAGTATTTTATTACTATTGTTAACTGGTGAAGATTACTTGAATTATTATTATAATCAAGGGGGAAGCTCTAAACCCGGAGGATTATACAGCGACTGGGGGGGGGATGTGGAAGGCATTCAGGCTTAATTCGGGGAACTAGAGCACAGATCTAATTCCCTAAATCAAGAGCCCCTCACCAACATCAAGGAACCTTCCTTGAGGGGAAGATTACTTGAAGAATATTTGTTTCCCATAGTGTATATTGTGACTGCTGCTAACTACAGGTTTTATATATTTCCACACCTAACTGTATACTTCTCGTATTTCAAAAAGGAAAAATTTTGTAATGTTTGTCACTCCCCCATACTAAGTACAATATTGTTACTGTTATTAGGTATGGCAACACTTGTGAAAAGGTTTCTGGATGGTAAAGAATAATTTGGAGCATTGTGAGGGAAAAGTTCATTAGATAGTAATGGAAGTATGAATGTATGTTGGTGGTAGTGTGTTTAGCTGTCTACATGTAGATGAATGGTTCCAAGAACCGACATGTTGTTAAATTAGACACATATGCAACTCTTGGGTATCTTTATTGAGGAAACGTTTCGCCACACAGTGGCTTCATCAGTCCTTACATAGGAGAAACTGATGAAGCCACTGTGTGGCGAAACGTTTCCTCAATAAAGATACCCAAGAGTTGCACATGTGTCTAATTTAACAACATGTCGGTTTTTGGAACCATTCATCTACAAGTCCTGTCAGACACTGCAACTTCTTGGGATCTTAATACTTGGAAATTCTTCGCTTGCCTAACCCTTGGGCACGACCTACTTCCACATTGAACAAATGTGACACCACCTACGACTGCTGCACCTCTCCTGACATACGGTTTATAAGCTGCTTCTCCGCTCATATGCCGTATTCTATTCAAGATTGATGGACTGACCACACCGACTTAAGGTTGAGGGACTGATTACCTCATTCTACTCCTGTTCTTCAAGTTTCTCCTATGTATGGACTGATGAAGCAACTGTGTGGCGAAACGTTTCCTCAATAAAGATACCCAAGAGTTGCGCATGTGTCTAATTTAACAGCTGTCTGCTTGTTCAGTCAGGATGGCTGCATAATTCCCACTGTCCCCCCCCCCTCTTCTACATCCGGGTCCCATCAAATTCGTAAATATTCGTTCCACTCCTGTATAAATTGTCATGTTTTGGATTAAGAGCTTCACTTTTGTTTAGGGTTTTAGACTCCAACTTATTCCTGTCTTTGTAGATGAATGGTTCAGAGAACCGACATGTTGATAAATTAGACACATGTGCAACTCTTGGGTATCTTTATTGAGGAAACGTTTCGCCACACAGTGCCTTCACTAAATGCCCTCTCCCACCTCCCCCCAAACACTTCCTTATTCCGACACTTCTTCATTCTATAAAAGGTCGCTGCTAACATTTTAATTCTTTCACTCACTCCCACCTCCCTCATAACCCAAGACATATACACAAAATCAGTAACTATATACCCCACGGCATTCTCTACCATTTGATTCACCCCCCCCCTATGTCTACACTTAAAGCCCTTAACACCTGTAACCCATCCCCACCCACTAACCTAAACACCTTTCCTAACCAGACCCTTACTGCTTCAATACGATTGCAAAAATACACAGAGTGAAAAATAGTCTCCATGCATCCACACGCCTTGCATTCCACACCCTCCCTGATCCTCCTATTGAATAAGACCATCCCAGACGGCAAGATCCCTTGTAAAAATCTAAACATTACCTTTCGTACCCTGGGTTTCACTCGTAATTTATTCAGACGCCTCCATATGTCACTCCAAGCATACATTGGATATGCACCTTCTACCGCCGCTACGACTGACTTGCAATCAAGTTTTTCAAGGACTCGCAATTTAATGTGTGACGGTTCTCTCACTGTTATTAGAACCCTCAACATAGCCTCACCTAGTAATAACTCCCTACCCCCCACCACCGTTGCATATCCTCACGTATCCTATTAAGTCCACCGTTCCTCGCTTCCCCCCCTCCCTTATATAACTACGTTTTAAGCACACACTCATGATCCTTTTTTTAACCGGTATAAGCCCCAGCCCTCCTCGGCCTACAGGTAGTGTGACCACCGTTCTACTTAACCATTCACATCCTGTACCCCACATGAATCTAAAAACTCTCTGTTGCAACCGTTTTATCTCACATCGTATCATCGGATACATCACTGCCACATGCCATAACTTACTGTACAAGAGCACATTTGTTACTATTACCCTTTGATGTATCTTTAGTTGTGCTGCCCTTAAACAACTAAGTCTTTTCATAACATCTTCCACAATATGCACTGAGCTTACTTCTTGTGCCAACTTTATATCTCTCACATAAACTATTCCATATATCAATAATTGATCCACCCTCTTCCACCTGTCTACTACCTCCCCGTCCCTGTTTAACCGATCCCCAAGATCCATATACTTGGTCTTCTCTGCATTAATTTTTAACCCAGAAGAATCCCCAAAAATATTCACCAACTTTCCCACCATAATCAAATCCATACCTCCCCTCACCAAAACACTTGTGTCATCTACATAACCCACGATACCAGCCTCTCCCCCCCCCTTCATTACCTACCCCATTTCCTGAAATAACCTTCGAATCGCTTTATAAAAGGGATCTTGTAAACAAGCAAATAAAATTTGCGAAAGTGACAACCATGACGCACCCCCTACCTCAAATTTTTTAGCACCTAACCCCCCCCATTCACCTGTATTCCATTGCAGCACTTGAACAAAAATTTTTACCCCAAGGTAAAATTTTCTTCCCCAAAACTTTTGCCAACGCATAAACTCCATAACGCTTTCCCGTTCTACACTTCATAGGCTCCTCCCAAAATCCGGGACCAACACCTCCCCCCCCCCTTCCCAAAATTTCGCTCCCTCTCAATAAAACCCTAACAAACCATCCTTTCATACATAGCCCTTTCCCGCACCCCGATGCCCCTTTCTTCACTTTACCTACTACCTTCTTAATTCTGTTAGCAAATATCTTTGCAAAGACTTGTAACTCAACACTTTCGAAAGGGCCCCATAACCCCAATACTGTTATGGCTCCCCCTTTTGGGAAAACTAAAACCCCACAGCCGTCTTTTGCTGTTCCCCTAATCCCCAACCCCCTTTTAAGTAGTTAAACAATCTAACAAAAAACCCCTTTTTAATCCAATTTTTAACAAAAAAAATCATTTGGGGTATTCCATCTATCCCGGCGCCTTACCAATTTTCACACCATTAATTAAAGCCTCCCATATCTCAAAACTCCGTATCGGCCCTCCCAAAGCCAAGGATCTTGCCCTCCCCTCGCACTGCAACAAACCCTCCCATTGTCTGCAGTGCTACCCATACACCAACATTTTTCATTTTTTCACTTATACAACACAAAAACCCCACTTATACCCCCGCGTTACCAAAACTTGCCCTTTCCCTTACCCTCCATCCCCAAACCTAAACTTTTAAAACCCCTCATCCCACTGCCTTTCTCCTCCTACTTTGACCCTAAACAAAAAAAACCGACGGTCGTCCCCCACAGAACCTTTTTCTTTTCCCCACCCCTAATTCTCTCCCCATCAAACCTCCTTTTGCAACACCAAACCCTTTTAAACTTTCAATTTCGACTACTGGAAGTTTACCTTTCCCCTTGCATAACATTCCGCAGCTGCCTTCAAAGGGATCTTTGTAACCATACTTAACGGGTTTTTATTCCTTCCCTCTCCTAAAAATAATTTCTTGATGCTCATTTTGCCACCTTTTCCCACCAAGTTACCAAAGGCATCTCCAGCCCCTTCAGCTCCCAACGTTTCCCACATTTTACAAAATACCGGGGCATTCCTCTCCCTGATAAATTTACATTTAATTTTCCAAAAACTTTGACCCCCTTTGAGGCAAACCCTCCCCCTTTTACATCCCTTACAATCCCCTAGGTCTGAAAAAAACCCCATCCACCCACCACGCTAAAGCACTCTTATCCATGGGGTACTACAAACATCCTTTTGCCGCTAATATGTCTAACAAAAATGCCCTACTTCCCCCTCCCCCCCCCAAACATCCCCTTAAACCCCACCCCTTAAAAGAATCCCCCAATATCCCAACATTCCCCCCCCCCCTTGTTTTCCCACCCTTTTGTCTTATCACACTATTTCCCAACACCACCAATTACCGTACATTTGGGAAGGCAGCAAATAAAAACCCGAACTTCTTTAACAAAGTTAGTTTTAATAGCACTCCCCTCTGAAGGACCAAACACACCCAAACATATTTGTACCCCCACCCCATGATCCATCAACTCTAATCACCCTTCCCCTCCCCCCTTCACAACGCCTCACAATGAACGGGCTAGTTTCCCTCCACCAGGGTAGCAACTCCTCCTTTTAACCTTTCCGTAGCCCAATACACTTTATATCCACTCATTTTCCAACTCTACCTTTTTTGGGAGTTGTGTTTTTTCCCGTATGAACCCACACCCCCACCCAACGCCCAAAAACTCATTTAACCACTTACCTTTTTTCACTCTCAAGCCTTAAATTTTTGTCATATACTTTAAAAACTACTAAAGGGTCTAATTTATATAAACCAAATGAAATATTCATATTATTTTCAAAACTGCTTTTTAAAACAAAAATTTAATTTATTCCGTCGACCGGGACTGCTTTTTACTACTTTCTCAATTGGTCAAACTGGTAAAATCTCGAACTAAAAATTAAAACAAATAAAAAACATAAACTGGACAAGATTCCAATGCTCTTGTATTGATTTTTTAAACCCTCCAATTGATTTCAAAAAGTTAAGAAATAGTATCAAGCAAGTCCATGGCGACAGGGAAAAAATTGAATTTGTTTCATAAAAAAAGCGTTTTGACAATATGAATATTCCTTTGGTTTTTAAAATTAGATCCGTTTATAAAAATAGAATTGGAAGAAATTTTAAAAAAATTGACAAATAATATTTTTTTTTTTTTTTTTTTTGGGTAGAATATTTGTTTTTGGGTTGTATAAGGGCCTGTCAGTTTGGGGCCCGGGGGGCCTGCTGTCTCACGTCAGGTGTTTCGTTTTTGTGGGGGTCGATGGTGAGTGTGGGCTAAACCCCTTTTTATACCCTTTCCCTTTGATGCTTTACTTTCATTGTTTTTTTGAAATTAGTATCACGAAAGGCTTTGGGAATTCTCAATTTTTTCACCGTTTTTTTTGGTTTTTTGCATAAAAATATAATATTTTATATATAATATAATAAAAAATTTTATATATTATATAATATAAATATATATAAAATATATAATATATATATAACACTAGGGTTTTTCCCCCTTTTTTTAAAAAGCTCTTGTTTTTTTTATTTTTTCTTTGCCGGGGGGTAAAAAATCTTTCCTCAAACCCCGATACCTGTGGGAGAAATTAAAACCCTTTTGTTACTTTATAAAAAGAAAAAAAAAATTTTTAAAAACTTTCTTAAATTGCATGAGCATCAAAAAAATATTCTATTAAATAAAAATGATGCCCCCTTTTCCCTTTGCACCAAACAACTAACCGGGGTTATAAGTCCCAGGGGGGAAATAATGGTTTCGGGATATAATTTTAAAAAAAGGAAGAAAATAAAATTTTCATTATAAAAAAATAAATTCCTAACCAAAAATTTGGGGTTTAAAAAAAGGGATCCAGATTCTTTTAACTACCACCGGGAAAAAGGAATGCAAAAAGGGATTTGGGAAAAGGGAATTTAAAATTTGGCTTGAAACCAAGGGAGATTAATTTTTAAAGCCCCTTAATCCTAAATTAGGATTTTTAGACCCTTGGTATAATTTATCCGGGTTTAAATTTTAGACCCCTTTTTGCCCGATAACAATATAAAGGTTCCCTTTTTAAGAAAAGAGGATACTAGTTCCATAGGGGGCCAAACCCCCCCCCTTATTTATTTAAAAAAAACCCTTTAAGCCTTCATAAGTAAATTAAGACCCGTATTGTTCCCTTTCAAATTTACCAACCCCCTTTAATTTAGAAAAAATTTAAAGAATTTTTTTAAAAAGAGAAAGGATAAATAAAAAGGAGTTATTGGTATAAAACCAAAGGTTTGGGGCCCCAATCCCAATTTGGGGGTAGTTAAAAATTAATAAAATTTAGCAAATTTTTACAGAAATGGGTAAAAAAGGGCGTTAATGATTACAATAATAAAGTTCCCATTAAAGTTTTCAAAGAAATGATCGGGGATAGTCGAAAATAAAAAAACCCCTTTATGGTTGAAGTGTAAAAAAGCAAAAAATTGTAATTTATCAAAAAATTTTTTAAAATAAAAATCCCGGTTAAAAAATTTAAAAACCCCTAAACAATATTTTCATTAAAATAAAAATCATTTAATAAGTTTAAAAGGAAAGGGAATATTTTAGAACCTTCTAATTTAAAATTTCTTACTTAATCAAGAAAAAATCTTTGGTTTAAAATCATTTGATTGGAATTTACATTTTAAAAAAAAGGGGAGCAGCCATTAAGGAAAAAATTTTTTGAAATTATAAACTTTTGTTTTTTTTTTTAAATTTATTTAATAATTTGGAGTTACCAAGGGTTTCAAGAGCATGCATAATCCTTTGAAAAACAAAGGGTCCAAAAATTTAAAAAAATAGGGGGAAACCTTTGATGGTAAAGTTTTAATTTAATTTAAAATTAGAACAATTATCTACAATAACGGTTTTAAAAAAACCCCCACCAGCGTGTTTATAAATGTAGTAAAGTTTTTATTGGCAAAATCTTTACAATTAGGGATTTCCCCCCCAAAAATTTTCAAAATTTGAACCCATTGAGAAAACCCCCCTTAAGAGTTTAAGGGATTTGACCACAATAATAAAAAAGGGAATTTCCCAGTAAAAAGAAGGGCCCTTAAAAAAAAATTTACAGTGTGTTTAATAAAAATTTTAAGAAATAAAAAAAATTTGGAAACTGTTAAAAAAAAATCACCCACTTCAAAACGCCCCATTGCGAGACATTTTCCTACCAGAAAGAAGTTCTTTTTAAATTTGGATGTCCAAAAAAAAAATTAAATAATCCGGGAGGGTTTGAGAAACAAAAAAAGGGAAAAAATTTGAAATTT
>NC_069474.1:5189432-5225391 GCF_026875155.1 Cherax quadricarinatus | reverse complement strand
TTTTATTTTTTATTTATTTTTTTCTTTTGTACTTAAATTTGTGAATTTTTTTTTGCATTTTTAAATAAGTTTAACTTTGTCTTTAACCTTTATCACCCCCTATGCAATCAATAACCATTTTAGTTTGTAATTTTCAAATTAAATCTATACCAGTTGTATTTTAAAGCTCATTCTAGCTCAATACTTAGACACACCTAAACTAACTATACTAGTTGTACTTTAGCTCATTCTAGCTCAATACATAGACAACACTAAATTCATTATATTAGACCTTAGTGCAATTACAAGAGTGAGTCTGGTGCCACTTGTAATTTTTTTTATAGTATTAGTTTATACCTAGTTGTACTTTAGCTCATTCTAGCTCAACACACAGACAATATCAACTTCATTATGTTTATTAGTGACTATACTCTATATGACCAAAGTGTTTTAGCTATATACCTACCCAAACCTCCCACCACTACAGAAATCAGTATTAGAACTCACCACATAATACATGATATAAACAACCTCTATTTAAACCTAAAAGATGAATGATCACGTTGACCCTGATCTAAACCTCCATAATCTAACACACAATCAAAACTTATTGGAAAGTAACTGCCTTTATTACATAGCATCACAAGCCAGCACTATCCTGAACACTGCTCAAAGTCTATCAGTTCTTAACTACAACATCACGTCCTTAAGCAAACACTATGATGACCTCCTGGCACTCCTTGAGTCACTAAAGGCACCCTTCTCCTGAATTATTCTTACTGAGACCTGGCTAAAGAAGATGAATATGGGGAATACATTTTAGCTAATTTTACTGTAAAAAACCTCAAGACGCTTATAACAATCGGTGCCATTTACTGGATACCCCACACAAACATCCCAAACTTCAGTGAGAATCTAAAGTCACTAATAACAAACAGACAAATGAACAAGCACCACCTTCTCTTAGCTGGAGACTTCAATATCATCCTTGTCCTACCAGATGATCAGACTGTAAATGATTTCATCAACAATATGAGCAACACACTTCTCATACCAACAATAACTAAACCAACCAGGCTGACTGAGACAAGTGCAACCATAATAGACCACATATAGACCTATATACTAGTCCCCCTTAAATCAGGGATAATCAGAGACAGCACTACTGCCCACTGCCCAACCTTCCTCTTAATAAACATTAGTGAGCCACCACTCGAATACAACAAAGTTTCATTTAAACTCCATGACGAGGCCTCAATAAGTAATTTCACAGCAGATCTAAAGACTGTTGACTGGCCTACAGAATTCTCCAATGCCAACGGTATTGACGATTGCACAGACATTTTTCTTAACAAAATACTACAAACATTGTCCTATAAAAACGAAACAGATCACGAATAAACAGCTTGGTTGCCTATGGCTAACCAGCAGCATTATGAAATTCATTGATAAGAAACACCAATATGAAAAGCAATATAGACAGGGCTTAATACACAAAGATATTCTTAAACAATATTCAACGGTTCTCACCAAATTAATAAAGAAAGCCAAACAAGTGTACTACTCCAGCAGATTCACTGACACAAGAGGATATATAAAAAAGACCTGGAAAACACTTTCCCAGATTCTGGGGACCCAGAAACTGAAAGAAAAACAAGAACATTGTTCCAATTAAACCTCATGAAACACCACTGCATCCCACTGATACAGCTAACAAGATAAACGACTTCTTCTCAAACATAAGATCTAATCTCGCCAGCAAAATCCCACGTACCGACGCCCATGCTGGGGACTACCTAGATGGGAATTTCCCAAATTCATTCTATCTTGTACCAACTGAGCCCACGGAAGTGGATTCAGTTAGTACAAGTCACTTAAAAAGTACAAGTCACTTAAAAATAACTTGGAGAATCTGTCTCATGTCCCACCATTATTGTACAAGTGAGCGGCCCATGTCCTTTCGCATATTATTACATTACTTTTTAACAAGTCACTAGAAACTAGCACTCTCCCGACACTACTCAAGACAGCATGGGTTACACCATTACATTAAGGTGGTGACTCTACAGATGTAAACAACTATAGGTCAATATCAAACTTACCATTGCTATCCAAAATCTTTGAGAAACTCGTGCACAGGAGACTATATTTATTTATAACGTCACAAAACATACTTAACCCCTGCCAATTTGGATTCAGGAAAATAAAAAACCACTAATGATGCAATTATAAAAATGCTAGACCTGCTTCACACAGCATTGGAAAATAAGGAATATCCGCTAGGAATTTTTATTGACCTAAGAAAAGCGTTTGACACAGTAGACCATGGCATCCTGCTCCAAAAACTAGATCACTATGTATAAGAGGCCATGTGCTTGCATATTTTAAATTCTACCTTTCTAATAGGTATCAGTATGTCACCATTAAAGACACAGCCTCATCAATACGGACACTTGATACTGGAGTTCCACAGGGAAGTGTCCTTGGACCCCTGCTCTTCCTCATTTACATCAATGATCTTCCAAACATATCCCAACACCTGACGACACGACTTATGTCATCTCCCACCCTAATCTTGCCACCCTCAACACCATTGTTAACAAGGAGCTGCTCAAAATATCGACTTGGATGACAGCCAATAAACCTACACTTAACACTGGCAAAACCTACTATATTATGTTTGGTAGCAGAGCAGGTGTTGAGCAACTTAACATTAAGATCGACAACACTCTAATTGCCAGACATAATGAGGGCAAATTTCTTTGCCTGTACCTCGACAACAACCTAAATTTCAGCACCCATATCCAACACATAACAAAAAAAGTATCAACAACGGTGGGGATCCTCTCCAAGATACGATACTACGTGCCGCAAACTGCCTTCTCACAAACTATACCATTTCACTTATATATCCATACCTCCCTATGCTATCTGTGCTTGGGGTTCAAACAGCCAGGCGCCAACACACCTAAAGCCAATAATAACCAACCAAAACGCCCACAGTAAGATTAATCACTAATTTCCTATCCTGGAACACGCACTATCCACCCACTCTTCATAGTTCATAACTTACTCCCGATTCAGGAACATCCACACTTATACTGTGCAATCTATATCTACAGGAACTTAAAATTTCAATATTAACCTTGACCAAAAAAACGCTTTCTTGATAGTTGTGGCAGGATCAAAGGCATAGCACCAGACACAAACATCTCTATGACATTCCCTGTGTTTTCGACTAAAACCTTTACAAAAAATTCAATGTATTTCAAAAGACCTAAATATCTGGAAACCATACCTGAAAACTCTAGAACTGCAGACACATTCATCCTTTCAAAACTACCCCGTTAGAATACATCTTATTCAATGATAACCCCAAGTCAACTAAACTACATGATAACCGCCTGGTGGTTCACAATTACACTCACTCACCCACTGACTTAAACCCAGAAATACTATTCTTAATCTTAAAAATAATAAATCCTAACTAGTATAAGTTTCCCTATGACATCCAATATAAACACTTGTGTTGTGCCAAAAAACAATAGAATCACATTGCTAAGCTCACAAATTATGATGTAGTCACTTAGCCTTAATACAATAATCTGTAAGGATTTAATGTTAAGAATTAATCTATGTCTGCCCGAAATGCCTAGCCATGCTAGGTGTCCTAGTGGCCCCCTCTGTAATTAGTATTTTATAACATGTAAACCACACAATACCCAAAACCTGTAAACTCCACATTGTAACCCTTATAGAGAATAAACTTGAATTGAAATGAATACACATTTTTCCTATGCACCAAGGACTGATGCAGAACTTTGGCCTAGTGACAGCCTGTGCTACCTACATGAGATTGACGAGAAAGGTCTTGGGTAATATGCTTAATGCATCAGTTTATTTTGACATCTACACAATGACCTCCACATGGGAAAAATATATCCAGAATTAATTAACATCAGTCTTATACTAGGTAACGCTTTATGATGACATCACTGCAAGGCGAAAAGAAATTGTTTTATTGGTTTTAATCAAATTAGGATATCTAGGATTAATTCCATTCTAATAATGATTTGGCAAGCCTATCCTAGTAGATGGAAGCTTTGTTAGAGTTTAAATTCACCAGAATATAGAAGATAATGCAATTAGTTTTCTTGGCTATGTGGATTTTCTAAGCATAAATTCATTCCCAATATTACAGAGCTTCATGAAATTATCTGACTACCTTTAAAAGTTCTGTAGGGGAAGGCTCTGGAACTTTCTGATGAAGTCAGGAAAAAATTGAATGAATAAATACATCCTTCTAAAGACCCCCCATACATAAGAGTCCAGATATCAGTAAGCCATTTTTTTTGAGAAATGATGCGTCCAATACCGGCCTGGTGTGGTGCTATTACAGTTGTCATGAAGATACTCCCTTCCTTGTATGCTTCCTTAGCCAGGAACTTTTTTTCCTACAGAAGAAGAAAAGGAATGTTTTGGTCCTTGTGTGGGGTATCTCAAAACTTAGTTTTATTACTAGCTAAAGAAATTCCATTTAGAAACGGAATCATAAACATTTGAAATACCTAGAGACTTGTTAAGGGACCCACAGTGCCTCTTGAGGTGGGGACATTGGCTCTCCAAGCCTTTCAAAAATTTCATGTTGTAGTGTAATATCAATGGTTCATCCAATTTTTTCTCTGACTGGTTTAAGGTTGTGACATTCAGTAGAAATATTAGTAAAAATTACCACCGATTTTCTTTAAAGGACCTTTCTTCCTCTCAAATTCTTATTATTTTTACTGACCAATAAGTCTGGGGAATGTGGGGTTTAACAATTTGATTAGTTAGGGGAATGGTGGAAGTTAGAATGAATGGTAAGTTAGTAGTCGTTTGTTGGGCCGGTATGCTTGTTCACTTAGGGTAGGTGAATAGTTCTGATATTCCTGATATGGGGCTTGGTCTCAAACCTGGCCGTGGGGGCGTTGACCCCCGAAACCCTCTTCAGGTAAACTCCAGGTATTCCCCTATTCTGCACCCAGTGGGAGATGACTAGTCTCTCTCCAACGGGTGGTCAGTCACTTGACTTGCAGCTTCCATCAACTCTGTAAGTATTTGTTCCACTCCTTTATAAGTTATTAGATGTTTATGGTTTCATGCTCCTAGTTATTCCTGTCATGATTTGAGCTTATGTAGTGTAACTGCATCATTTAATCTCCACCATTTTTTATAAAGGCTGTACACCTATCATGTGAGTGATTTATCGAGTGGTGAGTAATTTCGTATTTATTTTAGCCTTAATTGTCAGCTCTGGTCAATCCGACCAAAAGGAGGTGGAATGAAAGACAGCATAGATCTTGACAAGATCTGAGGGTAAATCAGGCAACTCTACCTACACACGTCCCCCTTCCACATGTTGCCGACCACACAGTCAGCTACACAACATTCTAGCAGCCTTCTCCCAGTTATAACTCCATCAGTGTTTCATGGTAGTTCTTCACTGGCAACTCAACTGCTTCACAAGTGTTGTAGTGGTCAGAGGATCACAGTACCTCTGTTCCTCAGATTCTTTACTCGTGTTGGGGGTCACTGTCTACTCAGTGTCAACAGTCACATCCACCTGCGTCCACCCTCCCCCTTCCCCAACATCAACCACGGCTCGGTGTTCCAAACCACGATCCAGAAGTATGTGCTCAAAAAATTCAGCCCGGCATTATTCTCCACTATGTAATGTGTACATATTAGTTATTAATCATTAATTATTTATATATTTCATTTTTTCCTAAAGTACGATTAATGTTATGATTATGTGTTTCACATTCTTTACTAATTTTAGTTTAACGTATTATGTAATTATTGATTTTTTTATCTTTTTTTTCCATAAGGGTGAACAATATGAATAGCTCAATTTCCATAATTTTTCGATTTTCTTTTTGAGCACGAGCGGAAAATTGGACGAAGGTCACAGATTAATGAATACCAAGATCAAAAATTGTTTGATTAGCTCAAACTTTGAAATATACACCTACATGTCACAACAGGTTCCAACAGGCTTGTGACAGTGTGTTTCATACCATACTCACAGTCACACTGCCCTTCCATTATTGATCCAGCAGTCCTGGAAGAGGTGGGTTGTGCTGTGCAAGTATCTATGTTTGAGGCAGTGCAGGATTTAGGTGTGAGGGCCTGGGGCCTGGGGCCCAGTTTGGTGGGTGAACCGCATTTAAAAAGGTCTAACTCTATTGGTTCGAATACTTTTAAGTTTTCTCCTTGGAAAACATTTTGCACTCCTCAATATATTACCATACCTCATAAGATGAAAAATGAAACAATATATTGGATTATAGTGAATTTTAGTATGCTTACAGTTTTATTTGCAGTGTACTCAAAAGTAATTTAAAGAATAATGAGCAGTTATCTTCAACAGATAAAATAATATAATCCCAGATACATTTCCTGCTTTTTGATGGAAAAGTCTATCTTATGACTGCCTCAAAATACAACCCGCTCAGGATGTCAGATTTTATCTCAAGATCAACAGTCACAAGCCGCCCTTGCTTCATGCTGTTCATAGCCGGTTTTCACTACCATACTGCTGTTTATCTATTGACCATGATCAGCAGTCAGTCAAACTGCAGCACCCTGCAGTCAGCATCAGGTCTTGAATCGATGACGCCGCTCGCACAGACGAGTTAACGCAAGCAATCAGAAGACCATCAGCAGACCTTCTTTGCCATCTATTCAATATATCTCCAGTATAATGTGTGTCATAAATATTTTACATCATTTGTGAGGGCCTCTTTGAGGGGGCCCAGGACCCGAGCCCCATGGGCCCCTCCCTTAAGTTCGGCACTGTTTTCATGTGAAAGGTAGGTTATTTTCTTAGCCCAACAACCAAGTAATGCTGCTTTCTAGTTTGAATTGGACAGACTGGGCAAGAGGTTCCCACTATATGAGGATAGACTGGCCACGACAACCTCATCAATCATTGAGCCCTGGGACGAAATAATGTTAAACATCCACCTCTCTTTCAAGCTAGCAAAATATTGCTACGCCCGCATACAACATAAAACTGGGGCTATGACAAATCTGGTCAGAAAACCCAAGTATTAACGAACAAAATTCCCCTCACTGAGCGAACGATTAAGTCAAGATGATGAGTCTTCAATGTCCTTAGATCGAGTATCTTCTTAAAGATGGTGACTTTGAATCAGACCTTCCATTGGGAGGAACAGCTACTTGGGAAGCATTCACTTTAGTTGCGACGGGATTTTTGTGGAAACAAGAAGGAAGACAACTTGAAAATTGTGGAAAAGCTCATCAAGGCTACGCAAGAACATGAAAGTAACATGTCACGTAAGTTAACCCCTTAACTGTCCTAATGACGATTTACGTTTTTTATTTTTTTCCTGCCCCTGCAAATTTGGCACAATGCCTCTAAATACTGGTCCGCAATAGAAATAGATCTTAACATTCGGTGTACACAAGTATAAAAAAATCTGGCAAACTAGTACCTTGTGGGAGCATGGGAGCACCATTTCAATTAAGCACCAACTGAGCAAAACAGCTCGGCAGACACCCTGTATTCACTGATGTCATGTAGCATTAACACTCCATTTTAAGAGGAAAGTGATGTTGACCCCAAGTTTAGTGGCTTTGATGCGGATGTCGCCACAAGTGGTCGAGGAAATATTAAAAACCTCGATAATAACCCATGTGCTACATTTGTGCAACTCCTTTCAATTTTGGTACCACTGGCAGTGTCATCCTTCCAGAATGTCTTCGCTCTAAGTAAAGAGAAACAATTCTGGAACGTGTTATACATTCGGTGGGCCGGCTAGCTGCCTGGCCAGCTGGCTAATTGGCTGGCTGGCTGGCTGGCTGGCTGATAGACTTTGGCTGTCTCTGTCTCTGTCTGTCTGTCAGTATCCATATCTATCAGTCATTGTCTGTATCAGTTTATGTCCTCCTGTCTAATCCTCTGTATATCAGACCTGTCTATCTCTGTCTCTGTCCACAGGTACACAAAAAACAAAATTAATACATAGTGTAAAATTACCTACGATAACCCAAAAAATCCAGACAGTTCTGTAACTGTGATAATATGATCATAGTAAGCATGACTGACAATACATACGTAATTATTACACTTGCTTGAGGGATCAGATGTGACGACGCAATTGTCCGGTGTAATAATTTTTTGTTTACGAGTGGCTCTCTCTCAGACAGAGACACAAGCAGAGAAACAGAAAGACAAGGAGACAGACAGATAAACAGAGACACAGATAAACAGAGAGCTACACAGACAGATAAACGGAGAGCTAGACAGATGGAGAGTTAGACAGAGAGCTAGACAGACGGACAGACAGACAGATGGAGAGCTTGACGAACAGAGAGTTAGACACACTGACATGTTTATGTATAACACTGACAACAAACAAAGCCAAGACAGTGCACGCTCATGAGATGTCACCATTGATGCACTGTCAGCAGTGGAGTGACACTAGTCCTACATAATCATTCACTGCCTGACCACGGTAGAATATGGTTGTGCTCTGCACTCCTCTGCTGTTTTCAGGCGAGCTACATTGTACCAACATGGCGCTGAGTGTGCGGCGTCGCGTAAACACCATCGGTATAGAGATGCTTCGTGGGGCAATTTCACCCACTTCAGTGCAGGTGTTACTCCCGACCATCATTAGGGAGATGTATGGTATCCAGGAGGATGAGGTGTATGGTGTTGCCTTGAATGGAGCATATAGGACCTTCGTTAAACTGAATTCCACATCTGTGTACGAGTCATTGGTGCATAGATTCAAGACGTGAGTCTTGATGCTACTCCAGCTGTGAAAGTGCTTTTGATTGACGTATCGACCACCACTTTACGTGGATCAATCTCCGTAATGTACCATGAGGGGTGGGGGGGGGGCAAGGCTGGATGAGACTGACATACGAGTGTTTTTTTGAGGTATGAAACCTTACATCTGGCACAGCAAGGCAAGTGGGCGGCAGGTGCTTATATGGGCCGTCTAGAGGGGACATTTACCCGTCTTATGTTGTACTGGAGGACTTTAGAACACAGGTTCTTGTATTAAACATAATAACGATGGACAGAGACGTACGTGTAGTAGTGGGGCATACGATCATATTGGCGCTATTGTGTGAAGCAGTGGCGGGCACCGCACAAACTAATGAAGGTCACCTGTATACCAGTGTGACGCTGTTGCTACGAGCCCCATGCACAAGCAAGAGTGTGGGCTATTGTGGAGTGAGGTGGTGGAGCCCCTCGAGCAGCCTGGCGTGTGTGAGACAAGCTGTGACTTACCAGAAAACCGACCAATTTGAAGGAGCCGGAGTGCAGAAGTGTGTGTGCAGGAGAGGTAAAGTCGATTGAGGAAGAGCTTGAGGAGGTGTTGAGGACTTTGTCACCGCCAGGAGAGGAGGATGTACCCGCAGGGTGGTAACTTTAACAGCGGCCTTAGGGTGTATGACTCTAATGTGAATGGACTGTGTAAAGGAGTAAACTCAGAATGGTTAGAATGATTCTGCTCAAATTATAGAGTAGATGTAGTGTTTATATCTTTAGGCGCAAAATTTCAAGTAAGGGAAGTCTGGAAGTGGCAGGGTTTCAGGTGGTAACTATATCATCTGTATATCCGAAAGGTGTGTGGGTATCATGACTGGGAGAGCGAGCCGTAATGTTTGTTAAGAAGTGAGGGGAAGGGTGAGTCTTGCGTGTTGAACGGGTGGTGGGATGGGGCAGAGGGTAACCTTTGTAAAGTGTGTATGCCCAGCAAAAATGATTGACAGAGTAAGGAGAGATTTGTATATGAATGAACTAGTTTCTTTTTACGTTTATTACCTGCATGCCAACGTTTGGTGGGGACAGGAATTTAACTGGTTATTAGGACGCTGACATGGAACAAAAGGAGTGGCACTTGTGGCGACCTTGCGAAGATCTGCTTGAGGGATTATTCAGTGTGGGAAGCGGTTGGAGGAGGGGCATGGGGTAGAGCACAGTTTTGTTGTAAGAAAGGGGTTACACGCTAGGTTGAAAGGCTGTATATTATCTCAAGGGGTTTGATACATTTCTCCACACAATCGATAGCCTAAATTTGGATCATCGGGCAAGTAGTGGCAGAGTGGGGAGGGAGTCACTAGCAGGTATCACTAAGTGGATATTGAAGTTTTAAATATGAGTGTAGGTTAGGTGATTTGAGGAGGGGTTAGAGGGATTTGCAATGATGTGGAAGGGGTTAAGTGTCGAGTAAATGGGTGGAGGATGTGGTGAAGGTGGTGTGGATGGTGTGGCTAACGAACGGAATAATAAGCAATATACTTAGCGAGAAGGGAAATGCATCAATTCTTTAAAATTTGGGAGGACAGGTACAGGGTTGTAATGCCGAGGGGGGCGGTGACGAGCACTTATCTATGATGATGTTATTGCAATTAAGGGAGCTGCACAAGGTCCATGAAGAAGAGGTTCCAAGTGGTTGAGGGTGCAGGCAGGGGAGGAAGAGGTGTAATGGGGCAATAGGCGCTTCATCGTGCGAATTGTGTAGGCAAAAAAACAATGGACAGGAAGCAATGGCAATTCCATGGTTGGCGTCATTAGTCGAAGGGGGGGAAATCAGGGAGGGGCAGGCAACAACAATGGAAGTAATAAGGGGCTTTGTGTATAAGTGGTATGAGAATTACTGCACTGAGAAAGTGTAGAGCTGTGGTAATTAGAACCGGTGTGGTGGGAGTGTGATATGTCAGTTGCCGTAACAGTGATAGGGAAGGGCACAAACTGGTAGGGAAATAACTAAGGGAAATAAGGAGTGGCAATAAGTGGAATGCAAAAGGGAAAGCCAACCAGGAACTGAAGGACACCCAGCAGAGTTTTTATCCACAGCATTGGGAGTAATGTGGGGTTTTTGGCAAAGTTATAAAAATTTTTAAATTGCATGAAGTAAGGGGTGTAGATAGGGAGAAAGTCAGGCAACGGCTGTCAAGTACTTGGTACCAGGGAAGGCAAGGGGCATCCGCAATAACGCTTCGGATACTGCGATCTCGATTTATTGCCGCGGATTATAAGTTGTTTTGCAAAGATTTAGGGGAATCGGTTTTTTAAGGCGTAGTGGGGGGCGGGTAGTATCGAAAACTCAATTTTGTTTTACCCAGAGAGGTCTATGGTGGAGGGTCATGGTTTACATTGGAATTTTCGTAGAGGCAAAAGGGGAGGCGGGAGGTTGATGGCACTGGATTAGCAGGAAAAAAAAGCATACAATAGAGATGGAACAAGAAGCACTAGAAGGCCATCATCAGGAGACAAGGGTTTCGGAAGAAACAGATGGGTTGGGTTTGAGCGTAGTACGAAGTGGCCGTGGCGAGGGTTCAGAATTAATGATCGTTCGGTGGGAAGATTGTAATGGGTAGGGGACTTAGGCAGGGGTGACCCAATGTCACAATTATGTTTGCGTGCGTACAGGATCCCTTTTATAGATTGAGTGGAAGAAGCGTATTGTAAAATGGAGAGGGGAGCAGGGAGTGGAAGTTGGGAGGTTTGGCCAGTCCTTTAATAGGGTAAGTAGATATACTAATGTACTGATTCGGGAGGGGATGGTCCATGGATACATTAGATGGTGTAGTACACAGGTTCGCATGCAACCTGTAGATGGAAATTAGACAAGCATGGACATGGTTGTTAGGAGCTTGGACAGGAAGGTTGAGTGGGTAGTGCAGTCGTGAGTATGTCCTGGGGAATTCATTAAAAATTTGGGACTTATCTATGCAGACCGATCTGACTGTGTGCTTGCATGGAAAACTCGATTAAGTTTGGTAGACATTGGATTCAGGGAAGCTGGGTGCATTGAGACCTTATTTATTTGAGCCCTTGTGCAGCGAGCCATAAGTTATTAAACGTCTTAAATTGATAGCCAAGTAATGGCACATGGCACCATGTTCCCATTACCACTTAAACAATCCAAACAGATCTACATACATGCATCGTGCTCTTAAAGTAGATCTACGTTTTTACATATTTTTCAAACATAACAAAAAAAATGTAGATCAAAGTCTTTTTACACAATTTACAAATGTAAAACAAAATAGAAGTTGAAAAATTCCAGATTCAGGAAGGCTATAGGAAAGTACTGGTTTGTAATAGAGTTGTGATGAGTGGAACAAACTCCCGAAAGTACCGTAGATAGAGGCCAAACGTTGTGTAGCTTTAAAAATAGGTTGGATTAAATACATGAGTGGATGTGGTTGGGTGGAGTAAGACCAGATAGCTAGTGCTACCAGGTCGTTGCCGTGTCCTCCCTAAGTCAACGTGACCCTGACCTGACAAGGTTGGGGCATTGGCTTATAGCCGGTAGGAGACTTGGACCTGCCTCGCATGGGCCCCGTAGGCCTTTTCTGCAGTGTTTCCTTCGTTCTTATGTTCTTAGTACTTATATATCAAAATAATGGTGTGGAACTCGTGGCCATATTAATTGCTTATTTTTATTCCGTCTAAAATATAATGGCATGCTATATGTTATTTTAATAGTGTTTATTATATCATATTAGATAAATTCAAACAAATAAATAAGCAGTAGAGTTGATAATAAGCTGATATAAGCGTAATAATAAAGAGATTTTCTCCAGCCTTCAATCGTGGAGCGGGAATACAGCCGGTGTTGCGCTAATGGCTCCTGATTGGCTGGCACTCTACGGATAAGCACCGCAAACCTTTATAAGATGCCAAATATTCCGATTATTAAATTAATTCAATCAAATCAAATTCAAAGTTATTCTCTGTAGGATTACAACGCTGAGTAACAAGGAATTTGGTTATTTGGGTGGTTAACCTGTGTAAAAAGAATAGTAACAGAGTGTACCCAGGCCAGATTAAGAAGTCCTCGGCCCCAAGGCTATTCAGATTGGCGGGGCCGCCTTTGAGTTACGTAATAGCGACCCCTTCAGCTGTGGGGGGGGGTCGAGTGAGACTGTTTAAGGTCGAATTAAATACATCTGGCTATTTAGATTAAATTTATAATAGGGAGAAGTACATCAAGACAACCAAAACCATTTAAAAAACAGCCTTATAACTATCTTGTTAAATTCATGCATTTTAAAGAGAATAAAACTCGACCGCATAGTTATACTAGATAAGGCTATTAAAGTAGTGGACATAATGTAACTATTATAATCAGCAATAAACCACTACAGCACTATTATTCCCTTTATAAATCACTGACCATTATTGTTATCATAGCAATCATGTGCATAAGACTATCAAATCATAAAAACACAAGAAAGTAGAGAATTGTTTATATTCACAGGCACTTCTTAAATAAACTTTTTTTCTGGATTTCATATTGGCAAAATCATCAATTATATTCTGAAAATCAATATTCTTGTTAGATCAGACTCAATGGTCAACAAGGCTAGGTTACAGTTAGAAATAGAAATACAAATAGCTAGAGCTTCATTAAGGAGGTTATTAATAGAGTATTCAAGAGGTTGCTATTAGAATTGCAGTAAATCAACCATTCAAATCATTATGAAGCTGTGTGTAGTCTGCAGTCAATCAAACAAACGGGCTTCCACATGGATAAATTGTCATTTTTGTGGAAATTGGTGTCCAACCCCTTGCGCAGATATCCAAGAACTAGCTACAAGCAGTATTAATTAAAACAGGGAAGTGTTTTTGGGTATGCCCAAATGAGATAAATCTGTGCCCAAATGAGATAAATCTGCGGACTAAAATCACAAGGGTATTAAAAGAGGATAACATCAAAGCTGCTTTCATAGAAAACCTGAAGCTTTTCCAACAACAGATGGGACAAAAAAAGTCTGGGCTGAATGGTACTGCCCTTAGATACTGGCCCCATGTAAGTCATAAACGTAAGCTGGGGTGATGTCCTGTAGTCAAAATGTGTGCGGAATAGTGCTGTCCTATGGAGACATAATGGGGAAGCTGGAGGTGCTGTCCCAGGGAAGACAGAATGGTGGAAACAGGAGTGCTGTACCTGGTAGACGGTAATGGAGAAGCTGGAAGATTTGTCCAGGTAGTCTGGAATTATACGCAGGAAGTGAAATACTATAACTGACCTCATAGGGAGAGGATCCGTAGGTGGGGAAACAAGTGTAGTCAAAAGATAAATACAAACCAATATTGCAAACTAGAATACACAGGAAATAGCAAACAAGAGGCTCCACTAGCGATAGTGAGGAAATATTACCAAAAACAACTGGTGGAGCTCCATTGTTGGTGCTAGGGAGGATAAGGAATAATACAGGTAAACGAGCACCAACAGGGAATACAGTCTCAGAAAGCCCAAGCAAACAGAAACCAAGTCTGTGCACATACTATGCACTTGTATCTACAGACATGGGAATCTGAAAAACAGACGGGACGAGGCAACTAATGACCATCCTAGGAAATTGCCGTGCCCATATTTTACAACAGGAAAATGCAAACCCCCTTCCTGTAAGTTTTTTTTTCCCCCTGATATGTGTACCTCTTCAGTACAGGAAAGACTGTTTGCTAAAACTTAAATTGCCAGGCACACCACTAAAGAGGGACAAAAATATACAAACATCCAGCCATGGGAAAACCTGGGTAGCCACAGCCACCAAGAAGGAGAGGTTTTTTTAGTGCCAGGAAGAAAAAAACTGATGGTAGGAAATTAATGCAGAAAATCGTACACCAAATCCAGTCATTCCTGGAGTGCAACCACAGTCGATGGCCTCCCACCTCCAAACCAGAAACCAGATACAGATTCTAATGCCGGAAAAAAAAAAGCCCCCCCAGTACCAACAATACCACCATTATCCGATGACATTTCTTTCCTTTGCAATATACAGGATCTAAAGCCGGCAACAAACAACAAGGAAATAAAACACCTATGCAGTAAAAAGGTAACCTTTATTGATCTACGTTTCGCCCCCACAAGGGGGCTTTTTCAATCACAAACAGAACTATTCTGTTTGTGACTTGAAAAAGCCCACTGTGTGGGCGAAACGTATCAAAAAAGGATCACATATACTGCATATGTGTTATATATTTCCATTGTGTCGTATTTTATTACCATATTAATTACCAACAAACACAAATAAATTCATACCATGGACTGCTTCAGAAGCAAAGCAATGCTCGCGGCTATCACTGAGACCACATAAAGGATCACTTTATGGACAACGAAAATGATCCCAGGATAGCAACCTATACAGATGTACAGAGTGAACGGCAAAAGGGGGGGTTGGCCTGTACCTATGCAGAGTCAACTTGTTTGCACTCAGAACTCTTAATGCCTCAAAATGGATGTAGTTGACAGTTTTAGCAGAAAGAACGAGAACCAAAACCTAGCCGTTGTGGTAGTCTAAAGCCTCCGGATGCAATATCCCAGCAATTCCAGGAACAGCTGTTAAAAATTGACCACTGACTGGAAAATCTACCAGCTCCAGCACCCTAACATCTTGCTCCTGGGGCTTTCAACATAAGGCACCTAAAAAGAGGAATATAGCAAATAATATTGTTGCAGAAAAAACACCCAGATGCAGCTCTGATGAAAACTCCCACTCACCTGACTTTTAAATCTGCGCAGCAAAATTCAATTAAAACCAGCAAAATAATAGAGCCTACTAGAGACTGAGAATACAGCTAGACATCATGCTCACAAACAATGAGATCTGATAAGAAATGTCCACCATTCTCAAAAACAATATACTCAGATCACAACATCAATTAAGTTCACATGTATGGCGAGGAGCCCCAGAACCGACATAAAGAGAATTAGTCACCGAGGGAGCATTCCACCAAATTCAACTTCAATAACAAAAACATAAAGTGGGACCAAGTAAACCAAGTCCTACCCGATATAAGGTAGGGAAGATATACTATGCAACACAGACACCAACTTATGCCTGAACCAGATTAACTCGGTGGCACTCGATGTATGCACAAGCTTATTCCTATAAGAAAAAGGAAGAGTAGAATGTAAAATAGCAAGAGACAGGCGCTCCCCTTTACCAGGCGACGGAAAAGAATAACAGAGCGGCCTAAAAGAGGTCACTATATCTGACATCTATGGAGACACTGGTCAAGAGAAGATAGCAAGCATCGAAACTTAAGCTAAGGTATCTTATAGAGTCAGGAATCGCCGTAAGAACTAAAAGCCATAAATGAAATCGACAGAAACCCAAAGTATTTCTATCTCCCTATGCCAAATCAAAGCCGAGAACAACGTCCATAATTGGGTGGGCCCATACTTGAACAAGAATGGGTCCTACCCAGATGACACCAGAAATGAGTGAGCTACTCAAGTCCCAATATGACTCAGTTTTTAGCAAGCCGCAACCAGACAGAGAGTCCGAAGATCAAAAAAATGAATTTTTTATGAAGAGCCACAGAATTGGTTAACACAAAGCCTAGCCGATGTTATCCTGATGCCAAATTACATCGAACAGGGCCGATAAATTGACATCCCATGCCTCTGCCCCAGCGCCAGACTCATGGAACTCCGTAGTACTCAAGAACTGCAAAGAAGCCCCCCTCACAAGCCTTTACCACCAATGGAGAGGAAGCCCTGGACACGGGGGTCGTCCCACAGTTAATTAAAAACAACAGACATAGCCCCACTCCACAAAGGGGGCAGTAAAGCAACAGCAAAGAACTACAGACCGATAGCACTAACATCCCTAATCATGAAACATCTTTGAAAGGGTCCTAAGAAGCAAGATCCCCACCCATCTAGAAACCCATCAGTTACACAACCCAGGGCAATATGGTTTAGAACATGTCGCTCCTGTCCTGTCTCAACTAATGGATCACTAACACCAGGTCCTCATGCAATAGAAGACAAAAAGAATGCAGATGTAATAAATTACAGACTTGCAAAAGCCTTCGACAAGAGGAGACCATGGCGTAAAAGCGCACAAACATGCTGCTAAAGGAATAACAGGACAAGCCGGTCGATGGATCTATAATTTCCCACTAACAGAACACAGTGAGTAGTCGCAACAGAGTACAGTTCCGAGCAGCTACGGTGAAAACTCTGTTTCCACAAGGCAACAGTACTCGCTCGCTCCCATCTGTTCCTCAACCTCTCAAAAATGACATAGACAAGGATCATAGCCACTGCACCGTGTCTTCCTTTGCAGATGACACGCGAATCTGATGACAGTGTCTTCCATTGCGACACTGCAAGGCTCCAGGCGGACATCAACCTAAACTTTCATTGGGCCTGCAGAAAACAATATGAAGTTCAATGATGATAAATTTTGAATACTCAGATATGGTAAACACGAGGAAATTAAATCTTCATCAGAGTACAAAACAAATTCTGCCACAAAATAGAGCGAAACACCATACTAGCAAAGACCTGGAGTGATACAAGTCTTAGGAACTCACCTTCAAGACCAAAACATTGTATCAAACGCAATCTGCTATAAAAATTACAGATGGATAGTGAGAACCTTCAAAACTAGGGAGGGCCAAGCCCATGAAGACACCTTCAGTCACTTGTTCTATCAGGCTGGAATATTGTTGACTGCACACTAACCGCACTTTCAAGGCAGGTAAAATTGCTGACTGGAAAATGTAACGAGAACCTTCACGCGAGCATACCGGAGAAAAACACCTCAATTACTAGTAGCGCTTGAGGTTCCAAAACCAGTTATTCCTGGAACGCAGGCGGGAGAGATACAAGATTATATACACCTGGAAAAATCCAGAGGGACTAGTACCGAACTTGCACACAAAATCACTCACTACGAAAGCAAAAGACTTGGCAGACGAAGCAACATCCCCCAATGAAAAGCAGGGGTGTCACTAGCACGTTTTAAGAGACCATACAATAAGTGTCCAAGGGGCCACAATACGTTCTACTGCCTCCCAGCAAGAGCATCCCTTGGTATACCAACAGACCCCTGGCAGTCTCAAGCTGGCACTGGACCAGCACCTAAAGTCGGTTCCTGACCAGCCGGGCTGTGGCTCGTACGTTGGTTTGCATACAGCCAGCAGTATCAGCCTGGTTGATCAGGCTCTGATCCACCAGGAGGGCCTGGTCACTAGACCGGGCCGCGGGGGCGTTGACCCCCGGAACTCTCTCCATGTAAACACAGGTAAACACAATATTGTCTTGGCTCATTGTTTGAACGAGCTGTTTTTCACTCTTTCAAAACATAAAATGAACGTTCTCCTTCACAGTTAGTAGCTGGAAGTGTTAGGTAAAGGCGCTACACTATGTCAACATAGGGAAGGTTTATCTGAGATACCTGCAATATCTAAATGTTTCAAAGCAGCTGAGGGCGCACATTATTCATTGTCTGGCTCTTTCAAAATGTGCGTTTCCTCTTCCTTGACCGCTGATGATCGAGCCCGGTAACTGTAGTCTTTTCCACCAGCAGTTTAGCTTTCTCTTCAAACATATCAAAAGCTGCATCATTGCGAAGAGAGCTGTACAAATCCACTAAGCACATATATGTTCGGCACAAGTAGCCATTTCAATTTATCAATTTCAGAAGTGTCTTGTTTCGTGCATTAACGTTCCAGTATACATTCCCAAAGCACACAGAGTAAGGCCAAAACAAAAATCTTCCAAAATTGATGCTAAGCTGGCTGCATCGCTTCCTTGTAGTTGCTGTCTGGTCCTTAAATCCACTGCTATCGTATCAAAGCAGATCGTATTTCAGCAAAGGGGCTGTCTTTCAAAGCGCCAGACATGTGTTTAGCATCATCTGCGCTGACCACCTTGTTGTTGCTAATGAAAATTTGATGACATCACCCGAAGAATGGTTTGAACTATAGAGTATACTCCACCGAAGCGTTGAAGCTGAGAAACAATTAAAGAGTCCTTGTAAAAGTTCTAAAATGAAACTGCAGCGACACACACTCTCAGCACATGGAACCCAACAATCATGAAGAGAATGTGCTTAGCAGGGCACATATCAGCAAGTGGGCTTGAATTTGCTTGATACGGCTTGTCAAAATCCAGTATATTTACCCGACAGTTACTTGCATTGTCGAGCTCTGGCCAACGCAAATCTATAATAGAGAGATCCATGTTCAAGTGTGGGTGGACCGAGTTATCCATACTACATTCATCAATGTTTCACCATCATGGCCTGAAAGAGGAATGAATTTTATAAAGCGATCTACAGGCTTACCACTGGAGTCGACAAAGCGAACAATGACTGGTCATTGATCTTATGTGAATATCCTGGTTAGAATCTACACTATTGCAAAGATTTTGCAATGATGTTATTGAGGACCTTCTTCCATCTTAGTCCATCAGTTTCAATAAGATTCAATGCATTGGGGTAGATTACATGTTAAGATACAGTGCTCTTCCTGCATTCCCCAGGCGAGACCACATGATTTGCAAAGATGGGTCGAATTGGTGGCTAACATTGTCTATTATCCCTAGAAATGTCCATTGTTTCCGAACCAAAACCTCATTTTTCACCACGGAAAGCAAGTCCTCTTAGAGCTAAAGAATTTTACAACAGCAACAACTCTTTCTTCTAGAACTTTTTCTCCAATAAGTGCGCACTTTAATTTCAGTTTGAATTTTCCAAATGAGAATCCAATAAGCCTTTTTTCTGTGCAACGAAATACACTGGCTAAAAATGCAGCTCCTGTGAGTGTGCTGCTTTCATGTTCCTCTCGAAACGCTTGGAATTTTTCCATCCATTGACAACCCCTGTGGTGAAGGTATTTTACGACTTGTAATGCGGACAATAGCTTGCATGCTTATGCAAGATTCAACTGTAACTGGTAACATCAAAACTGATTTCGTGAGCATGTCTGCGATCTTTCTGCAGCTTCCTACATCTTTTCTTTTTCATGTTCTTCTTGAATTTTCTTCTTTCTTTTCTGTGAACCCACTCGCCATAAGAACGACCAACATCACTTTCACTGAGATGCCATAATGAGGAGTATCACTCTCTGTACTCATGCAAAATACAAATTTTTTCATTATCAATTATTATTAATTTTAATTATTAATTTTTTTTCTGTCAGTTTGGGGATATGTCCTTAGTAGCCCCCTTTTCCATCTAGCTGCGCATCTTAAAAATTCAAAATGTACCAGAAAGGAGTCATATACAGAACTTTAACCATATAAGATTAGGTTAGTGATTGCCTACATATTTATACGAATTCAACCTCATGATCTCCAATTTACTAATATTACTTAATATTACCATTTTCATAATAAACTAATCATATGTTTTGCATGATATATGCCTACCACCATAGATAAGACAGAAATTAAAGAATGCAGGGACATTTTCAGTTTCACCCAACCAACGAGTTTACTGATGTGGCTATTGTGTGTATTCTGGGAAATATGTATAAATAATAGATTTCCTACACACTACCGACGCAACTATCAAAAACCTAAGCACTTTTAGACGAAGTGAATAGAACATCAATCAATTGAGATCTTTAATATTGAAATGATAAAGACTTAAAGACAGGACAAGTGCTTTTTAAAACCTACATACCTGAAGTACAGTTTTGCGTTTATTAGGTTTATTCTTTATATATATTTACCAAAAATGCGTCTTTACTGGTCCATGCGTCTTTACTGGACAAGTACGCCTATCAGGTCCCTCCCTTAACATTTAGAGGCGAAAACAAACAATTATCCAACACATCCATGTCTATCATCCACACTTCAGTTATTTGTCACGGTACAAGTCTAGAAACGTGTAAATTACTTACATAAAATAGGAGAGGAAATCTCCCATACTCACCCCATTACGGAAAACACAAGCTGTTCTGAATGTAACCACAGGAGTGTTTGAGTGTTGCATCTATGGTTCGTTTTATTTATTTTTATTTTATTTTATTTCATTATTTATTTTTGCTTTGATTAATTTTTAAAAATCAATTTTACTCTCCAAACACTCGAACTTTTAAAGTAGGGACCTTAGCACATGCACCAAGTGCTCGTCTATATATGGATGAGCCCCTGAAACCCCATGGACTGCAGCCCCCAAATGCACGGGGCCCTAGGCAAATGCCTAGTTTGCCTATGCGGTAACAGTAACTGTGTACCCCTGGTACAGAGTTACTGTGTACCACTAGAACACCTAGCATGGCTAGGCATTTCGGGCAGACTTAGATTAAATCTTAAGTTTAAAATATTACTAAATTATGAGGTAAGTTGGTATTATGGCTATGTGACTAAATACTAGTTTGTGAGTTTAGCAATGTGAAAGAATAATGCAAGAAAAAGCGATAAAAAACAAGGAAAAAATTCTAAAAAGTATATCGGATGTGAGCAGATGCGCTACTCACATCACCGTCACCATACCTGATATAAATGACTATAATTTCTTGTAGAAACGTCGTAGAACATTGATTTTTGTACCATTGTGTTGCCAAAGAGTTAAGCTATTTTTCTATATGAATAACTCAATTTCCATAATTTTTCGATTTTTTTTGAGCGCTCGCGGAAAATTGGATGACAGGCCCCTAATTCTCTTTGAGGGTCTGATAGATCAGTGGAACCTTCACATTTATATATTATATTGATCATGTTGGCAACACTGGTTGTAACCACTTTACCTTGTGTATCTGCAAAGACACGACACAGTGGCAGCTAAATGGGTTATATAAGAACATGAAGAAGGAACACGGCAGCAGGCCTACTAGCCCACGGAAGGCAGGTCAAAGTCACCTACAAGCTTATATCACTGACCCAACCTAGTAAGGTCCAGGTCACATAAGAAACAAGCACGACATCAGACTTATTAGCACAAGCTGGTCAGGTCCAACTCACATCTACCCACACCCACTCACATATTTGCCAAACCTATTTTTAAAACTACCCAACATTTTAGCTTCTATGACAGTACTCGAGAGCTTGTTCCACTTATCCACAACTATATTAGCGGGGCCCGGGGGGGAACCCCAAATCAGTGTTTTCCTATATCCTTCCTGAATCAAAGTTTTTTCCAGCTTGAAATCATTGCTAAAAGTCCTGTCTTTTATAGATAGAATTAGCACGCTATTTACATTCCCTTTATTTACTCCTATTTTACCTTTATGCACCTCAGTCATATCCCTCCTAATTCTACGCCTTTCTAGAGTGTAAAATCAGGACCCCTAAATCTATCCTCATAAGGAAGATTTCTGGTTCATGGGATCAACTTTTTCATCCTCCTTTGAATGTTTTACAGTGCATTTATATCCATTCGCTAATTCAGGGACTAGAACTGTGCATCATAATCTAAATGAGGACTAATCAAAGATATATAGAGAGTTGAAGAACAACCTGAGGACTTCTATTACACAGGTCAACAACCAAAATACTTACAAGACTAGACTAGCAATTTTCAATTAATTTTAGGTCACTGATAATGAATACCATGATAAAAATTGTTTGTTAGCTCTAACTTTGAATATACACCTACATGTCACAACAGGTTCCAACAGGCTTGTGACAGTGTGTTTCTTACCATACTCACAGTCTCACTGCCCTTCATTATTGTTCCAGCAGTCATGGAAGGTGGTTGTGCTGTGCAAGTTTCTATTTTGAGGCAGTGCTGGATTTAGGTGGTGAGGGGCCTGGGGCCTGGGGCCCAGTTTGGTGGGGGACCCCATGCATTAAAAAGGTCTAACTCTATTGGTTCGAAGACTTTTAAGTTTCTCCTTGGAAAACATTTTGCACTCCTCAATATATTACCATACCTCATAAGATGAAAAATGAAACAATATATTGGATTATAGTGAATTTTAGTATGCTTACAGTTTTATTTGCAGTGTACTCAAAAGTAATTTAAAGAATAATGAGCAGTTATCTTCAACAGATAAAATAATATAATCCCAGATACATTTCCTGCTTTTTTGATGGAAAAGTCTCTTATGACTGCATCAAAATACAACAAGCGCAGGATGTCAGATTTTATGCTCATGATCATCAGGTTCACAAGCCGCCCTTGCTTCATGCTTGTTCATAGCCGGTTTTCACTACCATACTGCTGTTTATATATTGACCATGATCAGGCAGTCATTCATACTGCAGCACCCTGCGAGTCATCTTCAGGTCTTGAATCGATGACGCCGCTCGCACAGACGAGTTAACGCAAGCAATCAGAAGACCATCAGCAGACCTTCTTTGCAATCTATTCAATTCTCAGTATAATGTGTGTCATAATATTTTTCATCATTTGGTGAGGGGCTCTTTTGAGGGGGGCCCAGGACCCGAGCCCCATGGCCCCTCCCTTAAGTTCGGCACTGTTTTCAGGTGAAAGGTAGGTTATTTTCTTAGCCAAACACCAAGTAATGCTGCTTTCTAGTTTGAATTGGACAGACTGGGCAAGAGGTTCCCACTATATGAGGATAGACTGGCCACGACAACCTCATCAATCATTGAGCCCTGGGACGAAATAATGTTAAACATCCACCTCTCTTTCAAGCTAGCAAAATATTGCTACGCCCGCATACAACATAAAACTGGGGCTATGACAAATCTGGTCAGAAAACCCAAGTATTAACGAACAAAATTCCCCTCACTGAGCGAACGATTAAGTCAAGATGATGAGTCTTCAATGTCCTTAGATCGAGTATCTTCTTAAAGATGGTGACTTTGAATCAGACCTTCCATTGGGAGGAACAGCTACTTGGGAAGCATTCACTTTAGTTGCGACGGGATTTTTGTGGAAACAAGAAGGAAGACAACTTGAAAATTGTGGAAAAGCTCATCAAGGCTACGCAAGAACATGAAAGTAACATGTCACGTAAGTTAACCCCTTAACTGTCCTAATGACGATTTACGTTTTTTATTTTTTTCCTGCCCCTGCAAATTTGGCACAATGCCTCTAAATACTGGTCCGCAATAGAAATAGATCTTAACATTCGGTGTACACAAGTATAAAAAAATCTGGCAAACTAGTACCTTGTGGGAGCATGGGAGCACCATTTCAATTAAGCACCAACTGAGCAAAACAGCTCGGCAGACACCCTGTATTCACTATGTCATGTAGCAATTAACACTCCATTTTAAGCAGAAAGTGATGTTGACCCCAAGTTTAGTTGGCTTTGATGCGAATGTTCGCCACAAGTGGTCGAGGAAATATAAAAAACCTGATAATAACCCATGTGCTACATTTGTGCAACATCCTTTCAATTTTGGTACCACTGGCAGTGTCATCCTTCCAGAATGTCTTCGATCTAAGTAAAAGAAACAATTCAGGAATGTGTTATACATTCGGTGGGCCGGCTAGCTGCCTGGCCAGCTGGCTAATTGGCTGGCTAGCTGGCTGGCTGGCTGATAGACTTTGGCTGTCTCTGTCTCTGTCTGTCTGTCAGTATCCATATCTGTCTTTGTCTGTATCAGTTTATGTCCTCCTGTCTAATCCTCTGTATATCAGACCTGTCTATCTCTGTCTCTGTCCACAGGTACACAAAAAACAAAATTAATACATAGTGTAAAATTACCTACGATAACCCAAAAAATCCAGACAGTTCTGTAACTGTGATAATATGATCATAGTAAGCATGACTGACAAGTAATACGTATTTACACTTGCTGAGGGATCAGATGTGACGACGCAATTGTCGTGTGTAATAACTTTTGGTTTACGAGTGGCTCTCTCTCAGACAGAGACACAAGCAGAGAAACAGAAAGACAAGGAGACAGACAGCTAAACAGAGACACCAGATAAACAGAGAGCTACACAGACAGATAAACGGAGAGCTAGACAGACGGAGAGTTAGACAGAGAGCTAGACAGACGGACAGACAGACAGACGGAGAGCTTGACGAACAGAGAGTTAGACACACTGACATGTTTATGTATAACACTGACAACAAACAAAGCCAAGACAGTGCACGCTCATGAGATGTCACCATTGATGCACTGTCAGCAGTGGAGTGCACAAGTCCTAAACATAAAATCATTCACTGCCTGACCCACGGTAGAATATGGTTGTGCTCTGCACTCCTCTGCTGTTTTCAGGCGAGCTACATTGTACCAACATGGCGCTGAGTGTGCGGCGTCGCGTAAACACCATCGGTATAGAGATGCTTCGTGGGGCAATTTCACCCACTTCAGTGCAGGTGTTACTCCCGACCATCATTAGGGAGAACTTATGGTATCCAGGACGAATTAGGTGTATGGTGTTGCCTTGAATGGAGCATATAGGACCTTCGTTAAACTGAATTCCACATCTGTGTACGAGTCATTGGTGCATAGATTTCAAGACGTGAGTCTTGATGCTACTCCAGCTGTGAAGGTGCGTTTGATTGACGTATCCCACCACTTTACGTGGATCAATCTCCGTAATGTACCATGAGGGGTGGGGGGGGGGCAAGGCTGGATGAGACTGACATACGAGTGTTTTTTTGAGGTGTATGAAACCTTACATCTGGCACAGCAAGGCAAGTGGGCGGCAGGTGCTTATATGGGCCGTCTAGAGGGGACATTTACCCGTCTTATGTTGTACTGGAGGACTTTAGAACACAGGTTCTTGTATGATACGATGGACAGAGACGTACGTGTAGTAGTGGGGCATACGATCATATTGGCGCTATTGTGTGAAGCAGTGGCGGGCACCTGCACAAACTAATGAAGCACCTGTTACCAGTGTGGACGCTGTTGCTACGAGCCCCATGCACAAGCAAGAGTGTGGGCGATTGTGGAGTGAGGTGGTGGAGCCCCTCGAGCAGCCTGGCGTGTGTGAGACAAGCTGTGACTTACCAGAAACCGACAATTTGAAGGAGCCGAGTGCAGAAGTGTGTGTGCAGGAGGAGGTAAAGGCGATTGAGGAAGAGCTTGAGGAGGTGTTGAGGACTTTGTCACCGCCAGTATAGGAGGAGGATGTACCCGCAGGGGTGGAAACTTTAACAGCGGCCTTAGGGTGTATGACTGTGAATGTGAATGGACTGTGTAAAGGAGTAAACTCAGAATGGTTAGAATGATTCTGCTCAAATTATAGAGTAGATGTAGTGTTTATATCTTTAGGCGCAAAATTTCAAGTAAGGGAAGTCTGGAAGTGGCAGGGTTTCAGGTGGTAACTATATCATCTGTATATCCGAAAGGTGTGTGGGTATCATGACTGGGAGAGCGAGCCGTAATGTTTGTTAAGAAGTGAGGGGAAGGGTGAGTCTTGCGTGTTGAACGGGTGGTGGGATGGGGCAGAGGGTAACCTTTGTAAAGTGTGTATGCCCAGCAAAAATGATTGACAGAGTAAGGAGAGATTTGTATATGAATGAACTAGTTTCTTTTTACGTTTATTACCTGCATGCCAACGTTTGGTGGGGACAGGAATTTAACTGGTTATTAGGACGCTGACATGGAACAAAAGGAGTGGCACTTGTGGCGACCTTGCGAAGATCTGCTTGAGGGATTATTCAGTGTGGGAAGCGGTTGGAGGAGGGGCATGGGGTAGAGCACAGTTTTGTTGTAAGAAAGGGGTTACACGCTAGGTTGAAAGGCTGTATATTATCTCAAGGGGTTTGATACATTTCTCCACACAATCGATAGCCTAAATTTGGATCATCGGGCAAGTAGTGGCAGAGTGGGGAGGGAGTCACTAGCAGGTATCACTAAGTGGATATTGAAGTTTTAAATATGAGTGTAGGTTAGGTGATTTGAGGAGGGGTTAGAGGGATTTGCAATGATGTGGAAGGGGTTAAGTGTCGAGTAAATGGGTGGAGGATGTGGTGAAGGTGGTGTGGATGGTGTGGCTAACGAACGGAATAATAAGCAATATACTTAGCGAGAAGGGAAATGCATCAATTCTTTAAAATTTGGGAGGACAGGTACAGGGTTGTAATGCCGAGGGGGGCGGTGACGAGCACTTATCTATGATGATGTTATTGCAATTAAGGGAGCTGCACAAGGTCCATGAAGAAGAGGTTCCAAGTGGTTGAGGGTGCAGGCAGGGGAGGAAGAGGTGTAATGGGGCAATAGGCGCTTCATCGTGCGAATTGTGTAGGCAAAAAAACAATGGACAGGAAGCAATGGCAATTCCATGGTTGGCGTCATTAGTCGAAGGGGGGGAAATCAGGGAGGGGCAGGCAACAACAATGGAAGTAATAAGGGGCTTTGTGTATAAGTGGTATGAGAATTACTGCACTGAGAAAGTGTAGAGCTGTGGTAATTAGAACCGGTGTGGTGGGAGTGTGATATGTCAGTTGCCGTAACAGTGATAGGGAAGGGCACAAACTGGTAGGGAAATAACTAAGGGAAATAAGGAGTGGCAATAAGTGGAATGCAAAAGGGAAAGCCAACCAGGAACTGAAGGACACCCAGCAGAGTTTTTATCCACAGCATTGGGAGTAATGTGGGGTTTTTGGCAAAGTTATAAAAATTTTTAAATTGCATGAAGTAAGGGGTGTAGATAGGGAGAAAGTCAGGCAACGGCTGTCAAGTACTTGGTACCAGGGAAGGCAAGGGGCATCCGCAATAACGCTTCGGATACTGCGATCTCGATTTATTGCCGCGGATTATAAGTTGTTTTGCAAAGATTTAGGGGAATCGGTTTTTTAAGGCGTAGTGGGGGGCGGGTAGTATCGAAAACTCAATTTTGTTTTACCCAGAGAGGTCTATGGTGGAGGGTCATGGTTTACATTGGAATTTTCGTAGAGGCAAAAGGGGAGGCGGGAGGTTGATGGCACTGGATTAGCAGGAAAAAAAAGCATACAATAGAGATGGAACAAGAAGCACTAGAAGGCCATCATCAGGAGACAAGGGTTTCGGAAGAAACAGATGGGTTGGGTTTGAGCGTAGTACGAAGTGGCCGTGGCGAGGGTTCAGAATTAATGATCGTTCGGTGGGAAGATTGTAATGGGTAGGGGACTTAGGCAGGGGTGACCCAATGTCACAATTATGTTTGCGTGCGTACAGGATCCCTTTTATAGATTGAGTGGAAGAAGCGTATTGTAAAATGGAGAGGGGAGCAGGGAGTGGAAGTTGGGAGGTTTGGCCAGTCCTTTAATAGGGTAAGTAGATATACTAATGTACTGATTCGGGAGGGGATGTCAATGGATACATTAGATGGTGTAGTACAAATGTTCGCAGTGGCAACTGGTATGAGGGTGAATTTAGACAAGTCCATGGTCATGGGGTTAGGAGCTTGGACAGGAAGGGTTGAGTGGGGTAGTGCAGTCGTGAGGAGGCAGGGGAATTCATTAAAAATTTGTGGTCTTATCTATGCAGACGATCTGACTGTGGCTTGCATGGAAAACTCGATTAGTTTGGTAGACATGATTCAGGGATGCTTGGGTGCATTGAGACCTTATTATTTGACCCTTGTGCAGCGTGCCATTGTTATTAACGTCTTATTGTATAGCAAAGTATGGCACATGGCAGCCATGTTCCCATTAACCCTTAAACTATCCAAACAGATCTACATTCATGCATAGTGCTCTAAAAGTAGATCTACGTTTTTTACATATTTTCAAACATAACAAAAAAAATGTAGATCAAAGTCTTTTTACACATTTTCAAATGTAAAAAAAAAAATAGAAGGTCTACTTTTTTTACATACTTTCAAATGTTGAAAAAATGTAGATCTACGTTTGGACAGTTTAAGGGTTAACTAGGCCGACAATAACGAACATACTTAGGAGGGTTTTTAAATACTTGGCCAGGATCCATAACAGATTGAAACGGATGTATACAGGAGTTGAGTTGCGTGATTTTGAAACTGTTTTGAGGGCTATGGCGTAGGATCGTGAGCCGGGGAAGGTCAAAATAGGTAGGTTGTGTACACTGTTAGCGGGGAGGGTTGTAGCGCCTGTAGAGGGAATTTTCTCCATGTATGCATAGGGAAGTATATGGAATAGGTTGAGTAGGATGAGGTTGCAACCTCGTGCTCGTGACGTACTGTATCGTTTTCTGCACGGCATTTTACCGTCGGGTGTGGTTCTACGGGATAGACGAGTGGTTGACGGGGGTGCGGGATATGTGGTGGGGAGGAGTCAGTGTTTCATCTAGTATATTTTTGTGAAGGACTGAGGAGTATCAAGGGATGGTTAAATAGGGTCATATATAGGATAGGGGGTCAAGGAATTTCTGTATTGAGAGCATTAAGTCTCGACATGGGGGGTTGGGATGCCAGTGTCATCAGAGCTGTGGGGTACATTGTAGTAGATTATATATATATAGCGTGGGGATTGCGGGGGAAACAGGTTAATGAGGTGAAGAGGAGGGTGTTAACGGTAACGTTCTATAAAACAGTATGTAGAAATAGGGAAATTTATGGGAGGAGGTGGGAGAGGGATTTTTCAGAGGGATATAGGCAACTTATGTTACAGGTTTTATTAGACTTGTAATGTACGAGGGAGGGGAGGGTACGACTGGAAAGTGTTGCTGGGGCAGGGAAGTCATGGGTGGAAACAGGGTCGCCTCCCTGGTTATGGATGAAAACAAAAGTTTGGGTGTATGTTGGATGAGTGATGCGTGAGTGAATAATGTATGGACCACGGGTGCTAGCACCTGTGGAGATGGCCATTTTCTTGAGTGTCACGGACTATACACCATTCATATAGTCCTCATGTTCCTTCAAGGAAGTAGTGAATGATGGGTAAGGTATAAATGGGGGGGGGGTCTTTGCCTCTAACACTGTGCAGAGTGAGGAGTAGGGCAGTATATTGTGTTGGAAGTGACGGACAGTTGCTTGTCCAGTGTGTTGTACTGTCTAATGTACAGATAATAAGCATATTATTGTATGTAGAAAGATGAGACCACATAAAAGTTGGACACGGACCTGTACAATGAGAATTACTCTCTTACGCCTGATATGTTAAGGCAGATTTATCAACTGTGACGACTTATTCAAATTAAATTTATTATTATGTTCTTATCTATGTACATAGCAGTCTTAAGTCATATAATGTGAGTTGTGTTTAGGTGCAGTTGCCACAAAGTTGTTTTAGTTTATCTGTGTTAGGGAAATATGTAGAATTTTTTGCCTGTAGCCGCTACATGGCTAGGGTTCCATACGTTTTACCTTTGTATTCTGTGATGTTTTTCATAACATAAAGTTCTTATTTATATACTATGTTGAATTAATAGGGTTACATGCTAAGATAATTGCACATAAGTTGTTATAGGGAGTTGTTGACATTCATTGTTGCAACCTTCTTAGAAATATTAATCACTTGAAGTGTATTTCTTTCACCGGGTTGAGGTGTCATTGCGTTAAGTAAAGGCATGTATCCCATTGTTAATATTGTTAATAATAATTTTTGAGTCTTTGTTGTTACTGTATCACTCATAATAGTATAATTACTATGTTTCCTTTAATGTGAAGTTAAGATGCAATCAGGTTGGTGATAGTTATATTATTTTGTGGGTGGGTGGCGGGGGAGGGTGCGGCAAAATTGCGACAGAAGTTTAAGAATATAAAGGTAATATCATTTTGGTATAACACTGGGTGTAGTATGGTGTGCAGAGTGACAGGGTGTCAGAACACTTGTCTGGTGTAGTATGGTGTGCAGAGTGACAGGGTGTCAGAACACTTGTCTGGTGTAGTATGGTGTGTGAAGTGACAGGGTGTCATAACACTTGTCTGGTGTAATATGATGTGTGGAGTGACAGGGTGTCAGAACACTTGTCTTGTGTAGTATGGTGTACAGGGTGACAGGGTGTCAGAACACTTCAGCTTGGTGTAGTATGGTGTGTGGAGTGATAGGGTGTCAGAACACTTGTCTGGTGTAGTATGGTGTGTGGAGTGACAGGGTGTGAGAACACTTGTCTGGTGTAGTATGGTGTGTGGAGTGACAGAGTGTCAGAACACTTCAGTCTGGTGTAGTATGGTGTGTGGAGTGACAGGGTGTCAGAACACTTCAGTCTGGTGTAGTATGTTGTGTGGAGTGACAGGGTGTCAGGACACTTCAGTCTGGTGCAGAATGGTGTGTGGAGTGACAGGGTGTCAGAACACTTGTCTGGTGTAGAATGGTGTGTGGAGTGTCAGGGTGTCAGAACACTTGTTTGGTGTAGTATGGTGTGTCGAGTGACAGGGTGTCAGACAACTACAGTCTGGAGTAGTACGGTGTGTGGAGTGAGAGGGTGTCAGAACACTTCAGTCTGGTGTAGTATGGTGTGTGGAGTGACACGGTGTCAGAACACTTCAGTCTGCTGTAGCATGGTATGTGGAGTGACAGGGTGTCAGAACACTTCAGTCTGGTGTAGTATGGTGTGTATGTAGTGACAGGGTGTCAGAACACTTCAGTCTGGTGTAGTATGGAGTGTGGAGTGACAGGGTGTCAGAACACTTCAGTCTGGTGCAGAATGGTGTGTGTGTAGCGAGAGGGTGTCAGAACACTTCAGTCTGGTGTTTTATGGTGTTTGGAGTGACAGGGTGTCAGAACACTTCAGTCTGGTGTGTATGGTATGTGGAGTGTGACAGGGTGTCAGACACTTCAGTTGGTGTAGTATGGTGTGTGTGTGTAGTGAGAGGGTGTCAGAACACTTCAGTCTGGTGTAGTATGGTGTGTGGAGTGACAGGGTGTCAGAACACTTCAGTCTGGTGTAGTATGGTGTGTTGAGTGACAGGGTGTCAGAACACTTCAGTCTTGTGTAGTATGGTGTGTGGAGTGACAGGGTGTCAGAACACTTCAGTCTGGTGTAGTATGGTGTGTGGAGAGACAGGGTGTCAGAACACTTCAGTCTAGTGTAGAATGGTGTGTCGAGTGACAGGGTGTCAGAACACTTCAGTCTTTTGTAGTATAGCGTGTGGATTGACAGGGTGTCAGAACACTTCAGTCTTGTGTAGTATGGTGTGTGGAGTGACAGGGTGTCAGAACATTTCAGTCTGGTATAGTATGGTGTCTGTAGTGACAGGGTGTCAGAACACTTCAGTCTGGTGTAGTATGGTGTGTGGAGTGACAGGGTGCCAGAACACTTCAGTCTGCTGTAGTATGGCGTGTGGAGTGACAGGGTGCCAAAACACTTCAGTCTGGTGTAGTGTGGTGTGTGGAGTGAGAGGGTGTCAGAACACTTCAGTCTGGTGTAGTATGGTGTGTGGAGTGACAGGGTGTCAGAACACTTCAGTCTGCTGTAGCATGGTATGTGGAGTGACAGGGTGTCAGAACACTTCAGTCTGGTGTAGTATGGTGTGTATGTAGTGAGAGGGTGTCAGAACACTTCAGTCTGGTGTAGTATGGAGTGTGGAGTGACAGGGTGTCAGAACAGTTCAGTCTGGTGCAGAATGGTGTGTGTGTAGTGAGAGGGTGTCAGAACACTTCAGTTGGTGTTTTATGGATGTTGGAGTGACAGTGGTGTCAGAACACTTCAGTCTGGTGTAGTATGGTATGTGGAGTGACAGGGTGTCAGAACACTTCAGTCTGGTGTAGTATGGTGTGTGTGTAGTGAGAGGGTGTCAGAACACTTCAGTCTGGTGAAGTATGGTGTGTGGAGTCACAGGGTGTCAGAACACTTCAGTCTGGTGTAGTATGGTGTGTTGAGTGACAGGGTGTCAGAACACTTCAGTCTTGTGTAGTATGGTGTGTGGAGTGACAGGGTGTCAGAACACTTCAGTCTGGTGTAGTATGGTGTGTGGAGAGACAGGGAGTGTCAGAAACTTCAGTCTAGTGTAGAATGGTGTGTCGAGTGACAGGGTGTCAGAACACTTCAGTCTTTTGTAGTATAGCGTGTGGATTGACAGGTGTCAGAACACTTCAGTCTTGTGTAGTATGGTGTGTGGAGTGACAGGGTTGTCAGAACATTTCAGTTGGTATAGTATGGTGTCTGTAGTGACAGGGTGTCAGAACACTTCAGTCTGGTGTAGTATGGTGTGTGGAGTGACAGGGTGCCAGAACACTTCAGTCTGCTGTAGTATGGCGTGTGGAGTGACAGGGTGCCAAAAACACTTCAGTCTGGTGTAGTGTGGTGTGTGGAGTGACAGGGTGTCAGAACACTTCAGTCTGGTGTAGTATGGTGTGTGGAGCGACAGGGTGTCAGAACACTTCAGTCTGGTGTAGTATGGTGTGTGGAGTGACTGGGTATCAGAACACTTCAGTTTGGTGTAGTATGGTGTATAGAGTGACAGGGTGTCAGAACACTTCAGCTTGGTGTAGTATGGTGTGTAGAGTGACAGGGTGTCAGAACACTTCAGTCTGGTGTATTATGGAGTGTGGAGTGGCATGGTGTCAGAACACTTCAGTCTGGTGCAGAATAGTGTGTGGAGTGACAGGGTGTCAGAACACTTCAGTCTGGTGTAGTATGGTGTGTCGAGTTACAGGGTGTCAGAACACTTCAGTCTGGTATAGTATGGTGTGTGGAGTGACAGGGTGTCAGAACACTACAGTCTGGAGAAGTATGGTGTGTGGAGTGAGAGGGTGTCATAACACTTCAGTCTGGTGTAGTATGGTGTGTGGAGTGACATTTTGTCAGAACACTTTTGTGAGGGAAAAGTTCAATAGATAGGAAAAGAGAGGGAGTATATAGTAACAATAGTTTCATTGCCGGCTACTTGATAAGGTAGGGTAAGTCAAGCTCCCACTATTCCCACCTTTTCTCCCCCACCCCTAAAGTGATAGTTTGATTGCTGGCTGCTTGTTAACGTAGGGTCAGTCTAGCTCCCACTATCCCTTCCCCTCCCTCTTCCCCCCCCCCGAAAGGTGACCTGTAGGGCTCTGGTCAAACAGTAAATCACTCGACTCACAGCTCCCATCACTACTGTAAGTACATGCATGCCTTGTATTCTAGTGGATTTATTGGTTGAAACCTTCACTTTGGACCAATAATAAAATTAGTTTTTTCAGCCTTGCTCTAAGTTGACAGTTGTAATAATCACCACGTCTTTTGGGTATTATACTTACCATGGAGAGTGATTTCTTAAGCAGTGGGTAACCTTTTCTATGTTTTCAGCTTGGATGACAGAGAGGGTCACGTAATCAACGAGTGAGAACGGATGGGGAAGGACTAACGTCCAGAGACTTCCCCATTTTGGATCTAATTACCTGTGACCTGTATGAAATTGCAGGGGGCATAACCCCACATTATTGCAGCGGGTAAAAGAACCTGCTTTTCCTGTCATCGGGATAGGAATATTCACGGCGATACTGTCAAGAAACTAGCCGGTGGTGGGCACCAACACCTGCGACCCCCCCCCACATCAGCAAGGCTAAGATTTCAACAACACGAAGTGTCACCAAACACAGACCCCCCAAAACATATATTAGAGTTGAGTTCAAATGTTATTTTAATTCATTTCATTTTCCATTTTTCTATCAAATAGATGTACTTCATTTTTTTATTGTTTTTTGTTTGCTTTAATAAATAATAAAGGTTTATTTTTGTTAATTATTATTTCGTTTTCTATTTTTAAATTTTTCCTGAGGGGGAGCCACTTTGGAAATACTGTTGAAGTTATTACAGAGTGAGTAAGCCCCACAAATGGCGACCTTGCCAGGATAATCTATTAATCAAGATTCAACTCCATTCGAAATTTCCATTGGAACTTCAACGCCCGTACCCCAGACGGTTAAACCCCCAGAGTAATCATTTTCCCATGGTGGACTACGGTACAGGTATTTAAAAGATTTGGTGATTGTTATAGTCTCAATTTATTGTAAGTCAAGTCAGGCAGGATATAATAGTTAATTCTGCCGTTTTTCTTTTGAGCTTGAAACACTTTGGACGATTAATCTCTAGGGACCTGAGATTTTCCAGTGACAACTTGTTTCATTGAGCTCTTTATTATATCAAGGGAACTGTCATAGGACACTCTTGATTTGTTGGTGAGAAGATTGGATGGTCAAGTGACCCCATTTTACTTACTGTTTGCTCGGAGCCGGCAGAGAACCCTTCGTTTTCATTAATACATGTTGTTTAATTGAAGCAGGGATCGAGCCCTCTGGTTTATTTACAGTTTGAGCGGAGCAGGAATTGAACCCTCCGTTTTCTTTAATATCCGTTTCATTTCCCCTGATAGTTTAATTATTCTTGCAAGCATGGATGAATACCAGTTTTGGATGAATGCTGGAAGTAATTTAGGAATAACTGGGAAAAATTTAGAAACTTTCATTAGTGCTAAGATCCAGGAAAGACTTGAAAGAGAGAGAATTGAGAGAGAAGAAAAACAGCTAGAAAGGGAAAGAGAACAGAATAAGGAGAGAGAGAGAGAATCGAAAGAGAAGAGAAAAAGGAGAAAGAGAGAAATCCGAGAAAGACAGAAAGAGAGCGAGAAGACCAAAAAGAGCGTGACAGACTTGATCGTGATGAAAGAGCTAAAGTACGTGAGGAACAAGTTAAATTTTTTTTTTTTTTTTTTATATTTTATTTAAACCATGACATTACAAAATATAATATGTAAAACTCATTTAAGTCGATAATTAACACAATCCTCCCTACAGCTAATATTACACACCACACTTACAACTCCGTGTGGGTACACCCCCCCCTCCCTGCTCCCTCATCCTATCACTTAACCCAAACCTGTTGGAGCTACCCAACAGAATTACATGATATGAACAACACTTTTATATACACATCCCTCGAAATGGTACTTAATAATCGACTACAGACCATACAATGCATTGCACTGAACATATTATACAGACATATTACCCCCCCCCCTCTGTGGTTATCCAACCACCCCACTATTTACAACCTAACATACTATAAACAATGAATGTTGCCTAATCTAAAGTCACACAGCAATGATCCAACATTAATTTATGTAATTGTCCTAATGTTCAGTTACATAACAATATGTATTACATAACAATGGTGATATAGAAAAGTCACAAAGACATACAAAATTACTACAAAACCATAATAATAAACTTAGTCTCAAAATCCAACACATGTAAGCCTTTACACATTTAAACATGCAATTCCAGTGTTAAAACAATAACACAGCTTCAAACTATGACATTCAAGCTCTATACAGCTTATATGGACATTACATAGTACTATTGACAACAGTACAATAACAACATAAAATATAACCATGACATAAGTAACACATAAAGACTGTGCCTAGCACGCACCTAACCACAAAAACCTATAACACCACTGTTTGCCCAACTTTATTTTCACTTTACGTGCATTAACCC
>NC_069474.1:5170628-5188932 GCF_026875155.1 Cherax quadricarinatus | reverse complement strand
ACCCCTTTGGATTAGTCTTGATTCGCTAGCAACTCTAATTTTCATAGTCACGTTTAGCCTTTCTAATCCCCTTTTTTACTTCTCTTTTAAGATGAACATATTGGTCAGTAAGGATAACCTCTCCTCCTCTGATGCGCCTATAAATTCCCCTTTTCTCCCCTAATAGATGCTTTAGCCTCCTGTTAACCCATTTGGGATCATTATTAGTAGACCTAATTTCTCTCTGGGGAATGTATATACTCTGGGCACTGTGTACATTATTAAGAAAACAATCATAAAAGCAGATCCCATCATAATCATAAGTATGATCATAGTCAATAAAATCATTTGCTAGATAACCCCAATCAAGATTAGACAGATGTTCCCTAAGTCCATTATAATCGGCAGAACGAAAATCAGGGATTTTTACTGTATTATCATTATTCTTGCTTTCCCAGTTAATGCTAAAAGTGATGGATTTGTGATCACTTGCGCCAAGCTCTTCAGTGATCTCCAGATTATTCACGAGTGTTTCATTATTTGTCAAGACTAGGTCTAGCAAATTATTACCCCTGGTAGGCTATGTTACGCTCTGCTTCAGAAAACAGTCCTGAACTGTTTCCATAAAGTCACTGGACTCTAGATTACCTGTCAAAGAATTCCAGTCAATTTGACTAAAGTTAAAGTCCCCTACTATAACGATGTTATTGTGTCTAGAAGCCCTAACAATTTCGTCTCAAAGAAGTCTCCCTCTATCGTGATCCAAGCCTGGAGGTCGGTATATTACACCTAGAATTAGTTTTTCTTGACCCTCTACAAACTCAACCCAAACAGATTCTGTTACTGCTCCATCTATTTTTATACCTGTTTTTATGCAACAATTAAAATTTTCTCGAACATATAATGCAACTTCTCCCCCCTTCCTATTAGATCTATCCACATTGAACAACTTAAATCCCTGAATATTACACTCAGCAGTCATATCCCGACTCTTTAAATCATACCACGCTTCAGTTAATGCAATGATATCAAAGTTCCCAGCACATGCTACCAAACGTAGTTCATTAATTTTATTTCTTGCACTTCGACTGTTAGCATAAAATACCATCATATGTTTTTTCTTCTGCACATTTTTCCTATTGATCTTTGCTTTGACACAATTTCTTAAATTATTATTACCCAGAGCTACTCCATGACAGTTACTATTAAGATTCTTAATATCAGAGCATAAGTCAATGTATCTATATGCATTATTTATCATTTCTAAACCCATACCTTTAACTAATCCTAGTTTTAAGTCCTAACAACCCCCTCAACTGAGTTAGCAAGAAAACCCACACCTGCCCTGGATAAGTAAACCCCATCCCTGGCATACATGTCATTTCGGCCATAGAAGTTGTCCCAGTTGTCAATGAATGGTACTGCATTATCCTTACAGTGTTTATCCAGCCAACAATTAACACCAATTGCTCTGAACAACCATTCATTACCAACACCACTTCTTGTCAAAATGCCACATATAACAGGGTGCCCCCGCTTCTTCCTAATTATCTCTATAGCTGTCCTGAACTTTCTAACTAAATCCTCACTTCTACGCTTGCCTACATCATTGCCTCCAGCACTGAGGCAAATAATAGGATTGATCCCATTACCGTTCATGATGTTGTCAAGTCGGCTAACAATGTCCTCCATCCCAGCCCCAGGAAAGCAAACCCTCTGTCTCCTACTCCTGTCCTTCAAGCAGAATGCCCTATCCATGTATCTAACCTGGCTATCCCCAACAACAACAATATTCTTACCTTCCTTGTTGTCGTTCGTCGTGACGATCCCAGTAGTCGACTCACATTCGTCGGGTAGCACCGAGAATGCGTTGGAGGTTTCCACAAGAGTTAATTACTGGAATCTCATTTAAATCTTCCTGTGTAAAAACTGACAAAAAATAGTCATTAAATAAGGAACACATTTCCAGTTCGTTATAGGTCAGCTGTCCATTCCCAATTTTCAGAGGTCCTACTTTTTCCTTCACCTTCGTCCTATACACTTGAAAGAACCCCTTTGGATTAGTTTTTGATTCACTAGCAACTCTAACTTCATAGTCACGTTTAGCCTTTCTAATCCCCTTTTTTACTTCTCTTTTAAGCTGAACATATTGGTCAGTAAGGTTAACCTCTCCTCTTCTGATGCGCCTATAAATTCTCCTTTTCTCCCCTAATAGATGCTTTAACCTACTGTTAACCCATTTGGGATCGTTATTATTAGACCTAATATCTCTCTGGGGAATGTATATACTCTGGGCACGGTTTACATTTTTAAGAAAAAAATCATAAAAGCAGATCCCTTCATAATCATAATCGCCAATAAAATCATTAGCTAGATAACCCCAATCAAGATTAAAAGTTTTCCCTAAGTCATTATATGGGGCCAGAACGGAAAATGGGGGTTTTTTAACTGTATATCTTATTCTTGCTTTCCCCATTTAAATGCTAAAAAGTATGGTTTTTGTGATACTTGCCCCAAGCTTTCATGACTCCAATTATCACGATGTTTCCTTATTCGACAAGATAGGTTAGCAAATTATTCCTGGTAGGTCGTTACGCTCTGCTTCAGAAAACATCTGAATTTTTCCAAAAGTAGGGGACTCTGATTCCCTTAAAAAGAATACCAGTCTGTTATCTGCTTCACAACCATTTCCTAGTGACGTTATTTTACAAAAATTATCTTTTTTCAGGCCCATTTAAAAAAATTAATTACTGGAAATTGTTAAAATCTTCCTGTGTAAAAACCGTGAGAAAATAAATTTATTTAAAATCAAGCACATTCATTCTCTTTGTCAGTAAATCCCCATATTTTTTTTTTAAAGGGGGGCCTATTTTCTCTAACTTTTGTTTATAGACCGGGAAAAAACATTTTTTTGGGTTAGTTTTCCAACCCCTAGCAACTTTAATTTATAACCCCTTTTAGCTTTTCTTATCCCTTTTTAATGCCCCTTTAAATGTCAATATACTGTTTAAAATTCCCTCTTTTGATACGCCTAAATTTCCCTTCTTTGCCTTAGTGATATTTCAGTATTATTTAAAATTTTGGGTCTTTTCTATTTATCTAATTTCTTTATCGGAAAATCTTTTTTGACAGCAGTATAGTTTTCGAAAAACGTATATTGATACTCTCTTCGTTCCCCCAGTAAAATGATAATATTCTCCAAGCCTATCGAAATCTGCTAAGCGAAAATCTGTTTTTGTTAGTGGAACTCTACACTTTTCCTTTCAATGCAAATGTAATGATTTGGGTCGCTAGCCCCCGTTCCCTAAATTTTTCAAAAATTTTAACAAGGGATTATTGTAAAGAATGGTTACAATCCGCAAGATGAAAAAAGACACATTGCAACATTGGGAAATCTTTATTGAAACGTTTCGCCACCAGTGGTTTCATCAATACAAATTCCAGGACATAACTTGAAGATAGAAAAAACTATTACAGAAGATGGGGAAATCATCCCTACCCTTGGAGTTGGGCGAATAGCCCCGTATGTAGAGTTTCTGAACGAAGCAAGGGGGCCGGGCGTTGTTTTACTAAATCAAGGGAAAGGGATGGTGAAACGAGCTAGCAGGTGGGGGGTTCCCCCAGGGAATAGGTCCCCCCAAAGACATGGGTTAGTTGTTGTATATTGCATAGTCTCAAGGTTATGTACCCGCATCAGAATCAACACATTGGAATCTTGATTATGTGATAATACTTAATTTTTCACGACTCGAAACTCTACTAAAAAAACCCCATTTTTGGGAAGGGACCTTTTCCCACGGGGGAAACCCCGCCATGGACTACCCTTTTCCCACCCTAGTTCTAAAGGCCCAGGCCCCTTGCTTTGCTTCAAAATTTACACGACCGGTGTTTTCGCCCAACCCCAAAGGGTTGGGGGACGTTACCTATTTCTGTACATAGTTCTAGTCTTCAATTACGTCCTAATTTGTATTAAAAAAGTCACGGATGGCGAAATGTCTAAAAAAAAGATACCCGTGTGCACAGGTCAAATTTTCAACTCCTTTGTTTCAGATTTAATACCGTTTTTTTGCAACTTAAAACCTCGTTTTTGCAATGTCACCCCCCCCCCCCTTCCCCGATACTTCTGTTACTGGAAAAATTTTAAAAACCCTAAAGTAAATTTTTGCACCCAATGTCCCGACTTTTTAAATTAAAAACCTCTCAGTTATGGAAAACATCAATATTCCCTGCACTAAAACAACTAAACTCGCCCCAACTTTTCCAGATCGGCTATTCCATAATATACATTGAAAGACCCCCTTTTCTCTTTCCCTTCCCTGCTCATTTCTGTTTTCTCTAAACCCTTTTACTGCCCTTTATCACCTGTGTCCTGCTCTTCAATATCACCCCGTTTTTTTATTTTAGTTCCCCTTTTAAAAAGGGATTTTAAAATCAATTTTTCTACGGCCTGTCTTCTGGTGATCCTGATGTAGGTCCTTGCTGCATGAGCTGCTGCTTTATGCCAATATTATATATATATATATATTTAAAAATAATAAATATAATGGGCCCGTGGTCACTTGGGGGAACCCTTCTAAGCCTTTGGGGTTAAGGGGGTGTTACCAGCACCTGGTTTTTGTAGTATTTTAGAATCTCAGGTTCAAATGTTTAAAAAGGAATTTACTTCTACAAAGGGAAATAGGAGGCTTGTTTGGGGTTAATCGCCCGTAAAACTAACAGTATTACCAAGGCGGCTTCTCCTCAAAAAATTAAAGAAAAGAAAAAAAAAAATAATTCACAAAGATAAACCCTTTTTTATTTTTAATGCAAAGTAAACAGTGAAAATATGAAGGTGTATCCTACTTGAAAGGGGAAAAAAAAAAATAAAAAGGAAAAAATTATATTTGAATTCAAAAAGCTTATATACAGTTTATTGGGGGGTTGGTAAGGTTTCACAATCTTTGAAATTGTAGCCGTTACTGATGTGGGGGGGCAAGGGGTTGGGGAAAAACCCAAAAGGGTAGTTCTTCCGTTACAGCCTTGATAGTCTTCCCGATGACAGGAAAGCAGGTTCTTACCACTCAAAGACAGGGGTTTTTGTTTGCTGTCGCCCACAGTTAATCAGGTAGGGTAGATCCAAACAGTGAGTCTCCCGACTTTTGCAAAAAAAAATCCTTCTCCTTCTCACTACGTTGGGTTGCAGTGACCCCATCTGTCATTCCAACTGGAAAAAAGAGACGGTTACCCCTGCTTAAAAAAATACTTTTTCCCGATAAGTACAATACCTAAAAGACGTGGTGATTATCAAAAATTAACATGGAGTCAAGGCTGAAAGGACTAAGTTTATTATTGGTCAAAAACGAAGCTTCAACCCAATCGTCCCCCTAGAAAAGGAGCAGGCTTTTTAAAAAGTGTGCCCGGGAGCTGGAGTCGATGATTACTGTTTGGGCGGAGCCTCACATGCACCCCTCGGGATTGGAAAAGGGGGGGTTGGGGGGAAGCTAACTTACCACCTTAAGGGGGTGTAGGGGAAATTTCCATAACCGCTCGCTATCCCGTCTGTTAAATTTCCCTCACACTCCCATCAAAAACTTATAGTCAAGGAGTATAAAAAAAAATAGGCGTGGAGAATTTTTTAAAAAGTGGTAGTCGATTAAGCAACAAATCTTCTCGATGTCACGACTTAACAGTCAGAAATAAATTGGTGAAAACCCTTGATATAACAATATGAAAAATTAAAAATTGGAGTTCACCTTTGAGGCGCTGTTGGTTCCCCTTAAAAGGTTAGGTATATAAAGGTTTGTGATTTTTTTAAAAAAAATTCTTTCACTAAATAAAATTTAAGTTGGGAACCCCCCCCAAGGGCCCAAAAATTTTCCCTTTTTTATGGGGAGTATTCGTTTCTGCAGGAAGAATTTTAGTTTTAAAAAATATAAGGGAAATGGATGTGTATTTTGACGTAAGCACCTGCACCCATTGCAAGAACATACTTTTTTGAAAAACCTGTAATTTACATGTTTGGGCCCAAAAAAAGTGGCTTGATTTAGCCAGTCTTACGAGGGGCCCAAAGTTTTGTTCACTGGCAAATCATGAGCCTTTTGAAGAACAGTCTCGACAGGTTTAGGAGCAAAAAGGGAGGGAATAAATCTACCACAAGAATGAGATTTAAAAAATTTATTAAGATACCATTAATATATTCGAACTTATAGAACGTATTTCCATGGATAAATTTGTTGTTAAAGCTTGATTTGACAATCCCGAAGTGAAGGGCAAAACACACTGTAAATTGCAAAGTCATCCTTTTGAATAAAATCTGGGAAATAAAGGACTTAGGGTTTTGGTCTGAGTCCTAGCAAAAAATTTAGAGTGCCGGAGGCAAAAACCCCCTTTTTCCTGACGGTGAACAGGTGATCCTGCTACCCACTATCGAGAGCATATCATCTGTTTCCCCCCCCAAAAAACAGTACGAAAAAATACAGCTTCCGGGGCTGAAAAATTAAGGTGCTTTTTTTAACTTGCAAGGAAGAGGAGCGGAAAACTTAGATCATCGGGTTTTGACGAAAATCCGCCCCTGAAGAAATGGCACCTTTTAAATTTTCCACATTATGAACAATAACTGGGCTAGTACCCCATTTGTCCCAAAGGGGAACCCTTTTTGTTTTTTTAAGTAACAACGTTTGTGGGGAAAATATTTCATGACCCCCAAATTTAATCTGAAAGAATAGAGGACACACGAGAGGTTTTTTTAAAATGGGAAAGTTTGTCCCAAATTTCGATGCCGTAAAATCCAGGTCAGTAAAGCAGATTTTTTTACCATTACCCCCCAAGGAAAAGGGTTTCCTTGATGTTGGGGAGGGGCTCTTTTTTTAGGGAATTGGGTCTGTGCTCCAGTTCCCCGAATTAAGCCTGAATGCCTTCCACATCCCCCCCCCCCCAGGCGCTGTATAATCTTCCGGGTTTAGCGCTTCCCCCTTGATTATAATAATAATAATTTATACCATTAACTACTCCTGAACAGAAGGGTGCTTGGTTATTACCGTCAACAAAACATCTATCAACTTTCTCTATTTTCTTGGAAGGACAATCTGGACGTTTGTGTCCGATACCACCACACCGATGACATGTTGGTATAATAGCTGGTGACTTTGTTTCTACTGTAGGCTTCATAATCTTTGGTTCAGGTGAACCATTGCCCTTAAGGTTCGATCCCTTTAGGTCTTTATAGGAATTGTGAGCCTCAGCATACAAGTCAGCAGCCTCAGCAACTTCATCAGCTTTAATCAGGTTACATTCTCTAATGAATGTTCTTATCTGGTGAGGAAGAGCTGTCAGGAACTGGTCAGCAACCATGAAGTCTCTAAGAGATTCATAACTGTGATCAATTCCTGAACTCTCTATCCAAAAGTCGAACAAACGAAAGAGTGTTACTTGTAACTGCTGAAAGTTCTGGCCAGGCTGTAAGGTGGCATACCTGAAATCTTTCCTGTAAGAAATAGTGGTTTTTTGATATGCTTTAAGGATTGCCTTCTTCAGTAGGTTATAATTACATATGATATCCTGCGACAAAGTTGCATAGATATTCAAAGCTGTACCAGAAAATAACATACCTAACCTGGTAGCCCAGGTGTCAGCAGGCCATTCACAGAGGGTAGCTGTATTTTCAAACCTGATAATGTATGAAGTAATGTCTTCACCCTCTGAAGGGACATAAATTAGGTGTTGGAATATATGCACTAGCTGCATGATGTACAATTACTCCTTCCTCTAATTGTCGTTGTGTAAAAGTTAGCTTTTTATTCTCTAATTCAAGGCGAGATTTTTCGAGCTCGCAATCTTTTTCTCTCTCTCTTAACTCATGTTCTCTAGCTCTTTCCTCAACTTCTCTATCCTTTGCTCTTTCCTCAAGTTCTCTTAATTTAACTTGATCCTCACATACTTTAGCTCTCTCCTCACGATTAAGTCTATCATGCTCTTTTTTATCCTCTCTTTCTCTTTCTAACTGCCTTTCTTGGTTCTCTCTTTCAATTCGATCACTCTCTTTCTATCCTCTCTTTCGATTCTCCATCTTCTTTTCTCCTCTCTTTCTCATTCTAACTGTTTTTCTTGACTTTCTCTTTCAATTCGATCTCTCTCCTTTTTCTCCTCTATTTCTCTTTCTGTCTTTCTTCTCTCTCAATTCTTTTCTTCTCAATTCTTTCCTGGATCTTAGCACTAATGAAAGCTTCTAATTTTTTCCAGTTATTCCTAACTTACTCCCAGCGCTCATCCAAAACTGGTATTCCTCCATGCTTGCAAGAATAACTTAAACTACCAGGGGAAAATGAAACGGATATATCAAAGAAAATGGAGGATTCAATTCGTGCTCCGCCCAAACTGTAAATAAATTGGAGGGTTCGATCCCTGCTTCGATTAAACAATATGTTTGAATGAAAACAGAGGGTTCTATGCCGGCTCCGAGCAAGCAGTAAGTAGAATGGGGTCCCTTGACCATCCAAATCTTCTCACCAACAAATCAAGGAGTGTCCGACGATAGTTCCCTTGATATAATAAAGAGCTCAATGAAACAACTTGTCACTGGAAAATCTCGGGTCCCTAGAGTCTATTCATCCGAATTGTTTCAAGCTCAAAAAAAAAAAAAAGGTGACAGAATTAACTAGTATATCCTGCCTGACTTGACTTACAATAAATTGAGACTATAACAATCACCAAATCTTTTAAATACCTGTACTGTAGTCCTACCATAGTGAATGATTACTCGTGGCTTGTGGTAACCGTCTGTGGTATGCGGAGTTGAAGTTCCAATGGTAGATTCGTGATGGAGTTGAATCTTGATTCAGTCGAGTTGATCCTGGCAAGGTCGCCACTTGTGAAGGCTTACTCAGCCCTGTAACAACTTCAGACAGTATTGCCATGGCTGGCTCCTCCTCAGGAAAATTAATGAATAGAAAAAGAAATAATAATTCACAAAGATAAACACTTAATTATTTATTAATGCAAAGATAAAACAGTGAAACATGAAGGTGTATCCTATTTGAAAGAAAAATTAAAAATGAAATGAAAAAATCATATTTGAATTCAACACTAATATGTACAATTATACTGGGGTGCGTGGTGGAGGTTGACACCATTTTGTAGAAATTGTAGCCGTTACTGATGACGTGGGGGGTCACAGGTGTTGGTGACAACCCAACGGCAAGTTCTTCATAGAGTCTACAGCCTTGAATAGTCGGTCCAGATGACAGGAAAGCAGGTTCTTTACCACTACAAAGATGAGGGGTTGTTGTCTGCTGTCGCCTACAGTTAATCAGGTAGGCAGATCCAAACAGTGACGTCTTCTGACTTTTGCAAAAGTTCTTCTCCTTCAACACTTCTCGTTGGTTGGCAGGTGACCCGGTCTGTCATTCCAAGCTGCAAAGAGAGACAGGTTACCCACTGCTTAAGAAATCACTCTCCAAGATAAGTACAATACCTAAAAGACGTGGTGATTGTTAAAACATCTAACATTGAGATCAAGGCTGAAAGGACTAAGTTTATTATTGGTCAAAAGTGAAGCTTTCAACCAATAAGTCCACTACAATAGGAGCAGGCTTTTACTTACAGTTGTGCTGGGAGCTGTGAGTCGAGTGATTACTGTTTGGCCTGAGCCCCACACGTCACCTTTCGGGTTGGGAGAAATGGGGGGAGGATAGCGAGAGCTAGACTTACCCTACCTTAACAAGTAGCCGGCAATCAAACTATTGTTACCATATACTCGGTCGCTACTCCTATCTGTTGAACTTTTCCCTCACAAGGCCGAAGCTTCGCATAGTTGAGTTTGGGAGCGAGTTTGAGAAGGCTTTAGCTGATAAGGGAGGAATGGTCGCCAGCAGTGATAGTTGCAGCCGCTCTAAGTGGCAAGTGGTTGACAGTTCAGGAAGAAGGAAGATAAGGTGAGTTAATAGAGAAGATGTAAAGGTAGGAAATCGATTCTCTGTTCTCCAAGACGAGTGTACTTCAGTTGTTAGTGAGGTTGAAGGTACCCCTGATTCCCCTGCTAATCAAGGTAAGAATATTTTAATAGCAGGTGATTCTCAGGTAAGATATATGGACCCTGCATTTTGTAACAGAGACAGAAAGGTCAGACAGAGAGTGTGCCTTCCTGGAGCTGGTGTTGGTGACATAGTCAGCAGGTTGGATAATATTATGGCAGGCAATGGGAACAAGCCCATTATCTGTCTTAGTGCTGGGGGTAATGACACTGGGAAGAGCAGGAGAGAAGAGCTGCTGGATAAGTACAGGTCAGCCATAGAAGTAGTTAGGGCTAAGTGAGGGATCCCAGTCATATGTAGCATCTTGCCTAGAAAGGGAGTGTGCAATGAATGATGTCTAGGGCAACTGGTATAAATTGCTGGCTAGAGAGGCACTGCAAGGAACTTGCAATCCCATCCCATTCATTGATAACTGTGACCTATTCTTTGGCAAACGTGATATGTATGCAAGGGATGGGGTTCATCTCTCTAGGGACGGAGTGGTTGCATTAGCCAATTCAATTGAGAGAGTAATTGATGACTTGTCTAGGAATTTAAACTGATAGATTACAGAGGTATGGTGTTTGGGGGAAACAATCAGGTTGCAGCATTAGGGTTAAAAACAGCAGTTATTACCGGGACACCTCATGGATATGTTTAAAAGTCAATATTCAAAATAAAGTTGCTAGTAATGGCAAATCAATTGATCAACAAAAAAAGAGGGATAGTAGAATGCAACGAGTGACTAGCTCCCATAAGGTTTACTATACAAATATAGGAGTCAAAGAAATAAGATAGATGAGCTAAGATTATTTGCAAGTGTAGGTAATATAGATATTATTGGTAATAAAAGAGACCTGGTTCAACCTGAAAGATATATCAATGCCTTCTGAATGCAACATACAGGGTTATAAACTATTCCACACTGACAGGGTCAACAGAAAGGGTGGTGGGGTGGCGATGTATGTCAGAGAAAAAATTTAAATTGTTGTCTTAGACATATATAAGATTAGAGACATCGAACACAGAATCTGTTTGGCTTCAGTTTCTCGAGGGACATGACAAATTAATTTTGGGTGTGATTTATAGGCCCCCAAACCTTGATAGGGAGGGCAGTAAGCAGTTATGGGACGAAATTCATAAGGCATCTATATATGAAAATGTTGTGATAATGGGAGATTTTAACTTTAGACAAATTGATTGGAATAATATGACAGGAAATCTTGAGTCTAGTGACTTTCTTGATACGGTTCAGGATTGCTTTTTAGAACGGGCTGTGACAGAACAAACTAGAGGAAACAATCTGCTTGACTTGGTTCTTGCCAACAAAGATTCACTAATTAATAATCTTGAGGTTAATGATGAGCTTGGGAAAGTGATCGCAAATCACTTAGTTTTAATATATCATGGAATTACCCAGATAACTGCAATCAAATCTCTGTCCAAGATTTTCGCTTGGCCGACTTCATGGGACTGAAAAATTACCTGGGTGGAATAAATTGGGATGTCCTGACTATGGGTCAGGTAGGTGATCTTGGTTGCCAATATGACGTTTTTCAGAGCATAGTTCTAGCTGCCCAGACAACTTTTGTTCCGAGTAGGGAAATTAGATCTAACAAAAATGATCCCAAATGGATGAACAATAGATTAAAACATCTTATTGGCCAAAAGATAGGCATATATAGACGTATCAGAAGACGGATGGGCACTTAAGAAATAATATACTCAATTAAAGAGAGAAATAAAGAGAGGAATAAGAAAAGCAAAAAGGGATTTTGAGGCTAAGGTCGCAAGGGATTCAAAGATTAACCCAAAAGGGTTCTTTCAGGTATACAGAAGTAAGATTAGGGACAAGATTGGCCCACTTAAGAGTAACTCTGGTCAGATCACTGACAGTGATAAAGATATGTGTGAAATTCTAAATACCTACTTCCTCTCAGTTTCCACCTAGGAAAATACTAGCGATATTCCTGAAATAATAGATTATGAGAAACAGGATAATAATAAACTGTTACGATTGCAGTAACTAGTGACATGGTCCTTCAGACACATAAACTAAAACCTAACATTGCCCAGGCCCTGAGAACTGTTTGCAAGGGGATTAAAGGAATGTAAAGAGCAACTTATAGATACCTTTGGCTAATCTTTTTAACATATCACTACAAACTGGCACAGTGCCTGATAAGTGGGAAAAATGCAAATGTAACTACCTGTTTACCAAGGCAGGTGACAGTGTCCCTGGCTTTCGAACTATAGACCAATAAGCCCTTACCTCCATAGTGGGAAAAATTTTATAATCAAAATTGCCGAAGCAATTCCTAGCCATCTTGACAGCACAGGATTGATTAAATGAATCTCAACAACACGTTTAACAAAGGGGCGTTTTTCCTGTCTTACGAATTTACGAAACTTTTTTTCACTAGGTGTTTTAGAGAAGATCTGGTAATGAATATGATAATTGTGGTATATGACTTCAGTAAGGCTTTCGATAGAGTTCCACAACAGAGGCTTTTGTGGAAACGTAACGCACAACGGAATAAGCGGAGGAAAAATTTTTTTCACTGATAGAAGGCATGTCTGACAAATAGACAGCATAGAGTTTGCATAAATGGGGAGAAATCAGAATGGGGGCACCGTTCACAAGCGGTGTTCCTCAGGGTCAGTGTTGGGGCCCATGTTGTTAACAATATACATAAACGTACATAGATGAGGGAATATAAATTACCTGGAGTTTCCTGGAGAGAGTTTTCCTGGGAGTCAACGCCCCCGCGGCCTGGTCTTGACGCAGGCCTCCTGGTGGATCATAGCCTGATCAACCAGGCTGTTGCTTGCTTGCTGCACGCAAACCAACGGACGAGCCACAGCCCGCTGATCAGGAAACTGGACTTTAGGTTGCTTGTCCTTGCCAGCTTGAAGACTGCCAGGGGTCTGTTGGTAATACCCCTTATGTTGCTGGGAGGCAATTGAACAACCCGGCCCCTGACACTTATTTAATGGTCTCTTAACGTGCTAGTGGACACCCCTGCTTTTCATTGGGGGGATGGAGCATCGTCTGCCAAGTCTTTTGCTTTCGTAGTGACTGATTTTCGTTGTGCAATGTTTCGGTAAAATCCCTCTAGGATTTTCCAGGTGTAAATAATCATGTATATCTCCTCCTGCTTCCAGGGAATACAGGTGTCAGGACCATCACAGCAACTCCCAGTAATTGAAGGTGTTTTATTCTCCGTTTTATGCCGCCGTGAAGTTTCTCTGTACATTTCTATGTCGGCAATTTCACCACTGCCTTGAAAGGTTGCTGTTAGTGTGACACGCAGCAATATTCCAGCCTAGATAGAACAAGAGTGTCATCATGGTGCTTGGCTCCCTAGATTTGAAGGTTCTCATTATAACCATCCTTTTTCCATATTTCTAGCAGCTGCGATTGAGATACAATGTTATGATCCTTGAAAGGTGAGATCCACGACATGATCACTCCCGGGGTGGGTTTCAGAGTTCTTTGGACGTTGGTGTTTCGCTTCTATTTGTGGCCAGAATTTGTTTTGTACTCTGGAAAAGATTTATTTCCTCAGTTTACTATAACGAGTAATGTGAAATTTCCATCGATTGAACTTCATAGTTGTGTTTCTGCAGGCCGCACTGAAAGAATTGGTTGAGTCCTCCCTGTAGCTTGCAGTGTCTGCAATGGAAGACCACTGTCATGCAGATTCGGGTGTCATCTGCGAAGAAGACACGGTGGCTGTGGCGACATCCTTTTCTATGGTTCGATATGAGATGAGGAACAAATGGAGCGATAGTACTGTGCCTTGTGGAACAGAGCTTTTCACCGTAGCTTGCCACGACTTTACTCTGTTTGACGACTACACTCTGTGTATCTGTTATAGTGATGAAATCTGATAGATCATCGACCGACTTTTCCTGTTATTCCCTTTACACGTATTTTGAGGCCTATTTACGTCCATGGTCACACGGTCAGAAGGTCTTTTGCAAAGTCTTTATATATTACATCTGCATTCTTTTTGTCTTCAGTGCATTAAGGACCTTGTCGTAGTGATCCAATAGTTGGAGCGACCTGTTTCTAAACCCATTTTTGCCCTGGGTTGTGGAACTGATGGGTTTCTAGATGGGTGGTGATCCTTGCTTCTTAGGACCCTTTTTTAGATTTTATGATAATGGGATGTTAGTGCTATTGGTCTGTATTCTTTGCCGTTGCTTTACTGCCCCTTTGTGGAGTGTGGGCTAATGGTCTGTTGTTTTTAGTAACCTGTGGGACGTACCCCCGTGTCCATGCTCCCTCCCCTCCATAGGAATGGAAAAGGCTCGTGATAGGGGCTTCTTGCTGTTCTTGATGAACCACAGAGTTCATGAGTCTGGTGGCCCCTCGGGCAGAGTGCATGAGGCGCGAGTCCATTTATCGCCTGTTCGAAGTCATATGGCGTCCAGAAATAACCCGGATAAGGCTTGTGTTAATCAAATTTAGTGCTCTCTCATAAAAAAATTCATTTTGATCTTCGACTCTCAGTCTGGTTAGCTGCTTGCCTAAAAACTGAGTTCCAAAATGGGACTTTGGAGTAGCTCACTCATTTCCTGCTGTCATCTGTGTAGGACCCATCTTGTTTACAGTAGGGGCCCTATACTGGACGTTGTTCTCGATTTTTATTTGGCAAAGGAGAAGAAATACTTTTGGTTTTTTTCGATATTCATAAGCGACATAACAAATTTGCTGATGACACCAAAATAGCCGTCCAATTCATTCTAATGAGGACACTAATAGCACTCCAGGATGATTAAAAAAATAGAACAGATGCAATGGTCGGAGAAGTGGGCAGATGCAGTTTATATTGACAAATGCAAAGTTCTAAATGATGTAAAAGGTAAATAACCATGCCACATATAAACTAATAATGTAGAGCTTAATACTACTGATTGCAAAAAAGATTTAGGAGTTCTGGTTACAATAATTTAAAACCAAGCACAAACAGTGCATTAGTGTTTCAATAAAGCTACACAGAAATCTAGGCTTCATACTCTAGAAGTATAAATAATTAGAAGCCCTCAGGCTGTTCTTCAAGTCTATATATCCTTGTTAGGCGCTCATTCAGACTATGCTGCTCCAGTTCTGGTCACCCATATTACAGAAAAGATTTAAATGCTTTTGGAAAACGTACAGAGAGGATGACAAAGAATATCCCTTGTATCAGAAATCTTCCCTATGAGATAATACTGAGGGCCATGAATCTGCCACTCTCATGACAGAAACGTAAATTAGGGGGGATATGATCGAGGTGTATAAATGGATTGAAACAGAATAAATAAAGGTGATTAAATAGCGTGCTGAAAATTTCCCAGTCAATACAGGACTTCGCAGCAATGGTTCAAGTTGGAAAAAATTCAGATTCAGAAAATATATAGGAAAGCACTGGATTTGGTACATAGAGTTGTAAATGAGTACAACAAACTCCCGAGTAACAGTTATTCAGGCTAACGTTGTGTGAGTTTTAAAAAATATGTTATATAAAATACATGAGTGAGTGTGGTAGGGTGTGAGATGGACCGAGAAGTCTTGTGCTTATGGGTCTGTGCAGTGCTCCATCCTTGTAGTGGAATGATCAGACTGAGTGGTGTCATTGTGTAAACAGGGGGGGCAAGTTTATATATATATATATATATATATATTATAAATATAAATATTAATATAATATATATATATTATATATATATATATTAATAAATAAATATATATATATATAAACATAAGCAAGAAGGAACCCTGCATCGTCAGGCCTACTGACTCATGCGAGGCAGGATCCATGTCCCCCCGCAGTAATAGTCAACCTTTTCAATCTCCATCACCTGCATGCATCAGCCTAACTAAAGATTTTAAAATAATGCAAGGATTTCGCAATAGCAAGCGAAATATACACAAACACGATCTCTGTCTGAAAGGAGAATCGAACCAACGATTCTTAGTAACAAGTATGCAGTGCTATACCATTCTACCCACACGGACAAAACCTTGGCGTGTAGATTGCGCCTACACCTTGATCCAAGGCAAGCCAGCTTTTCATGGAGAAGGCTTATAAACAAGGCCCTTTTCATCTCACCTCCTGCATGCATCAGCCTTACTAGAGATTTTAATAATGCAAGGAATACCGCAAGAGCAGGGGCGAAATATACACAAACACTGATCACCTGTCTGAAGCAGGGCTCGAACCTACGTACCTTAGAACAAGATACCAGAGCTTACCAATATCTACCCACACCACATGGGACAATAAGTTTGCGTGTTTATGATATTTCGGCCTGCTCTTGCGAATATCCGTGCATTGTTAAAAATCTCTATTAAGGCTGATGCGTGCAGGGGATTAATATGAACAAGCTGTAAGCCGTTCTCACTGAAAGCTGGCTGCCCTTGGATCAACGGGTACGCAAGTTACCAAGCCAAGGTAATGGCCCAGTGTGGGTAGATTGATATAGCACTGTGTAAACCGTTGTTCTGCAGGAATCGTAGGTTCGAGTTCCTTCATCCATAGATCATGTTTTGTGTATATTTCGCATGTACGTTGCAAATTCCTTGCCATTGTTTAAATCTCTAGTTATGGCTGATGCATGCAGGGGATGAGATGAAAAGCTGTAAGCCTTCTCCCTGAAAGCTGGCTGCCCTGGAATCAACAACGCATACGCAAACACACGCCAATATCAAGGTATTGTCCATTGTGGTGATTGGTATAGCACTGCGTACCTTGTTCTAAGGTTCGTAGGTTCGAGTCTCCTTCAGCCAAGAGATCAGTGTTTGTGTATATTTCGCCTGGTCTTGCGTAGTACCCTTGCATATATATATATGTATATATATAATATATATATAACTAATAAAAATATAAAAATATATATATATAATATATATATATTATATATATATATAATATTGTCGTGCCGAATATGCAAAATTTGCGATCTTGGTTAAATAGCAATGCTCCATCTTTCCATAAGGACAAGTATGAAATTTGTGTATGGCAAGTAATTTCGAGCCAAAACCAATTCAGAACCTAACGGAAAAAAAATATTTCACTGGTTTGTTTAGATTAAAATATTGAAAGCACATCTAAAATATATTCGTTGCTTTAGGCCTAAAATAAATTGCTCTTGTTATAATAAGTAAGGTAAGTTTCAAAATTCCTTATGGTGCAAAATTATAAGTTTTTTCATCATAATAATGAAAAAAATATATCTTATAAACGTATAAGAGAAATTTTTAGAAAAGACTTAATTTTAATGAGTTTTTGCTAATTGGACCAGTTTTATTACTATATTCTGCACGACATATATAAAATATATATATATATTATATATATATATATATATTTATACTAAATATATAATATAAATATACATATATATATATATATGTCGTGCAGAATATGTAAACTGGTCAATTAGCAAAAACTCATTTAAAATTAAATTTTTCTCAAATTTTTCTTAACTTTAAGATATATTTTTTTTTTCATTAATGTTGACTGCAAAAAAATTGTAAATTTTGCACCAAAAGAGCTTAGAAAACTTAACACTAACCTTATTTTAACAAGCGCAATTTAATTTAGCCTACCCAACAAATATGTTTCTAGATTTGTTTACAATAATTTATTACAAACAAACAGTGAAGTATATTTTTTTCGTTTAGGTTTCAGAAATGATTTTGTCGAAATTATTGCATACCCAAATTTCCACTTGTCATATAAGGCAAGATAGCGTGGTATTTAAGACAAATCGCACGTTCCGCCTATTCGGCACGACAATACATAAAATAATATAAAATATATATATATATATATATATATATATATATATATAATATATATATATATATATATATATATATAATGTATATATAAATATATCTATAAAATTATATATATATTAAATAATAAAAACATGTATTATATATATATATATATAAAATATATATAAATAAAATAGGGAGGTGAACCACCTCTAGAACTGCATGGGACCCCTCCATCCTCAGAGAAAAGATAAACTTGCTTCAGGGAAAAACTCAAGATTCACCTGAAGCTGTTTGAGAATTTTCCCTACCACCCCCTATATTAGTATGTATATTTTATTTAAAGACAATAAATATATATATATAAAAATAATATATATATATATAAAATATATATATATATAATATATGATATATATATTATATATATATATTATCACAACTGGCCGATTCCCACCAAGGCAGGGGGCCCCGAAAAAGAAAAACTTTCATTCACCATCATTCACTCCATCATCTGTCTTGCCAGGAGGGTGCTTTACACTACAGTTTTTAACATCTGCAACCT
>NC_069474.1:5145628-5165628 GCF_026875155.1 Cherax quadricarinatus | reverse complement strand
AAATTGCTCTTGTGATATAAAATGTTAGTAAAGTTTTCTAATTCCTTTTGGTTCAAAATTAAAAAAAAAATACATTAACATTAATAAAAATGAGATATCTATTAAACGTAATAAGAGAAAAATTTGGAAAGGACTTAATTTTAAATGAGTTCTAGCTAATTGACCAGTTTTACATATTTCGGCACACATAAATAAATAATATATAAATATATTATATATAAATATATAAATATGATATATATATATATATATATATATATATATATGTATATATATATATAATATATATAATATATATATATATATATAGATATATATTATTATATATAAAAATATTATATATAATATTGGATCCACCTTTGTGGAAATTGTGGGAGCCACAGCCTCGGAAAGTGCGTATAAAAAAGGCTTCAAGGAAGAATATTTGGATTTCTTTCCTGCTGCCGTTTGAATATTCCACTTTCCTACCACCCCCGCATCTTTTCATTACTATATACAAATATGTATATTATATTACATAATATGATACTAATGTTTAAGATTACATTTAGTTGTTATAATGAATGGCATGAAAATACATAGGTGTGAGAGATACATTCTAGTAAATATTGTTACGTGTTTTTACTGAATAAAAAGCGAAAATCTCATCTAGCTCTTCAGATTGGGGCTGTGCCCAAAATACATGCAGGCATTAACTCCATGAACAGCAGTGCAGAGTCGCAGGAACAGAAAACTAGCTGCCCCTGGGATCCCTAGTATACCCTGATGAGACTTTTGCCTAGCTCCATAAAGACTGAGAATGCACTCTCATTTCCCCATAGCCAAGGTCTCCTTAGCCTATGGAACAAACATATAATGATGGGCCAAGTTTCCCCTATAATCTAGACTTTTGGGACTTCCCTGAACCTGGCGGCTGCCTCACTTCCTCCCCTGGTGTATTGGAAGATAGTGTCAGCCAAGGCTAGATTCACATGTATAGTCCCAAACCACCTGCTTACCGTGCTGTCCAGGCTTGAAGTGTATACCATCCTGGACGCTTCTGGCTGCCATCCAGATATCTGCATAGTGTTGGAGTGGCTCCCTTTACTGCAGGGCATCAGGCTGTTGTGAGGCTCCTCTTCATAATGTTATTAACTCTCCTCAAGTCTTGCATTTTTTCCCCCGTATTAGACACACACTCAAGACCCGAATCGTCGCTGCTTCACTGCCACAGAAAACACCTGTGTTCGGGCCGAGAATAGGGCGGCAAGTCGAAGGACAACACCAATGCGTATGGTCCCTAGGGTCGAGGCGCGTGCAAGGGCTGGAGTTTGGGAACAGCCAACAAAATCCCCAGCATGAGGAGCTTCACACTGCAGGAGGCAGGTTCTATCACTTTCCCTGACCAGCTATGCTTCCCTGAAGGATTGTTGAGGCTATTTTCTAAAACTGTCGGTCCATTCAGTGCGAATGTTTTGTAGTTGTTTTTGTGGTGAAGCAGGCCTGGTTTTCAGAACCCGTTAGATTATCCCATATCATGGCTCCGTCAATGAACATTGGTCTGGACCCAACCTTGCCCCTAAGATCTCAGGGAAATCGCTCTAAAAACCCCTCTAGAGGCAACGCATGGGACAGAAAAAACAGGTAGTGCAATCTGTGTACTTGCGGACACTAATGTTTCCCATCTGATAGAAGGGAGCCTGGTTCCCCCTACCTCGGATACTGTCATATTCGTGTAGTTAAAAAAGTTATCATAAGACAGTGCACATTAGGAAATAGTCAAACCCGACAGACTCAAGCCTTTTTGAAAGGTACAAGGCATCTGGGGGTTTAAGATTGCAAATTTGTTGCCTATTCTCCTGCTCTTTCCAAATTTCTTCCTCCCCAAATGTGTCAATGATCTATTCCCCGAGGGCCCAAGCATGACGCTTTTCAAAGGCAATGATGAGCTTTTTGATTTTTCACTCACTGCATTATCATTTTGACTGACTGAGATGTTTTCACATTTGGTTTATTCAGGATGAACCCTTTTTTCCTGCCCGTGTCATAACTTGTGTGATAAATAGGGGGACCCTTTGTGCCACTCTTGTGGCCATCATTTGGTCAGTCTAAACTTTAAAAATGGAAAAAAATACCGACGGGTTGTTAGTAAGACACAATGCAACATTAGGTATTTTTATTTTGAAAGTTTCGCCTAACATAGGTTTTCAGTCGAGTCAAAAAAGTTTAGAACAGAAGAACTTAAAAACGATGAAATCATCCACCCCAAAAGATTTGAGGTGGTCACCCCTCATCTGGAAAAGGCATTTTCCCAAAGCCCCAAAAACAATATGAATTTGAAAAAACAGAATGGGCCTTAATAGCGCCGGGAGTGGGAAGGGGCCTTTTTGGGAGGTCGGTCCCCTCAAATACAGCCGTTCTTTAGAGGCGAATTTGATTTCGCTGAAACCAAATACCTTGTGTCGCATTTCCCGACAGATTGAAAAATAAAAGGTATAAAATCCGACAGGTTGTTAGGTAAGCACATGTGCAACAGTTAGGAAACTTTTTTTAAACGTTTCGCCTACACAGTGGGCTTTTTCAGTCGAGTACGAAAAGTTGAAGCCAGAAGAGACTTGAAGCAGTAATCATCCTCACCCTAAAGATTTGGGGTGGTCAGCCCATTTGGGAAAAAGAGCTTTTGTTCCGAAGTCGAAACAATAGATTTGAAAGTATGTAAAAAGTTCGCCAAGACCATAGTCCGGCCGGGTCCCAATCGGGATGACCCGTCTCGGGCTGCGATGGAAAAGGGTTTCCCACAATGATGCGACGCATGCCGTCAAGGCCCCTCTGGTCAGTTCAACGGTGCTCTCTAAGCGACCCAATTGAAATTAGGACATAGCGGGAGGGGGATATTCATTATTACGGGAACAGCTTGTCGGGGTTCGTTGACCCCAGGGTACACTAGTGGGCCGCATCACTCGGGGCCCTCTTGGGGGGAAAACCCCGGGTTGCCTGCTTGTCTCATGCTTCCGCCCTAGAAGATAGTGTTTAGGGGGCCCGCTGGAAACGTGCGACATACTGGCACATCTCCTCCTCTCCTTGTCTACCACCCTCTTGGTTTGGGGGAAAGCCCAAACGAAGCCGATGGATGGGGGACACGCCTCTGGCCCAGCTTCTATCTTTAAAGGGGGTTTTCTCCCGATCGATTCGGTTTGTTTTGAATGGGGTACCCCCTAAGGCCCCGCCCCCATAAGTTTCGTGGCTCTGGCACCACCATTTTTGGGTCTTAAAAGGTGATTGGGACAGTAACCCCCAACATGAGGATAGTCTTGCTGCCTTACGCACACTCCAGTTCAATGCGACTTTTCCCCTTGAACTTCTAAGGCTGTCATTTGCTCAGGACGATTGATGAGGGGACTTTATCCTGGGGTTTTAGGATGGGGGGGGCCCTTTGAGCAAGGTGGAATCAAAATGAGACAGTCGGAGTCGATGTCGTGGGGATGTGACAATGCCTGCTAATCGCCACCGCTCACTTGAAGATCGTGCAGTGGTCAGGGGCGCCACCTTGGTGGACCATTTTTTGTACAGCCCCAGCGCTGCTCTCTTCCTGTCGGGTCGACAAACCACGTGAAATACACGCACATGGCCCCCTCTGCCAGGCCAGTTTGTCCAGCATGATTGGGGGGTGTCTTGCTGCGAGACCTTAGAGAGGGGTTCGCATGATAAAAAAATCGGGGCCTGGGCGCCAGGGAGGTGGGGATTACCACAACGGGAAAGGGTCACAACCTTCTCACAGAGCAGCGTACAGGCACAGCTTCCCCCCAGCAGCCAAAACGAACGAATCCGGGAGTAGTCCGTGAAGATGGGGGATATTAAGGGGTTGTTTAATTCCCGTCTCCCATGGGGACCTAGCGCCAGTGAGAATGTGGCCCACTTTGCAGGCGTTTATGATTTTACCTGTACCCAAAGGGAAAGGAAGCCGGCCTCAATCGAACATCGTTTTGGGTCCAATGGGGGCACCAAGCATAGTTCTTATCCCCTGGTTTTGTAACCCCCCCTTTGCCTGCCTGCGGGAAGAGTGACTTAAACGGGGCACCGTATAAATGAGCGAGCGAATAGCTTGTTAAGTACAAGCGAAGTAAAATTTTTGCTTGCCCCTGAACTTTTCCCGCATGGCTTCATGGCGTTTAGTCTTGTAAGACGGCCCGCATACTGGGCCTTTTTTTCTGAAAGGTCAGTTTTTAAAAAAGTAGATTCCCAATAAGGTAGGAGCCGCCCCACTAAATTTCTATATCCTGAATAGTAATCTTTCATAGGTCTGGTCCCTTGAACATCATTGCAAGAGATTTCTCGGCCGAGATCTTGGGGCCTATTTCCCCTTGCAAACCGTAATTGGGCCAAAAGCTCTCTGAGCCTGTCTTTTAAAATTTGTTTTTCCCCTTCACTATAGTGCAAGACATCAGCATAGCGGGGAGCTGTTAAATATAAAGGGGAAAGGGCTCCAAGTTCCGCAAAAGGTGTTAAAAAGGGAGGACGAGCACACCCCTTTGTGGCGTACCATTTTCCCAAATTTAAAAAAGAGTAGTGTCCCTGAAAGCTGACACAGGCCTGCCCCCCCCAAAGGGTGGACTCTACCAGGCCAGGAGGCGTCTTTTTTTCCCTTCCGACAGTATTGCCGAATTGTTTGGGGTGGCTAGCCAAATCCTTTCAAGGTGAGGAAACGACAAAACTGGTTTTTTGTTGCTACAGCAATCTGGTTATAGAGGGTTATGCACTCTGCTTTTCCCCACTCCTTTGGTGAACCAAATATTGATGATGAGAGGGTCCAATTTTCCATAGGGGGGGGGTTTAACACCACCTCTCAGCAGTCTTGGCAAGCAGCTGGCCGATATGGTCTCATACTGCCTGGGCCCTTGGGCTTTGGAATTGGTAGATTGAGCTTTCTTCCAACTGTGGGAGTGCCCTGGCCCCTCCAACTTTTAAGACGTTAAAATGGCCCCCCCCATCCACTCTGCCCACCCGTGCAATCATGGAGTACGTCACCCACGATGCCCGGGGCAGTGTCACCTGTTTTCTTAATACACGCGGATTCCCAAGCCCGGAGGTCTACATCATCACATCCCCCGACCACATGCAGCTTGTATCGTTAGGGGGGGCGCTGTGGCAGAAATCCTCTGTATATTCCGGATGTCCTGTGGGAGCTGAGGGAGGGTCCCCTGGAAGTGAAAAGTCCACTAGTTTCTCTGTTTCCTGGGATGGGTTCGGGTGTGCTTGGGGTCCCCCCGGCTTGTTTGCCAGTTGCTATTTGGCTTTCCCCAATCTCAGATAAAGGGGGTGTGATGCCCGAAGTTAGCCCCACCCCATTTTTCAGTTTTTTTCTTGAGAAGATTCTGCGGGCATGTACAAGGCTTCCCGAGATTCCTTTCTTTTCTGTGGGTTACGCCTGTATCTTCCTAAAGGAGTTGATGCGGGGTTCGCTCCCGCATCTCGTCGTTTTTAGAACCACCATCTCTTTTGTGAGTGGTCCTCGGGCTTCTTTGGGAAATTGGGCACTCGCCGTCGGATAAGAACAGTTTAGCCCTGTTTACCGTCACGTCTTCAGATAAAAATTTTGTGGAACCATCGTGAAGAAATTTGGAAAATTAAATTTCCCTTTTTAGATTAGGGGGAGAAACTGTGGGGGGTGTTGGTTTTGGAAGGGGGTTTTAATCATGCGGGCACTACAAGGTGGGATGATTTTAAAAGTGGGGTTTGGGGTTTTTTTAGAAGGGGGTGGGGGAAAAAAAAAAGGGTGTGGGGGTTTTGCTTGAATTTTTTTGGTTGTGTAGGAGATTTTTTGTTGAGAGATTGGTTGTGGGGGTGAGTAGGGTGATTGTTTTAAAAAACCCACAAAATACACCTGCGGCTAGTGCAGGGGCTCTGCAAAGTCGAGGGTGTGTCTTGGGTTCTGTAGATGTTAAGAGGTAATGGGCGCCCCAGGTATGGCACAAGGGTCTGACCTCGACACCTCCCCACAGTCCACAGGGTTGGCTCTAACCTCGTAGGTAATTTTTTATTTGGGAAAAAAAAAGCTGTGCCCGCATGAAGCCCGGTCCCTGTGCCGAAAATACCCAGCAAAAACCGGGGGTCTTGGGCAATGTCGGGACAGTCAAGTTTTTTGTAGCAAGACGATGTCAAACCCCATCCCCAATTACTGCCCCCAGCAAGAGGTGTTTTGCCCCTCAAGCCCTGAATGTTCCATTGAGGGCCTTGGGGTGTGTTTGGACGGGGGTTATTCCATCGCTGTTGTTTTCCCGAGCGGAGACTGAGTCCTGCCCCCGGGTTTAAACCTGCAAATTCATGGCATCCAGTTCCTCTTCGGGCAGAAAGCACTCTTCAGGAAGTACTGACCATCTGCGGAATGCCTCTGTTTCCGTGGAGTTGATTGTGTTGCAAATAAAACCTGAACACCTTGAGAGTTCACGAGATCCTCCCTGGTGAGGGGCCTGTTTGGAAAGGGTTCGAAAAAAGTGGTATATCTGGGCGCTGTGGGCTGTTTGGACGCTGAGGGTTGGATTTCTTTATTGTATGCACCGGGTCTTTGCTGTAACAGGTTTAGTAGCAGGGATCTCTGGTGAGGTGCCAGTTGAGTCGCAAAGCCCTTTCCGGGGAAGGATGCCGCGTTTCGTGCTTGCCGGTGGGGGCTCTTTTTGGCGCCTGCGATGCATGACCCGAGCCCTGTTGACGCCCCCTGTTCCTCTTGTTTTTTGTTTCTTCGTTTAGGTAGGGGTCAGGGGATTTTTGACCTGACCCGGTTGGGCTTCGGGTTCGAAAATTTCCCGGGGGGTTGACTTGGTTTAGCTGCTGAGAGATCTGCGGTAGGAAAGGGTTTTTCTCATCCATCGTTGATGATCCGCATAGCCGTTTCCGAGTTTTTGGGGTCTTCCAGACTTCTTGAATCTGGCGAGCCTCTCGGGCATCGAGGATTCCCGGCATGGTGTTTTGTTGCAGTTCGGGCATTGTGGAGTGGGTGGCGATGCATTTTTAGCTTTGATGCTCCCCCGGGAGGGGGGTGCTGGGGGCCCAAAATGCAGTTACCTGTTCGGACAGAGTGCACCCAGGTTCCCTAACGCTGACACTTGAAAAAAGCGAAATGGTTTCTGCTGTGAAGGTCCTGACTCGTCTGCCCCAAGAACCGAGGTCAGCTGGTGGGAGGGGTCCTAAATGCTGAAAGGAAAACCCTTTGGGTTGGTGCGTTTTCCCCCGTCTTTTGCCTTTAGACTTGAGCTACACCCACGGGGGACTGTACGCCTTCCCATGGGCTCATAGCGGTATCCATCAACAACCCCTTTGGGGATCTCTGCCGAAGCCAGTTCCCCCGGGTGAAGACCACTGTCTCCATGACTCCTTCAAGGTGTAACATTTCCTTGTTGAGAGGAGTCAAAATTTGGTTTTTCCCTCAAGTTGAACCATATCTTGAATTCAGGTTGTGTTGATTCCAGGGATGAAACAACCCCATAGTGGGTCCTTTTGGGCCCCGTAAACTTCACCTTAATTTGCCAGGTCGGTTGAGCTGTTTCCTGCTCCCTGGACTGACGGGGCTTTTCTTCTTCTCCCCAGTGTTTTCCCTCCCTCTTGGTTTTTTGGGGGGGGGGTTTTATTTCCGCCCCCGTTTTTTATTGCGCTGGCTCCATGGTTGGGACTGTCGATCTGCTACAATGTGAACAGGATCTTCTCCTTCCTTTTCGCAACTTCTTCGCTAGAATTTTCCCCCCACATTTCCAAATCTGAGTCCTCCGTCGTGTTCATGGAGCATCGTGACCTTTTCTTTTCAGCAAAAGCCACGTCCCTATCTTGTGAAAAGGTAGTGAACTCCGTGAACTGAGTGTGTGTCAATGGATTCCCTTCAAAACGAAGTTGAAAGGACAGAATGGACCTTATATAGCGCCAGGAGGTGAGATGTAGGTCGCTTTGGGAGGTCAGGTCCCTCTCAAATACAGCCGTTCTCACTAGTAGAGGTCGAAGTTGATTTGAGGTCTGTACCAAGATACCCTTGTGTCGCAGTGTCTGACAGATTGAACATTAAAATTGGTATAAAATACCGACAGGTTGTTAGGTAAGACACATAGCAACAGTTAGGTATCTTTATTTTGAAACGTTTCGCCTACCCCGTAGGTTTCTTCAGTCGAGTACAGAAAAGTTGATAGAAGCAGAAGAGACTTGAAGACGATGTAATCAGCCCATCACCCTATAGATTTGAGGTGGTCAGCCCCCTCAGTCTGGAGAAAGAGCATTGTTCCGAAGTCGGGAAACAATATGAAGTTGAAAGGACAGAAGGGAAAGCCTTATAAGCGCCAGGAGGTGAGATGTAGGTCGCTTTGGAGGTCAGGTCCCTCTCAAATACAGCCGTTCTCACTAGTAGAGGTCGAAGTTGATTTCAGGTCTGTACCAAGATACCCTTGGTCCCAGTGTCTGACAGATTGAACTTTAAATGGTTAAATACCGACAGGTTGTTAGGTAAGACACATAGGGTGATGACTGATTACATCGTCTTCAAGTCTCTTCTGCTTCTATCAACTTTTCTGTACTCGACTGAAGAAGCCTACTGTGTAGGCGAAACGTTTCTAAATAAAGATACCTAACTGTTGCATATGTGTCTTACCTAAAAACCCTGTCGGTATTTTATACCATTTTAATGTTCAATCTGTCAGACACTGCGACACAAGGGTATCTTGGAACAGACCTGAAACAACTTCGACCCTACTAGTGAAACGGCTGTATTTGAGAGGGACCTAAACCTCCCAAAGCGACCTACATCTCACCTCCGGGCGCTTTATAAGGCTCCATTCTGTCCTTTCAACTTCATATTGTTTCAGACTTCGGAACAATGCTCTTCTCAGACTGAGGGACTGACCACCTCAAATCTTGGGGGTGATGGACTGATTACATCGTCTTCAAGTTCTTCTGCTTCTATCAACTTTTCTGTACTCGACTGAAGAAGCCCACTGGTAGGCGAAACGTTTCAAAAAAAGATACCTAACTGTTGCTTATGTGTCTTACCTAACATCATGGTCAGTCTGTGATTTCCCTTTAAATGCTTTACAGAAGAAAATTGGACAAGGGATCCCTTGCTGAACACCTCTGATGATGTGATTTCATGCTCTCCAAACAGAAGCATTTGATGCTATATCCAGCTGTCAAAGGGGGAAGAGAGGGAAATGTTCGTGTACCCCTGCTAATGACGGAAGAGGGTTTATGAACCTAGCAGTGGACCAAGGTTGTTCTGGTGGGAAAAGTGAAGTTGCTAAGTCATTTGTGGGAGAGATTTAAATCGGTATTAAGCAACAAGGTAGTATTGCGTTTTTTTTATTAAAGTAATGTTCACATTTCATTCATGTTTCAATTGTCTTCTCGAAATACTGTGTGACGTTTGTTTCTACCCAGCAAATATGACTTCCAATTTTTTCAGGATATAAATAATCGGAGCTTAGAAATCTAAGCATTAATTGGGACAACATTAAATGGGATGAAAACTGCATTACACGCAATACAAGAAGAAAATTGAACGATAAATATTTTAATCATCTCTCGAAGATACTGAACCAAACATTATTATTTCAGGTGCAAAAATCAGGATTTAATTGATTATATAATTAGTTGACTAAATTTAGTTATGGGATTCAGACAAATTAAATTGAATTACATGTTATAATTCTTTCTCTACAGAATTTGCCATCACTTGTGTCCATCTATTGCCGGGAAAGCGAAGTAAACAACTTGATTCAAGCAATAAAGAAAACAAACCAACTTAAGAAGCAAGAAGAATTAACATTATACTCTCTTCCCCACTACCTAGAAGAACCACTACAGATGCTGACTCAAGAAATGAAAACCTGCTTGAACATTGACAGATTTCACCGCTTCATCTACCAGCCTCACTTGGACACTGACCCCCTCAAGTAGGTGGTATAACATTACCTATGAAGTGTTTCACCCTCAGGTAGGTGGTATAACATTACCTATGAAGTGTTTCACCCTCAGGTAGGTGGTATAACATTACCTATGAAGTGTTTCACCCTCAGGTAGGTGGTATAACATTACCTATGAAGTGTTTCACCCTCAGGTAGGTGGTATAACATTACCTATGAAGTGTTTCACAATCAGGTAGGTGGTATAACATTACCTATGAAGTGTTTCAAACCCCCAGGTAGGTGGTTATAACATTACCTATGAAGTGTTTCACCCTCAGGTAGGTGGTATAACATTACCTATGAAGTGTTTCACCCTCAGGTAGGTGGTATAACATTACCTATGAAGTGTTTCACCCTCAGGTAGGTGGTATAACATTACCTATGAAGTATTTCGCCCTCAGGTAGGTGGTATAACATTACCTATGAAGTGTTTCACCCTCAGGTAGGTGGTATAACATTACCTATGAAGTATTTCGCCCTCAGGTAGGTGGTATAACATTACCTATGAAGTGTTTCGCCCTCAGGTAGGTGGTTTAACATTACCTATGAAGTGTTTCACCCTCAGGTAGGTGGTATAACATTACCTATGAAGTGTTTCACCCTCAGGTAGGTGGTATAACATTACCTATGAAGTGTTTCACCTCAGGTAGGTGGTATAACATTACCTATGAAGTGTTTCACCCTCAGGTAGGTGGTATAACATTACCTATGAAGTATTTCTCCCTCAGGTAGGTGGTATAACATTACCTATGAAGTTTTTCACCCTCAGGTAGGTGGTATAGCATTACCTATGAAGTGTTTTCAAATCCTCAGGTAGGTGGTATAACATTACCTATGAAGTATTTCTCCCTCAGGTAGGTGGTATAACATTACCTATGAAGTGTTTCTCCCTCAGGTAGGTGGTATAACATTACCTATGAAGTGTTTCTCCCTCAGGTAGGTGGTATAACATTACCTATGAAGTGTTTCACCCTCAGGTAGGTGATATAACATTACCTATGAAGTGTTTCACCCTCAGGTAGGTGGTATAACATTACCTATGAAGTGTTTAACCCTCATCTCCATGGTGACGATGCATGTTTGAACGTAAGAAAGAAGAAAAATGTGTCAACAACAACCACTATTTTCAACTGTGAGTGAAGGAAGAAGGGAAGGTGAAGGTGGAGATGCATGACAAAGTTACCAACTCTACCTTCACCGAGGACACAACGTAAACCTCACTTATATTATATAAAATACTATACACACAAACATACAGGATATTTAGGGTAACAACCCATGATTACCCAAGAGAAAATCTACTGTTTGTTAGGTATCTCCGAATACCTAATATGGGATAAACGTTCTTTGGGCAGCATGTATAGTGTTTAGAAAACCTTCATACTGATTGCTCTCTTCGTTACCCCAGACAAGATATGGAAAATCTGGGACTGTTATTGAGTTATCCCTACTATCATACTTCAATTCAATTATAAAGGTAATTGATTTGTGGTCGCTAGCACCAAGTTCCTCTGAAATTTCTAAATTATTAACAAGGGATTCCTTGTTTGCCAGAACCAAGTCAAGCAGGTTATTTCCACTTGTAGGCTCTGTAACAAACTGCCTTACAAAACAATCCTGAACTACCTCCAAGAAGTTGTTAGACTCTAAATTCAAATCAATATGACTAAAGTTAAAGTCTCCTAGAATTACTACATTATCGTGCCTTGTGGCCCTAACAATTTCCTCCCACAGTAGTCTTCCTCGGTCTCCATCAAAGTTTGGGGGAAGGTATATCACGTCTAAAATAAATTTTTCATGCCCCTTTGAAAATTCTACACAAACAGACTCATTATGTGATGCAGACTTTATACCCATTTTTTTTGCAACCAATTTAAATGATCACGGACATAGAGTGCCACCCCACCCCCCTTACTGATACTTCTGTCTACTTGAAACAATTTAAAAACCTGTATGTGACATTCAGCAGGCATGTCATTATTTTTCATATTAAACCACATCTCAGTTATAGCAAAAACATCAATGTTACCTGCACTTGCAACTAATTTCAATCCATCCATTTTATTTCTCGAACTGCAACTATTATTATAACACATTTTCAGAATCCCTCCCTTCTCTTTTCTCTTCTTCCTGATTTCTGTTCCTCTACTATGCCTGTTACACTCCTTTTCACCTAATGCCACTGGCTTTCCTATGTTCACCAATAACTCTGCCTCATACTTCCTATAACTGGTTTCCTTAAAACTCACACTATCGCTACACTCAGAATACATTGATTTTCCACAAAAACCCATAGCACTATCTATTTCTAGTTTAAAGTCCTAACAGCTCCCTCCACTGTGTTGGCCAGTGCTCCCAACCCAGACCTAGATAAGTGAACCCCATCCCTGGCATACATGTCATTTCTGCCATAGAAGAGGTCCCAGTTGTCTCTGAATGTTATTGCATTTTCCTTACAGTGTTTGTCCAGCCAGCAGTTGGCATCAATTGCCCTGAACAACTATTCATTTCCAACTCCTCCCTTGGGCAAAATGCCACATATCAGAGTACAAAAACAATAAAATAACCCATAACCCAAACTTACCCAAAATACCACCCATATACTTAACCAAACATCAGGATGTCACGATGTCTTGCTCCATCCACTGCTCTTCCTGTACTGCCATCCACATCTCTCTTCTCTCCTTACCTGGCTACTCTGACCGACCAGGATTAAAATGTGTTTCAGAACAAATCCTGTCCACTGACATTATTTTAATTGACTGTTTTTTATACACATTCTACAATTCCCTGCGTAATACACTGTCAGCAGCAAAAAGCAACTGTGACAACTCGCACTTTGTTTTAGATTCTTTATGTTTTAACCGCACACCTCTTGCCAATACTTGACCGCTCTCTTCACTTACATCCCCATTTATAAATATATTGAACAACCATGGTGGCATCGCACATTCATGTCTAAGGCCTACTTTCACGAGGAAATGATCTCCCTCTCTCCTACGTACTCTAACCTGAGTTCCACTATCCTGCTTTCAATAACGTACCTCCTAATCCGTTGATCTGCAAAACCTGCCACCTTGCCTTCTATCTACATATCAAACACTTTATCCAAATCCACAGCTTCAACAAAAACATTTTTACCCTATCTAAATACTGTTCTCCTGTATTTATCACTATAAACTATTGGATTACACAACCCCTCCCCTACCCTCCTGAAGCTTCCTTGTTCATCAGCTTTTGTGAAGGCGTACACAGCCTGTAACTACTTCACTCAGTATTACCACAGGCTGGCACCTCCTCAGGAAAAATTAATGATCGAAAAAGAATGAAAACTTTAAAAAACATAAACACTTTATTATTAACAAAATATAAAATCTAAAATTTACTAAATATTAAATATTTAACAACTTATAAAGAAAAAAATGAAAAATGGAAAATAATAAATGGATATTTAACTTCAATGCAAATATGTACAAGTCAACCCTTGTGTATCTGATGTTGGTGACACTGTGCGAAGTTGTGTTGAAATCGTAGCCGTGCTGATGATGGTAAGGGGGGAATCACAGGTGTTGTTAGGTTTTAGGTAAGGTTCGTCAGGAAACAGGTACAAATGTTACCATGACGCGGGTCACAGGAGTGTTGTGTGTACGACCTACAGGCCGTTCCTTCACAGAGTCTCTATCCGTGAATTAATCAGATCAGATGACAGTAAAGGCAGGATCTTTACGCACTGGGCAATGATGAGGGGATTATGTCCTGCCGACTGCATACATATAAACATTTAAGTAGATCCAACATGGGACATTCCTCAGAACATTAGTCTGATCTACCATCAATACTTCCTCGTTTGGTTGGCAGTTAACCCAATCAGTCATTCCAAGCTGGAAAGGAGATAGGCATATTACCCACTGTTTAAGAAATTCACTCTCTCCATGGAAAGTGTAAGGCATTTAAAAGAATGGAGAGGAATTATAAAGACAAGATTTTTATCATGAGAGTCAGACAGGTAGTGAACAAAGTCTAAAGATTAGACAAAAGTGAAGCTTTTAACAAAGCTAGTCATATAACACAGGAGCAGAGGCATTTTACTTACAGGTTTGCCTGGGATCTGTGAGTCAGTGATTACGTTTGGGCCGGAGCCCCACACGTCAACCTTTCGTGGGGAGGGGGGGGGATAGGGGAGAAGGGATAGAGGGATCTAGACAGACTCTACCTTAACAAGCAGCTGGCAATCAAACTATTGTTACCATATACTCACTCACTACTCCTATCTGTTGAACTTTTCCTCACACTCCCCCATACCAAGACTTATAGTTAAGGAGTATAAGAAGAATAGGCGAGGAAAAAGTTGTAACATGTGGAAGTCGCATAAGGCAACAGATCTTCTGCTGACTGTCACGACTTAACCAGACAGAGAAATAATTGAATGAACCATTGATATACAAAATATGGAACTTAAAAGCCTGGAGTGCCAATGTCCACCTTAAGAGGCGACTGTTGGTTCCCTTAAAAGTTTCTAGGTATATCAAAGGTTTGTGATCTGTCTCTTAAATGAATTCTTTTCTCAGTAAATAAAATTTAAGCTTGGAGATACCCTACACAACTGCCAAACATTCCTTTTCTATGATGGAGTATCTTGTTTCTGTGGGAAGGAGTTTCCGGCTTAGGAAGCATACAGGGAAGGGAGTACCATACATGGTATTGTAGTAAGCACCGCCCCTAAGCCAGTATTGGAGGCATCAGTTCTTAAACAAATGTTTTTATTAATATCTGGAATCTTAAGTATAGGGTCTTTCGAGAAGATATTTTTAATCTCATTAAACTTTTCCCGAGCTACGTCGGAAAGTTCAAGAGGTTCCTTCACAGACTTTTTAAGGAAGTCGGATAAGACGCCTTTTAGATGTAAGGTTCAAAATAAAATTGCAAAAAAATTTTGGGAAAACCCAAGAAAGTAGCATGGCTTCTTGGTTTTGGGAATTTAAATTCAAAAAAGCTTAGATCTTACTGGGGAGGGGCTGCAAAATTATTAAAGGATTAGCCCGAGATATCAAATCTTGTTATACCAAGGAAGCATTTCTTGGGCATGGCAGTGGGGCCATTGATCAAAACCCTATGCAAAACGTTTTAAATTTTTTGAATGTTCGCCCCACGTTAGTCATTACAAAATGTTACAAAATAAACTGAAACATTTTGGCATATTACCAAAGACCTTTTCTCAGTTCTCGTAGGTAGCAACAGTTCCCAAACCAAGGGCAATTTCTATATTGCATAGTCCTTGGTGTGGGGGAAAAGGGGGTGAAGCTTAAAAAAGGATCTAACATTACTTGATGATTGCCTGCCAATAAAAACTCTAGAAAAAAGGGAAGAGTCAAAAATTTTTGTGTGATCGCTAACTATTAAGGAATAGGCTCAGCATCCCACCGGTTATACATTAAGGCCTCGAAGTAAATACAAGTCTATATGAATTACCTTTTTCTTAACCATGACTACTGGTGGAAAATTCAGAACTAAAGGGGTTTAATATCTTTAGTTTTAATAATTTGTCTACCTCTCGGTAAAATGACCCAAAGGTGAAGGAAACGGGGAATAATTTCCGTTTGATGGGTTGTCCGGATAAGTAAATCTTAGGACTACCGTGGGGTAACACCTGGAATATAAGTAAAAACGCTGAAAGTTACTCCACTTTTGAAAAAGTTCTGTTTTTTAAAGGTCACCCAAAAAGACTCTTAATAAATTTTTTGTTGACCCGAGTGGTCAAGATCACCAAGCCATGTTGTTCTTATCATAATCTAAGTTAGAGTTGTCAATTACGCAAACCTTACACTATAGTTTTCTTTCAAGCTCTTTGGAAAAAAAAAACTTAAATCAAAGTCATTCAAACAGTTAAACCGAATTTCTTTCGGGAAAATTTTTTTAAGGAGTTGATTGTAAAGCTTAGGTTTCCCCTTTTCTTCTATAGGTAATCAAATTTTCCCAAATTTTTTAACACTTTTTAGGACCTTTCCACTACTAATAATTTATTTTTCTTGATAGGCAAAATACAAGAAATTTATCTCCCACTTTAAAACTTTCCCCTGACTTTTAAACAAAAAAGGTTTTTTTTACTGGTCCTTGACAAGCTTAGGGTTTTTGAACTATGTCAAGGTCTCCTCAAGTTTGGATCAATGTCAAAGGAGAAACTATAAGAAAATGAACCCAGCCCTCGTCCTCATAGTTTTCCCAAAAATCGAAGGAGGCAATGGACCCCTTTACCTTTCACCATAGAAAGTTCAAAACGTGAGAACCCAAAGAATCACGGGAACTCCCTCATGGGAGACAAAGCACCCGGGAGGGAACACCACCCCTTTGGTTTAAGGGAGCAAAGTTTCCTTAAAATGGGCTTGAGAATCGAAAGCTGGCGCTCAATCCTCCCATTACAGCTGGGATGATATTGTGTGGTGAAAAGAGGGCGTCACTCCCTGAAGTTGGTAGAGATGTATTAAATCAGATGTGAATTGTGTCCCACGGTCAGACAAAATCTCTCTAGGGATGCAAACTCTGGAGAAGATGGACAAAGGGCTTCAGCCACCTCTGTAGTAGTTATTGTTTTTAAAGGGGTACGGCTTCAGGGAAACTCGAAGCATAATCAACTAATGTTAATATATATCTATGTCCCCCAGATGAAAGTAGAGATAAAGGACCAACGATGTCAATAGCTACTCTTTCAAACGGTAGAGTAAAGATTACCATTTTGACCATAGGTACTCGCCTGGTACCTCGGGAGGATGACAGTTGGCAAACTTTACACGATCTACAATAGGTAGTGACATATGAGGACATTTTGGGCCAAAAATAGGTTTCCTAATTTTATTTAAGGTTTTACGATGCAAGAAATGTCCGGCCACTGGCAGGTCATGAGCCATTTTAAGAACAGTCTCTCTGCATTGACTTGGAACAACTAAGATGGAATAGTCTATCTCATTTGAATTTAATTTGAATATTGACTTATACAATAACCTGTTATATATTCAAATTTATATGAAAAGTTTTTCCTTTGAATAACTTGATTTTGTTTAGCTGCATTATGGCAATTCTGAAGAGAAGGGCAATTGAGTTGTAAACTGACAAAAGGAGTCCTTCGATATATCTAAAGGTTTAAAGTCAGGGATAATCAAAGGATGGACAGTAGGAGAAGCCTGGGCTTTGGTCTGATCCCTAGTCAAGACATTTAAAGTATCGTAGGGGATATCTTCACTTTCATCTAACAAGTGAACCGGTGATCCTACTACCTTGCTTTCGAGAGTAGCATCACTGGTTTTTTAATCCCACATTAATCTCACGAGACATTGTCTCATCTGAACTTTCGAGGGCTTCTCTGACTCTACAGGAAGAGGATCTGAAAAGATTATGTTCATCTTTTGTGATGAAAGGTCAACCTCAGAAGGAAAAATGGCACCTTTTACATTACGTATTAGTTCGGAGCAAGAACTGATGGGAGCTAGTATGGCTTCAGACCAACCTGTGAACCATTCAGACCTAATGTAACAACAAATGGTAGGAAAAGTGTCCCTATGGCACAAGTAGTCTGAAAGTATAGCAGAGGAATGAGTTTAAGGTTAGGGAACAGCTTATCACAAATGACTATACATGTGCATCCAGTGTCTCGTAAAATGGTAGATACATTAAGTCCATTAACTGTTCCTGAACAGAAGGGCGCTTGGTGATTACAGTCTTTAAAACATCTTCCAACTTTTTGGACCTTCTTAGAAGGACAATCTGGACGTTTATGTCCCTTAACACCACACAAATGACAAACAAGAAAAAAAGAAGTAATTTTACTTTCCTCTAGAGGCTTTGATTTCTTAATATCTGGTGAACCCTTGCCATTAGGGTTCGATCCCATTAGGTTTTTGTAGAATGTGAGCCTCAGCATACAAGTCAGCGGCCTCAGCAGCTTCATCAGCTTTAATCAGGTTATGTTCTCTAATGAATGTTCGTATCTGGTGAGGAAGAGCTGTCAGTAACTGGTCAGCAACCATGAAGTCTCTAAGAGATTCATAACTGTGATCAATACCTGAACTCTCTATCCAAAAGTCGAACAAACGAAAGAGTGTTACCTGTAACTGTTGAAAGTTCTGGCCATGCTGTAAGGTGGCATACCTGAAATCTTTCCTATAAGAATTTGTGGTTTTTTGATATGCTTTAAGGATTGCCTCTTCAGTAGGTTATAATTACATATGATATCCTGCGACAAAGTTGCATAGATATTCAAAGCTGTACCAGAAAATAACATTCATAACCTGGTAGCCCAGTGTCAGCAGGCCATTCACAGAGGGTAGCGGTATTTTCAAACCTGATAATGTATGAAGTAATGTCTTCACCCTCTGTGAAGGGAGGTAAATTATGTGTTGGAATATGTGCACTAGCTGCATGATGTTCAATTACTCCTTCTTCTAATTGTTGTTGAGTAAAAGTTAACTTTTTATTCTCTAAGTCAAGTGAGCTTTTTCAAGCTCGCGATCTTTTTCTCTCTCTCTTAACTCATGTTCTCTAGCTCTTTTCTCACGTTCTCTAGCTCTTTCTCACGATCAAAGTATATCACGCTCTTTTTTGACTTCGCGCACTCTTTTTAACTGTCTTTCTTGGCTTTCTCTTTCAATTTTTTCTCCTTTTTCTCTTGTCTTTCAAGGTTCTCTTTCTCCTTTTTCTATTCTCTCTCGATTCTCTCTCTCTCTTTTTCCCCTTCTCTTTCGATTTTCTCTCTCTTTTCCCTCCTGTCTTTCCTTTCTGTCTCTCTTCTCTCTCAATTCTTCTCTTTCGAGTCTTTCCTGGATCTTAGCACTAATGAAAGATTCTAAATTTTCCCTGTTATTCATAACTTACTCCGAGCGTTCATCCAAAACTGGTATTCCTCCATACTTGCAAGAATAACTTAAACTATCAGTGGAGAATGAAACTGGTATTAAAGAAAACCAGAGGGCTCGATCCCTGCTTCGATTAAACAATATGAATTAATGAAAACGAAGGGTTCTATGCGGCTCCGAGCAAACAGTAAGTAGAATGGGGTCCCTTGACCATCCAATCTTCTCACCAATAAATCAAGTGTGGCTACGACAGTTCCCTTGATATAATAAAGAGCTCAGTGAAATAAATTGTCACTGAAAATCTCGGGTCCCTAGAGTCTATTCCTCCAATTGTTTTAAAGCTCACAAAAGGTGGCAGAATTAACTATTATATCCTGCCTGACTTGACTTACAATAAATTGAGACTATAACAATCACCAAATCTTTTAAATACCTGTACTGTAGTCCTACCATAGAGAATGATTACTCATGGCTGGTGGTAACTGTCTGTGGTATGCGGCGTTGAAGTTCCAATGGTAGATTCGAGATAGAGTTGAATCTTGATTCAGTCGAGCGAATCCTGGCAAGGTCGCCACTTGTGAAGGCTTACTCAGCCCTGTAACAACTTCAGTCAGTATTACCAAGGCTGGCTCCTCCTCAGGAAAATTAATGAATAGAAAAAGAATAAAACCTGACAAACATAAACACTTTATTATTAAAAAAAATATAAAATATAAAATACTTAAATATGAAATATTTTACCTACTGTAAAGAAAAATGAAAAATGAAAAATATAAATGATATTTAACTTCAATGCTAATATGTACAAGTCAACTTGGGTATCTGATGTTGGTGACACTGCGTGTTGTTGAAATCGTAGCCGTTGCTGATGATGTGAAGGGGGGATCACAGGTGTTGGTGACGACCTAAAGGCTCGTTCTTCACAGAGTCTATATCCGTGAATAATCAGTCCAGATGACAGGAAAGCAGGTTCTTTACCACTGCAATGATGAGGGGTTATGTCCTGCTATTGCATACATATAAACAGGTTAGTAGATCCAGCATTTGACATCTTCGGACGTTAGTCCATCTCCTCAATACTTCTCGTGGTTGCAGGTGACCCAATCTGTCATTTTAAGCTGGAAAGAGAGGCAGGTTTTCCCCCCGTTTAAGAAAACACTCTCCAGTAAGTGTAAGGCATTTTAAAAAAAAATGAGGTTTTTAAAAACAAGTTTTTAATCATGAAGTCAAGACAGGAGAAGTAAGT